>JAKSZU010000015.1:58646569-59144069 GCA_026018925.1 Tupaia tana | reverse complement strand
CTTGCATGTTGACTTTCTGTGGTATAGAAATCAAACTTCCCCATGTCAACGGCTGCGAGCACTAGCACAGCTGTGACAAGACGGCCACCCAGTGCTGGTGAGGGTACAGAGAAATCGGCAACTGCGGTCCCTGCTAGTGGGAGGAGGCTAGCACAGCCTCTTTGGGGAACTCGGCAAGTTAAACGTAGGCTCACCATACGATCCAGCAATCCCTCTCCTAAGTGCACAGCTGAGCAAACTGAAAATGTATAGGAGTTTTTAAAAAGGCCACGAAAATGTATATTATGGAAAAACCGTGCATGGATTTCCCAGTTTTTTGCACCAAAGTAAGCTTTCACTTTAATTTCACTTTCCATGAACTTTGGAAGCCCCTCCCCCGTGTGTTCATACAACATGGCACGTGGACGTCACAGTGGCGTTATTGCTGATGTCAAAAGCAGAGACGGTGCCTGTGCCCGCAGTGTGTTGGGAGCAGGATATGCTCTGTCGTGCAGTGGCTGCTGAACAAAGCCATGGAAAGGAGATGAAGGCCTGCTACACCCTACTCTGTGGTGAGTGGAAAACTGTGAGAGTGAAGCCAGCCAGACCCGGAAGGCCTCGTCGCAGTGTCCTTTACATGCGAATTCACAGCCGTGGAAGTGGATGGCTGTGGCCAAGCATGAGGCGGGGGTGGGAGTGACCTAATGGCAGGGCATTTCTTTCTGATGTAATAAAAATATCCTTATTTATTTATTTTTTATTATTTTTATATCACATTTAATCACATATATCTTTACAGTGTATAAATTTCTTTTTCCAGCACGATTACCACGTGTATCGGTCAAGATGAAGACATCACCATACACACCATCAGAAGCAAATAGCTCTTCGTTTTTTTTTTTTTCAGGTTGCAATAAAAATATTCTTTAATTGGATAATTGCACAACCCTGTGAATATATAACCCCCTGAACTGAACACTTAAAAAGGGCAAATTTTTTTTTTAAATTTTTAAATTTATTTATTTATTTATTTATTTTGGGGAGAGGTTTTCGCTATAGGGCGTGTGTGCTCGCCAGACAGACAGAGAGAGACATAGAGACAGAAAGCGAGAAATCACCCCCCGGGGGGATGGTCACACCACAATCCCTTCTCCTCCATTCTCCTCTCGGGATCTTGGGCACGCACGCACACGCGCCCGGCGTGAGTTTTAAGCCACCGGGTCTGGGACGCGAACCGCGGTTGACTACATGGGAGTCCAGCGACATAGCTATTACGCTAACTGCTGGTTCCCAAATAAGGGCGAATTTCATAGTACGTAAATTATAGCTTTAAAAATTTGTTTTAAGAATAAGTATTTTTAAAAAACCAGCTGAGGACCAAGTCCATGGGGTTGGTATCGTGCCCCTCAAGTGATGCTGGATCTTACAAAAGATCAGGGCTCACTTCCCAGCTAACCCGTGCTGCCAGGCACACGAACCCAGGGTCCTGGCTGGCCGTGATGGCGGGTGAGGGCCTTGCTGTGTGGGATCCTGCTGAGTGTTTTCTCTTTCTCTCTCATGAAAGAAAGAAAGACACTTAAAACCACTCAGCTGAGTGATATGTCCATTCTACTTACTCTGAGTAGTAAAGCTGAGAGCCTTTCGCCTGGGTAGGTGTTCCACGGGGGTGGCTGCAAACGAAGGGGCACGGGCACTCCTGCCTGACTACTCCATGCAGGGCTCCATAGCAGGAGGGTCAGAGATGTGGCTTATGTAGGTGTCTGCCTTAAACCCGATGGGGGTCTTGGGGCCAGTTTGCCCTGCCAAGCCTGGTGTGTGGTGAGAGATGAGAGGGCCAGGAAGCAGAAGGGCCAGCCTGATCGTGCAAGGACTGTGAGTGTGCAGGCCGGGCCCCTGCCCCAGTGGGATGACAGACGCCTGGTCCCCATGGGATCAGCACTGCTCCGCCATGAGGGTGCCAGGGCAGTGTGGGCACTGGTCAGGGCCAGGGGGCAGCAGCAGTGAGACTCAGGCAGGGTTGTACAGGTGTGAGTAAGCCATTCCAGGGCTCAGTCTAGCTCCGGCCATATTTCCTGGAGGGACAGGATTGGCAAGACCTTGCTGGGCCAGCACCCCAGGGAGCAGCCTGAAGTTAGGAAGGCTTCTACCCAAAGGGGTAGGGACCGGGAAGGAGCCTGAGGTGGATGGCTGCTCCCGGAGGAGAAGAAGTCAGCATACTGCAAATGTGGGGCACTCCCCAGGACAGTCTGTGACCTGGGGGCCCCAGTGAACAGGCTTGTTGGAATATGTGGCCCTTTTGGTCACTCCCTATGACCTACTGACACTAGCGAGGTGGGGAGGGAGTGGCATCTTGTCAAGTCCAGGCCAAGGCTTGAGGAGCCCTGAGCTGCCCGCCAGGTGCTTGAACCCGAGACCAGTGGAGGGATGAAGGTGCAACTGTCCCAGCCTCCCAGCTAGCCCAGCCCCCAGCTGAGTCTTCCGCTAATATGGCCGTAAGAGTGACCACTGGCCAGACCAGCAGGAGGACTCCCCAGCAGACCCCAGCCAGCTTGCAGAATCAGAGTAGTACAGAGGTCAGCAATTGGTCACCGAGTTTTGAGGTAGCCGGACTCCCTGCTCTGGGGCTACCCTCTGGTTTGGAACTGCGGGGCGAGGTGGCCGATCTGCAACCTGCTCTGGTCAGGACTCCCGGCATGGGGAGGAGCTGGGGCCGCCGCTGACAAGGGTGAGCACTGTGTGTTCCCACCCTGATGCCTTCGGATCTGCCAGGGCTCCTGGGCACTGGCCCTGCTGCTGCTGCCACTCAGTGTTTTCCCGTGCAGGTGAGTCCTTGGTGAGTCCATCCCGATGGCATGTGGGCATGGTCCTGGATGGTCTCTCTCTATGCCCCAGGAAGCGTTTGTCAAGGACACCTGTGAATCACTGCCACCTTTTTTTTTTTTTCCTTCACATTTATTACTAAGTATCACTTATTTTTAAACGCATGAGCAGGTGATGCACACAGTGGGTCTGCAGGCTGGGGGCGGGGGGCTGCCTGAGCTTGGAGGGTGAGCCTGGGCCTAGGTGTCTGTTCTAGCTTCGGATTGGTGCTAACCTGCTTACAGCCCCGGCGCTTTTCTCACTGGCTTTTCCCCTGGTGGCTTGGTCTTGTCATAGGCACAGTCTGTGTGTCCTGTCCCTCCCTGGGTTGACATTCAGCTCAGCGTCTCACTGGGTGGGCTCACACACCAGCCTCCCGGAGAGCAGAGCGAGTGTGTGCGGCCTCGCCAGTGCCCTCCACCGCCCCTGCCCGCATCCTGAGCTGTGCTCTGCCAGCTGTAGCCTGTGCTGGCCAGTGCCAGGCTGTGTGTGTGTGGTGAGGGGGGCCCCTGGCACGTTAGGGGCTCCCAGAGAGAGGCGCCCAGAATGTTGCTGCTTGAAGAAAGCGCAGGACGCGGGAGCGCCGAGTCTCTCTGGAGCGCCGAGTCTCTCTGGCAAGCAGGTCACGGGAACTGTTCCTGGAGCCAGGCCCAGCGTCAAGATGGACAAGATGGAGCTGACAAAGAAAAGTGACCTTCTCCTCCTGGCAGGCACAGAGAGAGTCCGATGTCTGTTCTCTGTCAATAATTCTGAGTTATTTGAAATTTAGCTCTTGTGGCTGAGACGCGTCTATAAACTCCCCTGTCAATACCGCTGTCCGTCTGCTCTTCTGACAATGAGAGAGACAGGAGGGTCGGAGCACCGTCAAGACGGGTTAGTCCCCACTGACGTGTGGGAGGGGCCGCTGTGGGTGCAGAGTCTGCCCTGCAGGTGGCCCTGCTTCCCGGTGAGCAGCACCTTGTCCTCGGCCATGAGCTCCAGTGGAGTGTAGCTGCCATGCCCCACCCTACCCCCGGCTCTTGTCTGACTCTCATGAAAGAAGTAAGAATACCACGTTTTGTGTTCGAATCTGGGCAATAACCATGTCTCCCTTCTCGACCATTTACCACCACTGCATGTTGGGAACATTTGAAATCTCTTTTCCCAGCCTTTTGAAATGTATGTGGGGTTGTCACCAATTGTCACTTCCCTGCAGAGCTCACCCGCTTGGCTCTCCGCAACCCATCTCTGTCCACCCAGTCCTCTGTCCCCTCCAGCACGTCTGCATTTCTTACCTGTGCTCTCACCCCGATGCTCTTCAGATCTGCCAGGGCTCCTGGGCACCCGCCATGCTGCTGCAGCCACTCTGGATTTTCCTGTGCACTTGAGACATTCGCTGGGTCCCTCCTGGATGGTCTCTCCATGCCCGAGGAAGCTCTTCTTCAAGGACACCTATGAGTGGGATCTGTGAGTCACTGTGACCTCTTCATTTTTTTATTTTCCATATTTGTTACAAGTGTTATTTATTTTTAAATGCTTGTTATGGGTTATATTTTCTCATATATGCTTGGTAATTTTAAAAAGTTTATTTATTTATTTCTTCCATGATCAAGAGAGAGACAGCCAGACAGCCAGAGAGCACCCTGACAGAATGGAACGGAGCGGTCCGCCCTCGCCTCAGCCAGTGGGGGTCATGGCACACACGCATACGTGTGCAGAGGGCTGGGATGTGGGCCCAGACCGGCCACGGGTCAGCCTCGCAGCATTGCGTTGCTGCCGCTCTGCCCTCCGGTCCCTGTGCTCGGGAAGATTTGATGAGTTGTCGTAGGTTATGAATTTTACCTTGCTGGTTGGGTGTTGGACATTTTTGCATTTTTATAAATATTTTTGAGCTTTGTCTCAGGACAAAGCTATTAGGTTACTTGGAAACAGCTTGATCTATTTGGGTCTCACTTTTAAACATCGTCAGGTGATACCGTACGGCTTTTAGTCTAGGCCTAATGTTTTCATTAGCGAGGGCATTTTCCCTGGTTTCTGGTGTAGCTGGAGCTGGCCCTGGGTGAGCTCCCCACTTCCATTCTAGTGGCTCTTTCCCGGACCTCAGGTGGTTTTTTTGGAGAGGTTTATTTATTTTATTTTTAAATTTTTTTTGCTATAGGGCGCGTGCGCTTGCCAGACAGAGAGAGACAGAGAGACAGAAAGCAAGAAATCACCCCCCAGGGGGGATGGCCATGCCGCAATCCCTTCTCCTCCACTCTCCTCTCGGGATCTTGGGCATGCACGCACACGCATCCGGCGTGAGTTTAAGCCACTAGGTCTGGGACTCGAACCGCGGTCGACTATGTGGGAGTCCAGCGACATAGCCATTATACTAACTGCTGGTCCCCAGGTGGTTTTTTGGAGCATGGCCTGATCCAGACTTCCAGCCCTGTCTCCTGACGCAGGGAGATCACCAGCTGGTAGCCCTCCTGTCTTCTGCTGCCTGATGCCTTTGAAAATACCAACTTCCTTTTTTTAGTTATTTCAGGTGTGTGTAGACCTGATTTCTGTTACTCTATCTTGGATGGACTTTTAAAATCTTCTTTTAAAAGATGTACTTATTTCTTCAATGAGAGAACAAGAGAGAGAAAGAAAGAGATACCCCCTAATAGGGTTCTGACGTGGCCCCCCCATTCCTGGCCAGCCTGGGCATGGCCATGCCTGTCTGTATGGTTTACAGAGGAAAATCTGGAACTTGAACTCACCTCTCCCGTGTGGCTCCAGCTGCATTGCTAAAGCACCATCCCACGGCCACACTGGCTGCAGTTTTAAAATATGCTTTTCTCTGGTTACTAGTGAGTTGAACATGTTTGCATTTGTTAGAGGTTTCCGTTCAGTGAGTTGCCTGTTCAGACCCTTTCCTCTTTTCCCCATGAGGTCTTTCCTTATTTGCTTGTGGAAGTTCTCTGTATAATCCAAGTATCAATCGTCTGTCTGTTTAAGATGCCACAACTGTCTGCTCGCAATATGTCTTCTGGTTACTTTGCATATGGAACTTTATTGAATCTGAATACTTCATTTTGGTATAGGCAGATTCATCTACAGGTTTTGCCTTAGTTATTTATTTTTTAAGAATCCGGGGGCCAGCAGTTAGCATAATGTCACTGGACTCCCACGTAGTCGACCGCGGTTGGAGTCCTGGACCCGGTGGCTTACACTCACACTGGGCGTCTGTGCATGAATACCCAAGATCCCAAGAGGAGAATGGAGGAGAAGGGATTGTGGTATGGCCATCCTCTGTGGGGGGTGATTTCTTGCTTTCTATCTCTCTGTCTTTCTAGAGAGTGCATACACCCTATAGCAAAAACCTCTCCAAAAAAAAAGTAAGATTCTATGTTACATTTTCTGCAATTTATTCTGTGATTTTGGTGTTCATATCTGAGTATTTAATTCATCTGATGCCTACCTTTTCTCAAGAAGTGCAACAAGAACCCAGGAACTTTTACTTTTTCTGCATCAGTATTTTCATTTTATTTATTCGTTCATAATTATACATTTTTCTTTTTTTCTCTCTCTCTCTGTAGGGTGCATGCGCTTGCCAGAGAGAGACAGTGATTGAGAAATCACCCCTGGGGAAGGAGGATGACCACACTGCCATCTCATCTCCTCTGTTCTTCATCCGGGATTTTGGGCATGCACACACAAACGCCTGGTGAGTTTCAAGCCGCCGTAACCAGGACTCAAACTGCAGTTGGCCATGTGGGAGTTCAGTGCCTTAACTACCACATCACTGGCCCCTCAACTTTACTCATAATTTTTTCAAGACTTTGGAATATTTCTTAGTGTTTGGAAGGCCAAGTCCTCCATACTTCTCCCTTCTAACCCCCTAGGGCCTTCTGAGTCAAAGGGATTAGCTAGAGAGAAAGAGAGAGGAAGATAGAGAGGAAGAAACAATAATTTTTTTGGAGAGAAATCATTTTAGGTTGCAGAATAGTTGTATAGATGGAGAATACATATGAGAGGGCTTCATCAAGTTTGTTGAAAAATGAAATTGAAGTATGAGTTCATTTTGTTACAATTTAAAATGTATGCGTCGTTTTTAAAGAATATACATTTTCTATGACCTTTTTAAAGATTTCCTTATGCCCCTCCCTAGTCTCTTCTATCATCAGGTTCCACGGCACAGTTGTTGAAGCTAAGACTGTGTACTCAAAGCAGTGTGTTTCCACCAGCTAAACTCCAGGCTTCACTGGGATTTCACTGGTCTTTCCACCAGTGTTTGTTTTCTGTGTCAGGACCGCAGATGGCACTTACTTATCCCGTATACCCATCACCTCCTTTAGTGACAGTTTATCAGTCTTTCCTTGCCAGAGAGCATGTGTCCTCTCCAGGGAGAGACACAGAGCGAGAGGGAGAAAGCACTCATGGGACTTGGTCATGCCACAGTCCCTTATCCTCAATTTCTCCACCCGTTGGGAGTTCAGGCACACAGGCACATGTAACTGGTATGCTTTTTCAAGCTGCTGGGAATGGGTTTTGAACCATGGTTGGCCATGAGGGATCTGGTTCCCTTAACCACTCGGCTACAGGGCTGGCCCATTGATTTTCATGACTTTGACAACTGGGAGGAGCCAAGTATTCTGGAGCGTGCCCTTCAGACACACCAAGCGAGCTCAGGGAGCGCGACACCCACACACCAGTACTAGAGGCCTGTCTCCTTCCTTGGCTGTGCAGGGGTGTAGGTCTGGCCACGTGCTTGGCTCTCTTCCCCCTTCCTGTGCTCTTGTACTTGGGAGCAGTCACTAAGCCAGCCGCATGTTCAACACCAGGGAGAGAGGATTAGAGTCCATCTCCGGGGGGACAGTGGGTCACAGTTCTTCATTTTGTAGGGCAGCCTCGTCCCTTTGCCCCCATTTCAGCTTGTTTTGAACGTGTTCGCCTTGGCTCCCGGGTGAGCCTCGCTGGTCACCTGTGCTGCCCTGGTCCTGGGCCTCCCATCCCCGTGTGTGCCCCACGTGCAACCCCCCTCTGCCCTTGGTTCCGCCCCATCCATTCCCGGTTCCAGCTCTGCTTCCAGTCTTCCTCTCTACAGTTCTGATTGCTGCCCAAGTGCACATGGCTCCCTTGGGCCCTGACATCCGAGGTCACGGAAGGCCTCTCGCAGAGGCCCCTGGTTTAGACACATGTAGTCCCCGTGCAGAGTCCACACATTTAAAATACTCGTTTTCACATGTATAAACGGGGCAGATGCCTGTGGAAATCTGAACGGCCAGTCGCCGAGGCAAGCCCTCATCCCTCTGCGGCCTCTATTGGTTAGTGCTGCTGCAGGCGCCTTGCCCCTCTGCCCCACCGCCCCACCCCGTCCTGGCCGCCCTGCAGCCGTGAGCCTCCAGAGGGGCCTGGGGGCAGTTGAAACTCCTTAGCCCAGAATTCGAAACACGGAAGATGTTTCCAGCCTCCCTTTTGGACCATTCTTCTTTATTCTACAAATTGTATGAAGCTAAACTTCATTTATTTCTTGAGAGAGAGAGAGAGAGAGAGAGAGAGAGAGAGAGAGAGAGAGAGAGAGAAGCACCCCAGGGTCCCCATGCCACGATTCACCCCATCTCAACCAGCCTGGGTCAGGGGCACACGTGAGCTTGGCGTGCCCAGGGAGGCCTTCCATGACCACCCCACAAGGGCGTCACACTGCTGCACCCCACGTGGGCCCTCGGAGACGCTGTGGGGTGTGAAGAGCTGCTCCCCACCTCTGCGGACTCTCCCTCTCATCACATGAAGCCTCCTTTCCCTTGCCCTCGGTCCGCCCTGTACTCGGAGACACACTCCTAATGCATAGTCGAGGGAGTGATGGCGTTGTGTCACTGTGGCTCCTCTTCCCCCTCGGGCAAAGCCAGCTGCCACGTCACCAGCCCTCAGAGAGGCCCACATGGCGCGGAACAGAGACCAACAGTCAGCAGTCGAGTGGTGGCCCCCGGGGGTGTTGGCTCTCCTGCCCAGTCAGGCCCCGGGGTGACCACAGTCCTAGCTGCAGCTCGACTGCGACCTCGGGAGACCCCGACCAGAAGCTCGCTTGACAGCCTGCTCAGTCCCTCTGGACTCCCGCTCCGCAGAGACTGAGACCACGTGCATTTGAGCTCATGAGATCTGAGCCACAAGGTCTGGGGACACCATTAGGCGGCACTGGATGAATGGACACACACCCATCCATGCTGTGCCTGTGCACACGCGCTCCTTCCCTTGGCATCGCCACCCCCTCTGCTCCCTGCACCAGTCCCCCTCCTTGAGCCTGACCTCCCTACCCAGGACCATGGTTCCCTTAGTTGGGAGCTGTTCTTGTGGGTGAGCCCAGAGTCAGAGACACCTCTCCGCCACACGGTTATCTCCCCAGTGTCACCTCTTCCCAGTGGGTTTTGCTGCACCTCCTGCTCTGCTTCTCAGAACTTGAGAGTCTGTGACACTGCAGCTGGGCACCCCATCGTGGAGGTTCTGCTTCATCTGCACACCCCACACCCAGGCCTGCCCTCATCCCCTGCTTCCACGTGCAGTGCCTGTGTGACAGGCGGGAGAAACACCCCCCTCACACCAGCAGAGCCATGGCACTCAGACACTGGGGCTGGGGGTGGCAAGAGCCCTTCAGGACATGGGATTGGGGGCCCGTGGGGAGAGACAACTGGGGCAAAGGAAGTATGGCCTTCTCTCTCACTAGAAGACCTGGTCCTGGTAAGGACACTGAGCAGAGAGGCCGAACAGGGTTGGTGCCAACAGGCCCCAGGGCAGCTCTCTCCTGCACTGCGTGGAGCCCACTAACCCTGGCGGGGTGCTCACTGGAGGCCGACCCCAGGTCGCCTGGCCTGAGCTGGTGCTAGTGGCTGCCCCAAGGGGAGGGCGTTTGCCCTGAGAAGGGAGGAGGGAGAGGATGAAGCTCAGGGCAGAAGCCACAGGGAGATGTGGGCGTGGGGACTGGCAGGCTCACCTGAGGGACAGGCTGGCCTGGGTACCCCGTCCCTCATGCTGTCCACACCAGGAAGGAGCCACTGTGGGTGCAGCGAGGGACTGCAGGGTCAGGCTTCGGGGTCCCTCTTGGGCCCTCCCAGGACTGGCCGTCTGCGGAGTGCACACCCTCCTGTCTTCCCTGTCTGGCCTTGTCCTGCCCTGGGGCTTCCTCGCCTTCCATCAGCTGCCCACTGCCCACCTCAGCTCCTGCCCTGACACCTCGTGGCTGCCCCGTAGGAAGCTGGACTGGCACCATTCCCATCTGCAGTGTGAAGCGGGTGGACAGGGCGTAGCTGTGCCACTCTGAGACCCCCACTCAGCCCAACGCCCATGTCGGTGCCTGCCATGCTCTGACCTCACAAACGCCCATGTTGAGTCCCAACCCCAAGGAGGTAGGGCTGGAAGACAGAACCTTGGGGAGGCCATCGGGTCCCAAGGGTGGTTCCTCCTCCACGTGAGGATGCAGTGAGAAGGCTCTCGATCTCGGACTTCCACTCCCAGGACTGTGAGAAGGGCCTTCCCGGGCCAGCCATCTCCCTCCCAGAGGTCACCTCAGTCTGACAAAGCACCGAGCAAAGGTCCCCTTCTGGATCCCCTTTTTACAGACCCAAAGAAACTGCCCTGCCGGCAGCCTGCCTGTTCAAGCGATCACACACTGTAGAGATCCCACCCCCACATGGGGCAGGGCCAGCCCATCTCCCTCAGGGCTCCTTGGCACAGACAGTACAGACACACCATCTCATATAACTGGTTCCCTGATGACGGAGACTTAGGTTTTGCCAGCATTTTCTACAAGGATTGCTTCAGACAGCACCCTCGGCATGCAGCCTCGCTGCGAGGTGTGTCTGCAGGTGACGAATCGTCCTGGGTGTCCCTAGGCCCCTGTACTGAGGGACTCTCCTTCACTCTGCAGAGTCCAGGTTGACAGGTAACAGGTGAGGCACAGGACAGCCATGACGATCTCCAAGTCACACATATGGTAACAACCAAGAGAAAAGTGTTTACCTGTGTGTTAACATTTTTTTTTTTTTTGGAGAGGTTTTTGCTATAGGGCGCGTGCGCTTGCCAGACAGACAGACAGAGACAGAGAGATAGAAAGCGAGAAATCACCCCTCAGGGGGTATGGCCACGCCGCAATCCCTTCCCCTTCATTCTCCTCTTGGGATCTTGGGCACGCACGCTCTTGGGATCTTGGGCACGCATGCACACTTGCCCGGCGTGAGTTTAAACCACCGGGTCCGGGACTTGAACCGCAGTCGACCACATGGGAGTCCAGCGACATAGCCATTATGCCAACTGCTGGTCCCATGCGTTAACATTTTTTTAACTTGCCAGAGGGCATGTGTGCTCACCAGAGAAAGACCGAGAGAGGGAGATCAAGAGGGAAAGTGAGAAAGCACCCCCTCCCCCTCAGGGAATGGCACGCCATAATCCCTTCTCCTACACTGTCCCCTCCTTTTGGGACTCTGAGCGTGCATGGACACATGCCTGGCATATTTTTCAAGTGGCCGGGTCTAGAACTTCCAACTATGTGGTCGGTCATGTCCAGCTCTCTTAACCACCATGCCACCAGCTGGCCCTAAATTTTTAGTAGGTGAATTCTGTCTAAAAAGACTTTACCGATTTTTAAAGTGCTCCCAACTGCACAGCAGACTCTAATTCCTTCTCTTTTTGGCCTTTCTGGGTGTTAGATATCTTTGCCAATAGGATAGGAGAAAAATAATGGCTAGTTATTTAAATTTGTATTTGTTTTTTAGTAAGATCAGTGTCATTTTAGCCATCTGTATTTTTTTAATCATTATGTTCTTACCATAGAACACATATGCCTGCTGGAGGGAGGCAGAGCGATAGAGAGAGGAAAAGTGAGAAATCACCCCACCCCTTCCCAGGGGGAACGCCACACTGCAATCCCTTCTCCTCCATTCTACTCTTGGGATTTGGGGTGCACACGCACACACATCTGGCATGATTTTCAAGTCACTGTGTCCAGGGTTCTAAAGGCAGCAGGCCATGTGGGAGTATAGCACTGTAACCTCTACTCACTGTGATTATCTCTCAGAGTTTCGTCACCTTCCCTTTGAGTCATCCTGCTGTGGTAGACTACATTATAGTCCCAGCCTTTCTCCTTTCCTGCATCTACATGCTTTGCCAGGTAACTTGGAAGTTTTTCTTCCTGAAGGAGAGTATAACCCTTGACCCACTGATGTTGGGCTTGGTCATGTGACTTCCTCAGGCCAGGGGAGCATAAACGGAAGTGACAGTGGCCAGCACCAAGCCTGGCTCAAAAACGTCAGGTGTTTTCGTTCAATTCTCTCATGGTTTTCTTCCACTCTGATGAGAACATGCCTGTGGGCTCAAGGAAGATGAGAGATTTGTGGATCAGACCCACACCTCCTTGCACCTTGGAGCCTCACCTGGGCAATGGCAGCCAGACAGGTGGCCCCATCAGACCCACAGAGGCAAGAGTGAGAATAAAGGATTAGTGTTTGAAGCTACTTATTTCTAGGGATATTTGTTAGGCATGGAAACTAACTGATGCATTATCTTTTAATCATTTACTTCTAGTACTCTCTGTATTTAAGAAAAATTCACTCTTTGCCTATGAAGTTTTGGATATTTCCCATAATCTTCCTCTGATTTTGTGTATTGTGTATGTGAGTACATGCACACTTATATCCTATGTAAAATTTTATCTCATCCCCCGTCTCTCCTCCCCATCCCCCATCTCTCCTTCCTGTCCCGTGTCTCTCCTCCAGTCCCCCATCTCTCCTCCCATCCTGTTTGTGTCTGTCAGTCTTTTTTAAAGTTTATTTCTTATAAGAGAGAGACAGAGAGAGAAAGACAGTCACCTTCAACAGGATCTCCATGCAATGATCCCCCCTCCCCCATTGCCTCAGCCGGCCCAGATTATGGGCGTGCATGTACCTGATGTGTACAAGGAAGTCTCGGGATGTGAACCCAGGACCTTCTCATTGGGTCCAGCATCATGCAGCACTGCCACACCACTGCAGCACCCCTGCTGGCCCTGGTCTCATCGTTTTTGAGTTCTTGTCAGGCTTAGAGAGGGTCTCCACTCTCACGTAACACACTTTCCCCGAGTCTTTTCCTTGGGTTTTCATGATTTTGTATTCTTCCCTTAAGTTTCAGTGCTCCGGGGATTTATCGGTGTAAATGTAGGTACACGCTTGTATTATGCAAATGAAAACTCCACGGACCCAACATCCAGTCATACCTCTTTCATTCACCGTTGAGAGTGGAGGATTTTTTCCCCCATAAAGCATGTGCACTTTCCAGAGAGAGACAGAGAGAGGGAAAGTGAGAAACCACCCCTCCCAGGGGGTATGGCCATGCCACAATCCCTTCTCCTCTCCTCTTGGGATTATGGACACACATGCACATGTGCCCAGAGTGACATGCCACCAGGTCCCTAACTCAAACCATGGTTGGCCATGGCTAGACCAGTGCCTTAACCATGACCCCAACTGCTGGCCCAGTGAGCAGAGATCTGTAGCATATACTGGAGTGCTTCTTAACTGGGGGGACATGAGACGCCATGGTGCTTTAGGAAAACACATCTGGCCCACCCCTCCCTGGGATGTCCTCATTCTGGTCGAGGGTTTTGGGTGGGAACTTGTGTCTTTTTGTTTGTTTAAGATTCACAGTTGATCTGATGCTGCCCTGGGTTGAGAACCGCTGATCTGATGCTAACCTGGGTTGAGAACCTGTTCGCAGACAGGCCTGGGGCTGCTTCTGCTCCTCTATGGCCACCTCTCCCCTCCCCTGCAGGCCCAGTAAAGGCTAACTGTCCCCACAAGATCAGCTCTCCCTGTCACTCTGCTTCTTTCGTCTAGTTAATAATCGTATGTTTCAAAAGGTGTCAGTTGGAATTTATGTAATTATTTGGAAAGAATTATCATTAAGTTACCAATATCATTCCCCCCGAAGATGAGCATTGCACCCTCATACTTGCCTTCTCCCCTCTTGGTAGTTGGCTGGTGTCCCTGAAAACGTCCTTCCGGGTGCAGAAGCTCAGCATCCAGGCCCGAAACTCCTTGTACCGGGGCTTGACAACGGTCAGAGCTAGAGCGTCTAAGTATGAGGAGCCCCGTCCCTCCTCCCGTACCCCCATCCCTCCTCCCTGTGCCCTCTGCGTCTCCTCCCCATCTCCCCCGTCTCTCCTCCTGTCTCTCGTCTCTCCTCCCATCCCGTCTCTCCTCCCCATCTCTCCCATCTCTCCTCCGGTCCCTCATCTCTCTTCCTGTCCCCTGTCTCTCCTCCCCATCTCCCCCTGTCTCTCCTCCCCACCCCCCATCTCTCCTCCCATCCCCCCAGTCTCTCCTCCCATCCCCCAGTCTCTCCTCTCGTCTTCCATCTCTCCTCCCGTTCCTTGTCTCTCCTCCCCATCTCCCCTGTCTCTTCTTCCATCCTCTGTCTCTCTTTCTATCCCCCATCTCTCCTCCCTGTCTCCCCCATCTCTCCTCTTGTCCCTCATCTCTCCTCTTGTCCCATCTCTCCTCCCATCCCCGGTCTCCTCTCCCCATCCCCCGTCTCCCCTCCCTGTCCTTGGTGGCAGAGATTACATTTCCTCCTGAGCCGAGCAGCTCTGCTCCAATAGGCTTTGTGTGTCTTTGATTTCTGGTGACTCGTTCTGGAAAGCCTCTGGCAATGACTGCCAGAGCACAGGTAGATCTAGTCGGATAAAGGAAGTACCCCTGGGGCCAGAAGGTGGGGTGGAGGTTAAGGTGCTGGACTCCTACACACATTGCTGACCGTGGCTCGAGTCCCAGACTCGGCAGTTTGCTTTCTCACTTTCTCTCTCTCTCTCTCTCTCTCTGGTGAGTGCACATGCCCTGTACCAAATTTTTAAAAACAATGATAACCATAAATAAAGTTAATAGTCTTTAAAAAAAAGAAAGTACTCACTGGGCATTGCTGGGCACATGTGCGTGTGTGTCCAAAATCCCGAGAGATTTCCCCTGAGTACATAATGTCAACATGATTTAAGATTTAGGCGTCGGCAGGAGTGTTCTGCGTTTTATTTTTTTCCAGCCTCTCCCTGCCTCACCATGTTCAAAGACACCTTCTAAAGGCTCTTCCTCACGGGTCTGGTTACCGAGCCTGGCGAGTCTGAGAAGGGCACAGAGTTTGCCTAACTGGATCTGGGCAGCTTAGAGTGTTACAGAGCCTGCTGTAGATGCGACCTTCAGAGTCGCCGACTGTCAGTACAGCCAGCTGAGTTTTGACGAGTGTGTGAGGTTGTGTAACCGCAGTCATGTTTAGAGCAGAGATGGCCAAACTACAGCTTGGAGGCCAGAGCCACCTGCTGCCTGTTTCCTTTCTTTCTTTTTTTTTTTTTTTCTGGAGAGGTTTTAGCTATAGGGCGCGTGCGCTCGCGAGAGAGAGAGAGAGAGAGAGAGAGACAGAAAGCGAGAAATCACCCCCCAGGGAGGATGGCCACACCACAATCCCTTCTCCTCCATTCTCCTCTCAGCATCTTGGGCATGCACGCACATGCGCCTGGCGTGAGTTTAAGCCACCGGGTCCAGGACTCAAGCCATGGTCAACTACATGGGAGACATAGCCATTACGCCAACTGCTGGTCCCTCTGCTGCCTGTTGTCTAAAGAAGGCTGATGGACACGCAGCCCCGTCCCTCTGCACTCTGCCTGGGCCCACTCTCTGCGGCAGAGTGGGCCTGCTGCGACGGTGCCGGCTGGCCTTTATAAAGCCAGAGCCTGCACTACGTGGCCTGCTACAGAAAAGTGTTCGCCGACCTCCATACAGAATGTCTGCCCCCGAGAAGCTTCCTCAGACCTTTGCAGTCGGCTTTTCCTCCCACTCCTGGCTCTGGTCAACTCCCAATGTAACCGATGCCGGTGTAGCTGTTCCCTCCCTAGGCTTGTGTGCAGGCGGAGCCACGTGGTGTTCATGGTATTTTGTTTCTGTTTTCTCCCACTCAGAAGGATGCCATGGCAGCCAACAAGTCCTTACTGTTCCCATCGCACTGCTGAGTAGCATTCCCTGCACAGCGAGCGACAGCTCACGCATTCCCTAGCTGATGGACATTCGGGTCGTTCTCATTTTGTGCCGTTAGATATAAAACTACTGTGAACATTCGAGTACAAGAATTTTGCAGAGATGGGGCCAGCAGGTGGCATGGTGGTTGAGGAACTGGACTCCCACATGGCCATCTGCCATTTGAGTCCCAGACCTGGTTGATTGAAAAATCTTCCGACATGTGCCCAGAATCCAAAGAGGAGGATGGAGAAGAGGGGGTCGGGGTGGCCATCTCCCCTGGAGGGGTGGTTTCTCACTTTGTTTCTTGCTGTTTCTCTCTAGCTTTCTCTGGTGAACACACACACCCTATGGGGGAAAAAAAAGAGAGAACTTTTGCCAAGATGTGTTGCTTTCTTTTCTCTTGGGTAAATGTCAGGAATATCAGCTGTAGGATGGCTGAATTGGATGAGAAGGTGCAGCTGCACCCAGAACAGCCGGCCTGCTTCCAGCGTGCACACTGTGCCATGTCCTCGCAGCACCGTGGTGAGTTCCAGCCACTCACCTCTTTGTCAGTACTTAGTATTGTAGGGTTTTTAAATGTAGCCATTCCAACGAGAATGTGGTTGTGTCTATTTGGGGTTTAGCTTGGACTTCCATGATGACTAACAGTGCTGGACATCTTTCTGTGCACTTATCGACTGTTCATGTATCTGTTTTGGTAAGATGGCTGTTCAAGAATTTTACCCACAGAGCCAGCAGGTGGTGTAGTGGTTAGAGCACTGGACTCCCACATGGTCGACTGCAGCTCCAGTTTTGGACTTGGCGACTTGAGATTCATGCTGGATGCATGTGCATGCATGCCCAAAATCCCAAGAGGAGAATGGAGAAGAGATTGTGGCATGGCCTGTGGGGGTGATTTCTTGCTTTCTGTCTCTCTGTTGACAAGCTCATGCACCCTGTAGCAAAAATCTCTCTCTAAAAAATAATAATAATAATTTCTACCTATTTATGATTTGCAATGTCAGTAAAGGATGGTGTCTGGAAACATGGTCATACTTGATCTGGAATACTCTACAACATGACCGACCTGGAAAGGAGCCTTCCTGGCGTGCACCGTGAGGAGACAGCACTGCACACTCTCACACGTGTGCCGGGGCCTCACACTCAACACTCACTACACCGAGTGTGCTAACTCAGTGCACGCCTGGTGCTGACGGGATGTGGCACGGCTGCTCTGGAGACAGGTGGGCAGGTCATGTGAAGGGACCAATGACCCTCGGCCTTTCCCTTTTTTTTGGGTCATTGTCATGGTGAGGAATGGAACAGAAATGGGGACTAGCCGAAGCTGTTTCATATTCGCAGCTATTAAAATCTCCATGACATGGACTGGGCTCTGGAGTGTGGGAGGACATTGGCCAGCAATAAAATACCGCCGGACACCTCCCTCCTCCACTGTGGCCCTCGAGCCTCATCCCTGCTGCTCTGTGACCCCGGCCCTGTTCCGGGTGCTGCCTGGTCACATTACACAAGCTCTTGGAGCCTCTGTTTCTCACATAAGGGGCAGCAATGATGGCTGAAGGATCTCCTGCGGTCACTGTGGGGATGGGACACACCTTGTCGGGTGCTCAAGACAGTGACTGGCATCACTCCACGTTGTCATTGAAAATACAGCTTCACGGCCTGCTCCATGCTGCAGAATCACAGCCTCGGAGCTGGGCCAGGGTCCCAGCCTACGTGAGCTGGCCTGGGAAGGCTGCCAGCCCAGCAGCCATTCCTCACAGTAGGCATGTCGTAGCCGCCAAGCTGTCCCTCAGCCTCCCCTGGTCTCAACCCTCCAAGTACAGGGGGACTGAGAGGGATCATGGCCAGTCAGCCCCTGCCCCTGGCCTGAAGGGGGTTCTGAGGGTTGTTGGTAAATGGCTCCTTCTCTGCGTCTTTGGTGACAGTCAAGGTCATGGCTGGAGTTAAGCCAGGGGTGGGGAGAGTGGGGGCTGGACTCTGACTTCTGGCAGGGTCTCGCCCCCAGAGGGACAGGCATGAGCAGAGGAGCTGTCTGGGGCAGCCGGGCCTGGGATCCCCTTGCACAGGGCACCACCTCAGTGTCAGACGTCCCCATCCACAGCAGCTGGTAGAGTGCAGGGTGCCCGCGAGGCTGTGGTCCTGCTCACCACCCGGTGATCTGCCAGTGGCCTGGGGTGGGAACAGGATATTCCAATCACAGCAGAAACTTTCCTGCCCTTCCCCCCCCCCCCCCCCCGTTTGGGGGCCTCTGGTTTATTCTGAAGTGCCCTCTTCCTGGCAGGATGAGCTGGGGACGCTGTGGCCTAGTGCAGCATCTACTCCTCACGTTATCCAGGGGCAGGAAAGGCATGAGGCAGGCCCACATGCAGGCCATGAGCCAAGGTCCCAAGGAGAGAGGACCTGCCCTGGGTGGCCATGGCCTTGGCCTGGTGCGCCGTCCTCCTGCACCGCAGGGCCGGGTGTCTCTTCTTAAGCCAGTGTGGGCTGGCCTAGGCAAGACACGACCTCGTGGAGCTCCATGACGTCTCCAGGACATCCCTTCTCTCCTTTTCGAGCCCCCACCTCATGAAGACTTGGTGCTGGTGTGGGCCACTGAGGGGAGGAGCCACAAGGATGTAGCTTGGGTGACTTAGGCCGGCTGCCAGCCTCGGGGGTCTGTCACAAAAACCTGCCTCATTTTTCCAGGGACTAGAAGCTGGTGCAGAAGCCATGTCAGAAATGCCATTCCCTCGGGAGGGGCAGGCAGGGAAGAGGGGCTGCGTCCACCCCACCTACAGCTGGAGGGGAGTGAGCTCAGGCTGAACTGAAACACACTTGCTGAGCTGCCACATGGCATCCATGGGGGCCCACGCAGCGAGAGCCAGAGCTCCTGTGGGCCGGGCCAGTGTTCTCTGAGATGCCCTTCTTGCATGTAGTGAGTGTGGCTGAGGCATTTCCTGGGGGTCCTGTCAGGCCCCTCCCAGCCTCAGCAAGCAGAAATTAGCTTTGATGGGGGTCATTTGGGCACTTACATTCCTTCCTGGGTCTGCAGCCCCCACCCCTGCTTCAGGTTATTGTTTCTGGGGCCAGCAGGTGGTGTGGTGGTTAAGGGTATGGACTTCTACACAGCTGACTGAGCTTCGAGTCCTAGAGCTGATGGCTTGAAAATCATGCTGGGTACATGAGCATGCAGGCCCAAATCTCTAGAGGGTAAGGAAGGAGACGGGACTGTGGCATGGTCATCCCTCTGGGGAGTGATTTCTTACTTTCTCTCTCTGTAGCTCTCTTCCCTGGAGAGCACATATGCCCTATGACAAAAACCAAAAAAGAAAACAAAAAACCCCAAAACCAAAAAACTATCATTTCTTTCACTTTCTGAAAATTGAAAGTGAAATACAATTTTCCAGGTACCTGCACAGGAGAATAAATTCATTGTCAATGAAACACTTCTCACTGAACTGGAAATTTACTATTTATGCTCTGTAAAATACAACTAAACTATAAACAACAACAATTCCCTGCTGGTGTGGGAGTGGGTGTGAGTCATGTTCAAGGGCCTGTCGCTTTATCTGCAATACCTGCATTTTGTTTTCAGTGAAAATAATATATTGATTTATAATTTGTGGAATTAATAATCCAAAAACTAGCAAAATTTAAAGTAGGCCATGGTTTAACAGGGGCAGACGTGGTTCAGTGAAAACAACACCAACACTGTGAGGTTGGTCCACACAAAGGATTCTGGGTTCCTGTCGGGACACTGCCCTGGTAATGCAGGGCATCAGGGTGCCCGTGCCCTGCGGTGGCTGGGCTGGGAGTGGACCCCAGCGTGCAGACCCTGGTGGGGTGCTCTCCATCTCTCTCTCTGTCTCTCTGATTCATTGAAGAACTAAGTGAACAAACTTAAAAAAATTCAGACAGAAGAGGAGCATGAAAGGTGAGAGTGTGGGGCCCCTTCCAGAGCTCCCGCCCACTCTCAACCCATGCCCCTGGGAGCTGACTGCCTTATGTGGCAGATGTCGCCCCTTCTGCATTTCATCAGCTTCTCTCAGCCTGACAATCGTCTCTCTATCTTTCGCATTTACTTGGCCGTTCTTCCCTTCCTCAGGGGGACGCTTAGCGACTACCTCCCGAGCAGTTGAGGCGGGAGCTTCCCTCTGTGTTCTGCCCTGCCTGCACCCTGCAAGACCTGCTGGGCGGTACTGTTGTTATTGTGCAGTTCTAAGTGGCTTCTCATGTCCACGATGATGTCTTCTTTGACCTAGTACTTCTTTTGTTCATTAGTAATATAGAAAGTGTTTTTAAATTTCTAAACCTATGGGGTCGTTTTGCTTATCTTCTCCCCACTCATGTAACAGGTCAGTGTGCATACTCTGAACGTGGAAAAAATTCCACACTAGAAGAATAATGAACGATGTGGCCCAGGCACGGGGGGTGCAGATGGCGAGCCACTGCTCTGTGAGGCTGGAGCACAAGGAAGACCGTGCTGGGATCCTGGGTTGACTTGAAACCTCCCAGGGTTCCCTGATCTTGGCTGGCTGGAAGGTTGGTGGTGGTGGTGGGGAGGGTCACGGTGTGACGAGACCCTGTCAGGACCGCCCTCTGTCCCCCAACCCCAAATCCAGAAGACATGTGGACAGTGGATGTGAACCAACAGCTCTTGGAAGAGAAAGCTTGTGAACATGTGGACAAGTATTTCATGTTGGAAATGCAAATTAAAATCAGGAGAAGGAAATTCATCCCATGTGGTTAGCTAAAATTAAGTGGTCAATATTGACAAGATTATAGGGATGTAAAAAGTCACCCGAGTTAAGGTTAGTATGAATGCTTAGAAGAGAGATTTGGTGGGATTAGCAGTTGGCGTAATGGCTATGTCGCTGGGCTTCCATGTAGCTGATCATGGTTCAAGTCCCGGATCCGGTGGCTTAAACTCACACCAGGCGCGTGTGTGTGCATGCCTAAGATCCTGAGAGGAGAATGGAGAAGGGATTGTGGCGTGACCATCTACCCCGGGGGGTTGATTTCTCACTTTCTGTCTCTCTTTCAGGCGAGCGCATGCTCCCTATAGCAAAAACCTCTCAAAAAAAAAAAAAAAAAAAAAAAAAAAGGAAAAGAAAAGAAAAAAAGAAGAAGAAAGATTTGGCAACCTGGAGAAATTCATTGACTCGTGTTGTTTAGGTGCGTATTGCTTAAGTTCCAAACATATGAAGACCCTGTAGTTATCTTAAAAATCACTTATTTCTGGCTAGTTCTACACCGTGTGCCCTACGTGATTCCAGCCCTTCGAGCTGTGCCGCAGCCTGCTTCTGGCCCAGCCTGGCCCAGCTTCAGATGTGCTCCAGGTATCTTGGACACAGTGTGTGTTCTGTAGTTGTCGGGGTCTGGGAGAGTTGTATTGTGGTTCCTACAGCTTTACTGGTTTTTCCTTCTCCTATTAGTTACTGACCTGCTAGGTTTAAAGTCCTCATAATGTCTATGGACTTTTATCTATGTTTTCTTTTAGTTCTGTCAGATTTCACTTTACATATAACATGTTGTGAGTTTAGGGCTGTCGCATTTTCTATTGGGTTGGCCCTCGTATCGTTCTGGAATGTTCCTCATCTGTGTGGCTGCTCTTGCCTGATATGACATTGCTATGCTCATGTTTTAGTTCATTATTGTGTTCGTAAACAGAGATACATGACACCGGGTGTCATGTATTATAAAGAAGAGGCTTATTTGGCTTATGATTCTGGTGACTGGGAAGTCCAGGTGCTGTGGCTGGCACCTGGCTGGCCTCTGGGATAAGTCACCATGGCCAAGAGAAGCAGGAAGGTCAACAGACACGTGTGGGGGCGAACTTGTCCACTTCCTGTTTGTCCCTCCCACACTCCCTACTGATGGGATGGCGCCCCACCCACATTAACGGTGGGTCCTCCTCTCTCAGTTCACTGATTTGCAAGGAAATCTCACCTTGCCACTGAAGGTGGGTCTTCCTCTAAAAGGCCTCACCATCTCTCAGGGCCATTACACTGGGACCAAATTCCAGCCCACGAACTTGGGGACCAGCCATGAGCCAAGCCTTAGCAGCCTCCTATGTTTCTCCTAGCCTTTACTTTCTGCTCTTCTGTTGCCTTATTCAAACTTCAGATGTATCCACTGTGTTTTATCCGTGTATTAGTTATTTGACTCATTTTATTCTCTAAACAGTTGCTGAGGACCACCCTGCCAGCCAGATGTGTGCCCGAGAGACTGGAGAACGCAGATGTGCACCCTCTGTCTGTGGAGTGGCAGCACACGCTCCCTAAGCTCCGGGCCGGAGCTGTCTGTGCTCTGGCCTGCTGCACTGCCCTTTTGAAAGTGGTCTTTGTCAAGGCCTTTCTCGTATTGTAAATCTAGGCTGTGTTCTATCTTCAACTCAATATCGTGTGACCTTAGGCTACTTTGTAAAAACTTCCCCCACACCTCAGTTTCCTCATCTGTAAAATGGCCACGTCAGTATCCTCATGGCAGTTAAATGATTTCCTGTCTATCACTTTCTCTCTTTGTTTCTATCCATTGTTTTTTCTCACTTAGAGTGACTGTTAAAAGGCCATTAAAAACTGATCTGTGTGGGCCAGCAAGTGGCATAGTGGTTAAGGTGCTAGACTCCAACATGGCCGACCACAGTTCAAGTCCTGGACCTGCTGGCTTGCTTTCTCATGTTCTCTTTCTCTCTGGTGAGCATACATGCCCTGTAGCAAATTTAAAAGTAATAATCATGATAAATAAGATTAAATAAGTCTTTAAAAAATAAAAACCTGACCTGTGTATTACATTTTATGAAAGCTTGGGTTATACTATTGGGTTGTCTGGAAAGTCATTTTTGCATAGAAAAACAGAATAATTTGTCATGACTTTCCCGATGACCTAATGTAACAATAGATTATTTGAAATTATTTCACCTCTTGGTCTGGCCAGGTTTTGTCTTATTGTCTGATTAGTTAAGAGGACAGACAATAAGAATAAAGATCTTAACATGAAAAATGTCTCCTGAAAGCTGTTGTAATAAAGCTTCAACCAGAATGCAGGGGCTTTTGCCTTTAAGACATTTCCAGAGATGAGTAAAGAGCCCGACCCTGGAAATGACGACACGCGCTGGTGTGGCCTTGGACATGGTTCTGAAGGCCGGCGCTTTGTCACTGCCAGAAGGTTTGAGAGCGCTGGGATCTCCCCAGGGCTGCGATATCGTGTCCTTCGAATGTTTCCCATAAGGTAAAAACACACTGATTGCCATATATATTAAGTACTGTACATGTAATGAACGTGTGTGCTTCAATGACCAGATGCTCCAAAAGGAGATATGATTTTAATTAGTGATAAAAGAAACCCCCCCCGTTGGAGGCCTGCTCCACCCGGGCTGGGTTGAAGCTCATACACAGGAAGGCAACACGGGTGATCAGGAACAAAAATCAGACTGAAACCTCAATGCCTCTTAGCATGTTCTCAGCTGACTACAGCCAGAGCAAGCTCAAGAATGCAGCATTAGTGGTTACCATAACATATGTGTTTATTGAGGGATGTTTTACAGAAGTAGGAGGGGTGAGGGGAAATAAAAGATTTACTCTAAGAAATAGGGTATACAAAGTATGGAAACAATAATTATAAAACATGATGCACTGTTCTGTTTGAACAGGTGAAGCCAAACACAGTTCTTAGAATGAAGGAGTCCATTTGTCTGGTGCATTTTCTTCTTAGATCTTGATTACCGGGATGGGTCTTTTGAAAAGGGGGCTTGCAGGAAGCTTGATAACTTCAGTCCCGGGCCAGGGCAGCAGCATTGCCAGTTACAAAGGCCTAGATAGAAATCTTGTCTTGTTAAGTAAAGACACGGTTAATATACACTAAAGTGAAATATCTATATTGCTTTTGGGGTAATTTACAGCTAAGGGGGTGAGCCTATTGACTACATAGGAAAGGAATGTGGTCTTCCGAGCAGCTTAATGACTGACCTAAAGGTTACTGTGTACTTGGGACCCTCTACGTGCTGTTCTATACAATGGCTGTGGCTTGGGGAACAGTGATCTTCCTTGTCCTGAGATCAAAGGTGGCTCATGGTCTTTGTTTGGGGTATCAGTGCCTCGTGGATGAGTCCCTAAGCCTCCCCCAGCTACTGAGGTCATTTCACCAATTTAGTAGCTTTCCATTAACTCAAACTTTTCGAATGTTATTTATGTAATCCCCAGCAGGAGAGGTGAATGCAGCACTCTTTTTTTTTTTTTTTTTGAGAGGTTTTTGCTATAGGGCGCGTGCGCTCGCCAGACAAACAGAGAGAGACAGAGAGACAGAAAGCGAGAAATCACCTCCCAGGGGGGATGGTCACGCCGCAATCCCTTCTCCTCCATTCTCCTCTCGGAATCTTGGGCATGCATGCACACGCGCCCGGCGTGAGTTTTAAGCCACCGGGTCCAGGACGCGAACCGCAGTCGACTACATGGAAGTCCAGCGACATAGCCATTACGCTAACGGCTGGTTCCCAATGCAGCACTCTTTATTGACATTTTCCAGGCAAGGTGGAGTGAGTCTCAGGAGATAATTCCCGTTCGCCCGCATTAGGGATCCGCATTCCTTCAGGATTATTGTAAAAGTTACAGTAAGGCTGGGGCTATTATTTTGCCCTTATGGGGTACGGTCAGTAAAGCTCATGGCAGAGAAATTGAGTGCAGGCCAGTACAGCAACACAATGGAGATTTAGGGCTCGTAAACTGCTGGCCTTGCCTGGCAGTTTCTTCCCAGCCCAGGCCTTGCCTTAGGCATGGGAGGCAGCCTCTTGACTAGCTTGTGTTGTCTACATGGCCCTGTCACCGCCCCCCCCCCCCCCCCACGTTTACCCATGTAATGGCTCTGCAAAGCTCGTTACTCAGCACGGCCTAGAACACCACAGGCTGCGGAAGCTCGGGGAAGTTCGTTTGCCCCTCCTCTCTGGATGCATGTCCCCTCCCCCATTTCCTCCAAGGCAAGCTTTACAAGAGACAGGAACATGATGTCCCTCACTGAGACTTCCTTCAGGAGCTCACCTGGAAAGGCCCCCTTCTCCAGGCCGTTGGCACCACAGCTCCCAGAGCAGCTGCTTAGGGTGGGCTTGCTGCGCCCTGCAGGCCTCCTGCCTCAGGGGCCTTGCTAGGGATACCTTCTGAAGACCTGCTTGCACCCTGGTGACTCATGTGCTGGCCTTGGGGGGACAGTCCCTGCCTCCATAAAAGCCAATGTAAGATGCTTGTGGGAGGCCTACCTTGTGTAAGCAGGAGGGGGGGATGTGGTATACAAAGGAATGGAGGGCACACCCATCACTCATCTGTCCATCCGTCCATCCATATAACCTACACCATCCATCCATGTACACCTCCATCCATCCATCTATATACACCTCCACCATCCATCCATATACACCTCCACCATCCATATAACCTCCACCATCCATCCATGTATACCTCCACCATCCATCCATATACACCTCCACCATCCATATAACCTCCACCATCCATCCATGTACACCTCCATCATCCATCCATATACACCTCCACCATCCATCCATGTATACCTCCACCATCCATATAATCTCCACCATCCATCAATATACACCTCCACCATTCATCCATATACACCTCCACCATCCGTCCATATACACATCCACCATCTGTCCATATACACCTCCACCATCCATATAACCTCCATCATCCACCCATGTACACCTCCACCATCCATCCATATACACCTCCACCATCCATCCATGTACACCTCTACCATCCATCCATGTACACCTCCACCCATCCATCTATATACACCTCCACCATCCATCCATATACACCTCCACCATCCATCCATATACACCTCCACCATCCATATAACCTCCATAATGAACCCATGTACACTTCCACCATCCATCCATATAACCTCCACCATCCATCCATATACACCTCCACCATCTATCCATATACATCTCCACCATCCATCCATATACAACTCCACCATCCATTCATATACACTTCCACCATCCATCCATATACACCTCCACCATCCATCCGTGTACACCTCCACCCATCCATCTATATACACCTACACCATCCATCCATATACACCTCCCTGCATCTATCCATATACACCTCCACCATCCATATAACCTCCACCATCCATCCATGTACACCTCCACCCATCCATCCATATACACCACCACCATCCGTCCATATACACTTCCTCCATCCATCCATATACACCTCCACCATCCATATAACCTCCACCATCCATCCATGTACACCTCCACCCATCCATCCATATACACCTCCACCATCCATCCATGTACACCTCCACCCATCCATCCATATACACCTCCACCATCCATCCATATACACATCCACCATCCATATAACCTCCATCATCCACCCATGTACACCTCTACCATCCATCCATATAACCTCCACCATCCATCCATATACACTTCCACCATCTATCCATATACATCTCCACCATCCATCCATATACAACTCCACTATCCATCCATATACACTTCCACCATCCATCCATGTACACCTCCCTGCATCTATTCATATACACCTCCAACCATTCATCTGTCCATGTACACCTCCACCATCCATCCATATACACCTCCACCATCCATATAACCTCCATCATCCACCCATGTACACCTCTACCATCCATCCATATACACCTCCACCATCTATCCATATACATCTCCACCATCCATCCATATACAACTCCACCATCCATCCATATACACTTCCACCATCCATCCATGTACACCTCCCTGCATCTATCCATATACACCTCCAACCATTCATCTGTCCATGTACACCTCCACCATCCATCCATATACACCTCCACCATCTGTCCATATACACCACCATCCATCCATCCATCCATCCATCCACATATATCTCCACTATCCATCCATCCATTCATCTATGCATGCATTTAGGCATTATTTAATAAGATCATTGATTCCCTTTTTCTCTTTAAAGGCAAGCATTTGAAGATTCTGAGTCTGGCGCAGGGCTACAAAACAAGCTACCATCTTGCCTTTGAGAGGTTCAGTCTTTAGGCCAAGACCAATGTGCAAAGTTTCATCATTCCACGTGGTGAGTGTTGTAACAGGAGTACCTTCAAGTGGGGGTACGGGCCTTTCAGAGCTGATATTCCAGACCAGAGGGGAGGGCAGGGACTCCCCAAGGGGGCTGGGTGGGAATGGAATAGCAGCCCCATGGCCTGTAGGGCAGGGATGAGAGTGTGGCTTATGGGGGGGCATGCTCTGTAGATTGGGAGTGGCAGGGGGCATGGTGGTGATGGGTAGGTGAGCTGTGCAGGGGGTGGTGGTGATGGGGGGGTGAGCTGTGCAGGGGTGGCGGTGATGGGGAGGTGAGCTGTGCCTGCAGAAACCTTGCCTTGGGGCTTGCGCTGTATCCTGTAGGAGTTGGGGACCGCTGAGAAAGGCTGCAATAACCATTTGAACTACATTTTGTAAAACCATTTCAGCGCTCTTCAGCGGGTGGAAGGGAAATGAAATAACAGACAGGAGCCTAATGCCGCTGTCCAGGCAGGAGGTGCTGACGGCCAGGTCAAGGTGGGCAGGGCAGAGGTCTGGGGAGGGCCTTTGGCAGAGAAGAGGCAGAGAAAGGGAGGGATGTGAGGTGAGGTGCAGGTGTGCTGAGCCTGGGGCCAGAGGATGCTGGGAAATTGGGCTGTGGGTTTGACAGGCTCATGTGCCCGAGGGGAATGCTGGTCAGGCAGTTTTAGGGATCTGGGGTCTGTGGGACATTTGGCTGGAGGTCCTGGAGATGATGGGAAATATCCATCAGACATGGTGGTGTGGGCTCAGGGGCAAGGGGGTAATGGACGGCAGTGAGCAGGAGGGTACGGCTCGCTGGCCTATGGAGGTCGCTGAGTGATAGGCAACAGAGACGAGGATGTGGTGGGGGTCAGAGATGGGGAGATGGCGGGGCAGGATCTCCCAGGAGATGTGGCGGTCACAGCAGCTGCATGGAAACCCTTCGATGCCCTCTGAGATGCCCTGGCCTGGCGACTGACAGCGCCAGCAGCCATGTCAGAGTGCTGGTTCGTGTTGAGCTCACCGGCAGCTAACTTTTTCAGGGAAGCCGCCGCTGGCTCTACTTCTTCCCATCTCATTTCCGGATGGTTGATCCCTGGGGGTCGGACACTGGCCCTCACTCGGGTGATTTTCAGCCCACATGAGCCGAGGAGGACCTCTCTCTCTGGCTGCCCCATGAACATGACATCCCCCTGCCCTGTGGCCTTGCTGCCAGGTGGCGGCCCTGCAGGGGTGGGTAACATTTGGCAGACCAGGTCCGGCAGGATGCGCAGAGCTGGAGCGCCCCCTGGCTGCGGGGCTGGGGCAGGTGACATTCCTTTGGGAGTACCCCCTCCCCTGGAACTCCCCTGCCTGTCTCAATGCCCGCCCCCACCTTGGGCACGGAGACGCTGAGGAAGTGCCTGCGGTCTGGGTGAGCGAATCACAAAGGCCATGCCTAGCGTCCCCCCAGCTGTCCCTGATGCACCCAGGAACTTTTGATTTCCCTCCCACCTGGCATCCCTGAGCAATTCAAAGTCGGCCAAAAGCTGAGGCCGCTGGGGGGACACAGGCGCTGGCAGCCTGCTGCGTGGGGGGCTGTCCTCACCTACATCGCAGATCATTTCTTTGTTGTTTGTGGTGGGATGTGAAGAATTTAGAAAAACTGTGTAAGTGGCAAAAATCTCTTATTTCATTTTTTTTAGACATCGGATTTTCACAAATTGATAGACAAACTAGAAGAGGGAAGCGGTGTGGGCGGCGTGTGGGAACTCTGATTTGAATAAGGCCCGTGAGTCCGGATTCCGCACCGCAGGGCGCCCTTGGAGACCCGCCTCCGTGGAGCCAGCGTGGGTCTCCGAGCTCAGTGGAGGATGGCTCCGCTCCCGGCTCCAGGCGTGACCGCGGGTAGCTGGCTCCTCTGTGTGCCACTGAGGACGAGGCCACTGCTAGGACTAGGTGGGGCCGAGATGTTCTGCATCCGCAAGTGGCAAGGGACCTTGTTGTCGAGGAGGAACATCTGTGCGTGGTAAACAGTCAAAACGCTCTGATGTGGGCGTAAATAACCGCCCTTTACTGGGGTCACTGGGACAGAAGGAGTGGAGGAAGGCTGCCGGGCCGCATGCCGGCAAGAACGTGAGCAGTGCCGAGCTGTCTTCTGACTTCTGGATCGCCCCCACCCCCCTCACCTCGGCCGCGTGCTCTCACCTCGGCTGCGTGCTCTCACCTCACCTTGCTCCGACCACAGGCCTTGGACAAGGGATCCCATGTCCAGGGGACACAGACCTGTCCTGCCCTGTCTCCTCCCTCTGAAGGCAATGGCGTTGACGATGGCGGCCCCCCTTTCTGCTGGCCCATGGATGGTGCCAATGTTTGGCTGGTCATGTGAGCTGCCTGGTCTCAGCCCGATGGCCATTCCTCAGGGCTGCCATTTATATACCTATTTTTAAATTTTTGCTATAGGACACGTGCGCTGAGTCGGTGAGAAAGGGGGGATGACCGCACCTCAATCTCTTCTCATTCTCCTCGGGATTTTGGACATGCATGCAAATACACCTGACATGTTTTTCAAGCTGCCAGGTCTGGGATTCAAACTGCAGAATCAGCCATGTGGAATCCAGCTGCTTTAACCATTGCACTGACGGACCCGGGGTTGCCATTTTTAAAAGATTTTTTGTTTGTTTGTTTGTTTATTGAAGTGGGGGAGAGAGAGAGAGTGGCAGATGCTGGCGACAGGGTCTCCACACTGCAATCTAGCCCTCGCCCCAGCTGGCTGGGTCACAGGCATGTGCACACATGCCCAGTATGTACTGGGAGGCCCTGGAATGTGAGCCTGGGACCTTTCCCTATGGGCCCACGTGTGTCCCTGCTGCACCACCGTCTGGCCCAGGGCTGCTGTGTGAAGGGCTTTGCAGCCTCCAGGTAGGCGGCCAGCGAGCTCTTTACAGACATTCTGGCCCAGCCAGCAGACAGGGGAGACTTTGTGGGGGTGTTTTCCCAGGGCTCAGGAGGTCAAGGGTGGGTGCCACTCGCTGCAGGTATGTACAGGCCGTATTTGGGAAGAGAGCGGCTCTGAAGGAATTACTCTAGGGAAGGCTCTCTGGGGCTGACCCCAGTTACTGCCTTCCGTTTCTGATTTCTTTAGCATAACAATTTCAGGCACCTTCTCAGAAGCCGAGCTCTCCACTTCCCGTGCTGTGTCTAAGACTGGGATGGTTTTAGAGCCCCATAGAGGAAGACTCTTCAGTCAGTTGAGGGAAAGCCATCATCTGAAATAATCGAGGTTAGTCAGCCAGAGTGTCCCCTCTGCCATGCTTTACTTAGTGGCTTTGCCTTAGTTAACTCAGAGTGGCAGGTCTGGCCAGGCGTTTAACCCTGGCACATAGAGACCTCTTAAAGACCTTCCCACCTGTTCTTCTCATTGTACAGGTGAGGAGACTGAGGCCGGGACATCTGGTCGGGACCCAGTGTCTTTTTGAAGACATGGGGACCAGACTGGTTTTCTAACTTCCCGCTCATGCCCTTCCTGCTGGCAGGGGCGGCCACCTGGTCAGTGTTAAAGAAGGGATGCACTGGCAGTGTCAGGACTGAGAGGTCCCCAGGGCTCCCTCCCTGGCAGACGTCTGCTGGAATTCTATTGGTTTCTGAAATCTTGTCGTTAGTGACATCTGTTACTGGAATACCTCCTACCTAATGAACACTGTATTGCTTCCTTTTGTAAAAGATTATTTATTATTATTATTATTTTTGAGAGTGGGGGAGGGAAGCACCCTCAGCAGGGCCTTTCCCGGTGATATTCCTCCAGCCTTCCTCGCCACCTGAGATCATGGGTGGGCATGCCCGGTGACTTCAGGCCAGCCAGGAGTCCGGCCTGTGATCTGTCTGGATCTGGCATCCCTTGAGCAGTGCATTCCAGCTATACCACCCAGCCAGCCCAGGGCTGCCTTGCACTGGCAGGTTACTAGAGAAGGACTTGGAGAGCAGCATGATGTGGTCTTTGCTCCACCCGCCAACAAGCAGTGCAGAGAGCTAGGGCTGCCGCGTGGCAGAGGGCAAGATTCTCAGTAAGGGCCAGCAGTTAGCATGGTGGTTAAGGCACTGGACTCCCACATGGGTGACCACAGTTCGAGTTCTGGACCTGGTGGCTTGCAACTCATGGCAGGTGTATGTGTGCGTGTGTGCCCAAAATCCCAGGAGGAGAATGGAGAAGAAGGATTGCAGAGTGGCCGTCCCTCTGGGGGTGATTCCTTACTTTCCCTTTTCTGATATCTCTCTGTCTCTCTCTGGCGAATACACACACCCTATAGCAAAAACAAAATAATACAGAAAACAACAACACAACAAAAAACAAAAAAACAGGTCACAAAGCATTTGTAAAGACAATGAATTAAACTTAAGTTACTTCAATTCTGTCATTTATGTGACCACTCAGAGCTTTGACTGATGTTTAAAATGTAGAACGGTGAACAGATTGATTTTTGTTTATTTATTAGAAAGGGCCAATTTTAGTTGTCACATAAAATATTTTGTTACATTCAAACTAGGGAATCATAGCAGGAGTTTCTGCTTCTATTGAAATTGTTATTTTAAATCTAAAGAACAAACCAATAAAGTAATCATTATTGTTAATTATTATATGAGTGTTACCTCTTTTTCCTTCAAGGCAGGCCTTGCCATGTCCAGACCCTCCTGCCTGAGTCTCCCGGGTGGCAGGTGCGCTGCTGTGCCCAGCTCTCTTTCTGTAGACAAGGTTTTGCCATACTGTTCAGAGCAGCCTCGAGCTCATGATCCTCAGCCCTCAGCCTTCTGAGCTGCCAGGGTTAGGGACATTTGCTACCATGCATGGCCTTTAGGTTGAGCCAGGAATTGAACCCATGTGACCCCAGCCTGCAGAGCCCAGTGTCTTAGCAGCCTGTACCACCATGGCTGATGACTACTTTTAAAGTCAGGTTTATTGACACAATTTGCACAAAGTAAAACTCACTCTTTTTAGGTGCTGTTTGACTCACTCTCTTGGGCGAGTACCTAGGAGCCTGATCGCTAGGTCTGTGGTAGACACACGCTTAACTGTCTAAGAAACGGCCAAACTCTTTTCCAAAATGCTGTGCCACTTCCACGCCCACCAGCCACGTGTGAGCATTTCAGTGGCTCCACACTCCTCACCAACACGTGTCATCGTATTACTGATTTGAATCCTCCCAGTGCTGTGTGGTTTCAGTTTTGGTGCATCACGGTTTCAGTTCACATTTCCCTAAAGCCTGATGACATAGAGCATCTTTTTATGTGCTTATATACCACTCATCTCTCCCCTTCAATAAGGTGTCTTCTCAAGTATTTTCCCATCTTTTAAGTTTTTTGTTTTCTTATCATTGAGTTTTGAGAGATACAAGTCAGTTATTAGGTATACAGTTCTTTTTAAGGAAATATTTTCTCCCAGTATGTGAGTTTTCTTTTTTTTAATCGTGTTTTGTTTTTGTTTGTTTTGAAAATAAAAGGTTTTAATTTGCTGAAATATGACTTATCAATTTTTTCTTTTATGGATCATGTTTTTGGCATCCTAGCTAAGATCTTGCCTACAAACCCAAGGTTACAAAATGTTTTCTCTTATATTTTCTTCCAGGAGATTCATAGCTTTCAATTTCACATTTAGGTTTATGATTCATTTTGAGTTAATTTTAATATGTGATGCAAGGTAGAGGTGGGAGCTTATTTCATGCATGTGACTGTCCCTTTGTTCCAACATCATTCCTTAACGAGACTCCCCTTCCCCTGTTGGATTGCCTTGGCTCCTTTGCAGAAATCCCCCAATCACATGCATATAAACATGGTCTATTTCTGGACTATTTTGTGCCTTTGGTGACCATGTTCTGTGTCACTGCTATGCTTTCTTTATTTCTGTGGCTCTCTAGACATGCTTCTTAATGAAAAATATCTCATTGTATAGAAGAGGTAGGTTATAAAAACTGCTCTGCTCTCATGTCAAGGAGACTGAAAACACCACTGACAAGAAGAGATGCCGAGAAGCATGGGGGAGATTTCTGAGGGAGGAACCTGTAGCCTGACTCCCTTCATAGCTCCCTAAGCAGGAAAACCTTGTTCTTGCAAAAACCTTGCACAGTGGGCTTCAGTGATGTAGGAAAGAGGGCGACTCTTCTGGATTGCACTTGGCTTGGGGCCCTCTCAGCTGGCTCAGGTCACAGCCCAGACCATGGGCACGTACAGCATTCTCAGCGAGGTCTCAGGGCAAACCCAGGACATTTCCCACGGAATTCAGTTGAACCACTGCACCACTGCCCAGTCCCAGATTGAATGACATCTCAGAGGGTCACCTTTCAATTCCCTTCTGGCTGCTTGTGCTGGCCCAGAGTCCCCGTGTGGAGAGCCTGGTGCGTGTTGGGCATGGGCAGCAAGGAGGGCTGCGAGCTCAGTTGGCCAGAGCCAGGACCAACGTAGTGGTGGCGGGGCTGCCACTCCTGGTTTAGGCAGTCCCTCAGGAGAGCAGGCTCTGCTCCCAATGAGCTCTGGTCTGCTGGCTTGGTGTGGAACCCTGGGCCCCACCCCAGAACTGGGCAGATGATTCTGCAAATAGCAGCCTTGTAGATTTGAACCCAACAACCCACCGAGAAGCTCTCATGGCGAAGCTCAGGGTCAGACTCCAGTCATAATCAAATATATATTGAATGCATTGGGTTGCTGGAAAAGCTATGATACATTTTTGCATAGAAAAACAGAAAAAGATATGTCCTGACTTTTCTGACAACTTGATACACACACACACACACACACACACACACACACATTTTATGTATATAATTGCTAAAGAGAAAAGTCTGCTAAGGTGCCCTCAATAGCAGAGAAAATTGCCTTAAGAAGGTGGGGGCTGAGTGGGATGGCCAAGGAAAGTGTCGCAGGAAACAGAGATGCCGAGGTTGCCGCTGGCAGCTTGTGGGCCAGATGCACTTGGTGCATGTGTTCTGTGTTGCTGCACTTTTCTTTTTTGGCTCCAAGAATATTTATTAATTTATTTTTAAAACTTTAATTAGTTGCCAAACACAGACACTGAGAGTTTAGTTAGGAGGCTGGAGTAACCCTTTACCACCTGCTTCTAAACAGGGCATGCTCTTTCCAGGGTACCTGCCTGTTCCCTGGAGGCCTGAGTCTGGGACCCTAAGGCAGGAACTGAAAGGCCCTGAAGGGATGGATGGAGCCTACTGGAACACCTGGTTAGGCCGTGTTCAGTGCCTTGACTGCCCCTAGTTAGGGTCTAGTCATCTTGGGTTGGGGAAGACTTTCTAGGTCAGGATATGAGAGGGAGAAACTATAAAGAAAAAAAAGAGTTTTACCTCCATAATATTTAAATCTCTGTGCATCAGAAACACCTTAACAAAAATGGAAAAGCAGATGGAAAAGTAGACAAAGAATTTCTATGAGTTAGGTGTTTTATAACTATAAATTGCTCCAGAGTCCTGGTTTATATTTGTTGTCCTATGTAACTTTTGCTTGCAATAATTTTACTCTCAAAAGTGCCATCATTGGGACCAGCAGTTAGCATAATGGCTATGTCACTGGACTCCCACGTAGTTGACCGCGGTTCGAGTCCCGGACCCGGTGGCTTAAAACTCACGCCGGGAGTGTGTGTATACGTGTCCAAGATCCCGACAGGAGAATGGAGGAGAAGGGATTGCGGTGTGGCCATCCCCCTGGGGAGTGATTTCTTGCTTTCTGTCTTTCTGTCTGTCTCTATCTGTCTGGTGAGCGCATGTGCCCTATAGCAAAAACCTCTCCCCCCCAAAAAAAAAGAAAAGGTGCCCTCATTGGAGACCAGACAGGTCCTTGCCCTGCAGGAGCCCTCCCATTCCATCTTATAGCCCACTTGCCAGCAAGGGAAATTGAAGCCGGGGCACCACTGCCCCCAGCCTACATCCAGGCTCCCAAGACTAGGACTCCACCTCCTTTAAAGGTAGGCAGGGTTTCATTTTTAATTTTTTTCCTTCTTTGCTCTTTCTTTTTGTTTTGCTAATTCTCTCCTCCCCCTTGTCCCACAGACTAGACAGGTTCTTGTCTTGTAGGAGCCCTCCCATTCCATCTATAGCCCACTGGCGAAATCGCGTGCCGCGCAATTTCTTTAATCTCCTCTGTACTCTTTTCTTTCCTCTTACATTATCCTCTCTTCCTCATCCTCCACCCTTCAAGAGGGATTAGACAGATCTAGAATCCCAGTTCTGAGATTGCCTAGTATTGGAAGGTTCCTGGGATCCTCCTCTATACTGAACCACCTGTGAATACTCTTTAGATACTTGAATTGAGTACCCCTCTTGAGACCACATTCCTACAAACAACAGAAGAGGTACTTCCGCACACATCAATTCACTGCAAAAGGGAAACACACTTGCCCCTAGTAGAAGAAATGTTCTCTAAGAGATATTCAAAAGTGAATACATCTTCTAATGGCTAGAAGTAGGAGAAGAGCCTCAGGTCTGAATAAGTCAGGAAATGTGTCTCCATCAAAGGAAAAGAGTAACTCCCCTCCATCTCTCCTAAAATCTGAGGATGTCACCAAAATGTCAGAGAAAGAATTTAGAACCTTCATGATGAACAAATTCTTTTTTTTTTTTTTTGAGAGGTTTTCGCTATAGGGCGTGTGCGCTCGCCAGACAGACAGAGAGACATAGAGACAGAAAGCGAGAAATCACCCCCCAGGGGGGATGGTCACGCCGCAATCCCTTCTCCTCCATTCTCCTCTCGGGATCTTGGGCACACACGCACACGCACCCGGCGTGAGTTCTAAGCCATCGGGTTCGGGACGCGAACCGCTGTCGACTACGTGGGAGTCCAGCGACATAGCCATTACGCTAACTGCTGGTTCCCATGATGAACAAATTCTATGAGTTGGAACAGAAAAGGGACAATAAACTTCAGGAGATTAAGAAGTCCTTCCACAATATGAAAGAAGAAATGGACACTCTGAGAAAAAAACCAGATGGACCTAATAGAGATGAAGTCTGAGATACAGGAAATCAAAAACTTTCTTGAAAGTATTAAAAGTCAATTAGACCATGCAGAAGATCAAATCTCCGATGTAGAAGATAAAACCTCTGACCTAGAAAAAACCACCAAGAAGATAGAGAAAATAACAAAAAAAATGAGGATAATATATGAGAAATACTAGATTCCATAAGATGCCCAAACATCAGAATAATTGGTATCCCAGAAGGTGAAGAAAGTAGTAACGGCATGGAAAATCTATTCCATAAAATCCTGGAAAAAAATTTCCCAAGTCTAGAAAGGCACTCAAGCATCCAGACCCAAGAAATACAAAGGACCCCAGATAGACTCAACTCCAGAAGATCTTCCCCAAGGCACATTGTAGCCAGACCCACGAAGACCACAGATAAAGACATGATACTAAAACTGGCAAGAGAGAAAAGAGAAGTGACTTACAAAAGTCATCCCATCAGGCTAACACCGGACCTCTCAACAGAAACAATGCTAGCAAGGAAAGAATGGGAAGATGTATCGAAAGTTTTAAGAGAGAAACAATTTCAACCAAGACTATTATATCCAGCAAGATTATCCTTCATATGGAAAGAAAAGATTAAAATCTTCTCAAACAAAACTTGAAAGAATTTGTCAACACCAGACCAGCTCTTCAAGAAACCCTGAAGAAAGTACTGTTCAGGAAAACTAAAGAATCAACAGCCAGAAACAAAGAAATAAAAAGCAACTAAGACAATGGCCAACTTAAACGTTGGTACAGATCCTGTAACATCGAAAATAACATTGAATGTAATGGATTAAATTCTCCATTCAAGAGACACAGACTGGTTCAATGGATAAAACAACAGAAACCCTCTATCTGTTGCCTACAGGAAACCTACCTCATGGAGAAAGACATACATAGACTGAAAGTGAAGGGTTGGAAAAAGGTTTTCCATGCAAATGGGAACCAAAAAAGAGCTGGAGTTGCGATACTAATTTCTGACAAAATAGGCTTTAAAACAAAAACTGTTCAAAGAGACAAAGAAGGGCACTATATCGTATTAAAAGGCTCTATAGATCAAGAAGATATAACGCTTATAAATATCTGTGCACCTAACACAGGAGCACCCAAATATGTGAAGGAAAGACTGTTAGATCTAAAAGGGGAGATAAACGGCAATACACTAATTGTTGGAGATCTAACACCACACTATCCCCTCTGAACAGATCATCTAGGCAAAAAATAGGTAAAGAGATCAAGGATCTAAATGATACCATAAGTCAAATGGACTTAACAGACATCTATAGAACTTTCCATCCAAAAACCATGAGATACACTGTTTTCTCACCCCGACATGGAACCTTTTCAAAGATTGACCACATCCTAGGGCACAAAGTAAGTCTCTACAGATTCAGAGGCATAGAAACTATATCCAGCATTTTCTCTGACCATGATGGAATTAAACTTAATTTTAATTTAAAGAGAAATCCTCAAAAATACCCAAATACATAGAAACTAAATAACTTACTCCTGAATGACTCCACTACTACTGAAGAAATAAGGACTGAAATCAAAAGATTCATGGAAGCCAATGATAATGAGGACACGAGTTTCCATAATCTTTGGGATACTACTAAAGCAGTCATAAAAGGGAAATTCATAGCAATTAGTGCACATAAGAAGACGGAAAGAAGGCTAATGGATCACCTAACATCATGCCTCAGAGATTTGGAAAAGCAACAGCAAAAAAAATCCAAAAAACTCCAGGAGAAAGGAAATAATAAAGACCCGAGCAGAAATAAATGAAATAGAAAATAAACGTACTGTACAGAAAATAAATGAAAGTAAAACCTAGTTCTTTGAAAGGATAAATAAAATTGATACACCACTAGCGAGACTTATTAAGAAGAAGAGAGAGGGACCAGCAATTAGCGTAATGGCTATGTCACTAGACTCCCACGTAGTTGACCGCGGTTCAAGTCCCGGACCCGGTGGCTTAAACTCATGCCGGGTGCATGTGCGTGCGCGCCCAAGATCCCGAGAGGAGAATGGAGGAGAAGGGATTGCGGTGTGGCCATCCCCCTTGGGGGGGGGGTGATTTCTCGCTTTCTATCTCTCCGTCTCTCTCTGTCTGGTGAGCACACGTGCCCTATAGCAAAAACCTCTCCAAAAAAAAAAAAAAAAAAAGAAGAAGAAGAAGGAGAAGGAGAGAGAAAGGAACCAGGTGAATCAAATCTGCAATGAAGCTGGCAACATAACAACAGACATAGTAGAAATTCAAAACATCATTAGAGGATACTTTGAACATCTATATGCTAAGAAACAAGACAATCTGAATGAGATGGACAAATTCCTGGACAAATAATCTACCAAGAATGAGCCAGGATGATATAGGAAGTCTGAATAGGCCCATAACAAACCAGGAGATTGAATCAGTAATAAATAACTTCCCAACAAAGAAAAGCCCTGGCCCTGATGGATTCACCTCTGAATTCAACAAAACTTTCAAAGAAGAGTTAACCCTCATTCTGCTCAAGTTATTTCTAAAGATATAAAAGGGTGAATCTCTCCCTAATTCATTCTATGAAGCCTCTATCACCCTTATCCTTAAAACAGATAAGGACAAGACAAGGAAGAAAAAGTATAGACCATTATCTATGATGAATATAGAAGCAAAGATTCTCAACAAGATACTAGCAAATCGTATCCAACAACTTATAAAAAAAATCATACACCGTGATCAGGTAGGCTTTATTCCAGGAATGCAAGCTTGGTTCAACATATGCAAAACCATAAATGTAATACATTATATTAACAGCAATAAAGATAAAATCCATATGGCCATATCAATTGATGCAGAAAAAGCATTTGGTAAGATACAACATCCCTTCATGATCAAGACTCTCAGCAAAATTGGCATAGAAGGGCCATTTCTCAACACAATAAAAGCCATCTATGAAAAACCCATAGCAAACATCATCCTGAATGGAGAAAAGCTGAAACTTTCCCACTAAACACGGGAACAAGACAAGGATGCCTACTTTCTCTACTCCTTTTTAATATAGTACTGGAAGTCCTCACCAACGCAATCAGAAAAGAGGAAAAAATAAAAGGCATCCGAATAGGAGAAGAAGAGGTGAAACTCTCTCTATTTGCAGATGACATGATTGTACACATAGAAGACCCAATAGTCTCCATGGAAAAATTACTGGAAGTAATACATGATTACAGTGAAGTTAAAGGATATAAAATCAATATACAGAAATTGATAGCATTTCTATATACGAATAACAGGCAGACTGAGATAGAACTGAAAAAAGTTATTCCATTTACCATAGCCACCAAAAGTATAAGATATTTAGGAATAAATCTAACCAAAGAAGTTAAAGACCTCCACAAGGAAAACTATGAGAAACTAAAAAAGAAATTGAAAATTACACAAAAAAGTGGAAGGACATCCCATGTTCCTAGATTGGAAGAATTAATATAATCAAAATGGCAATTTTACCCATTAATTTTACAAATTAATCTACATATTTAATGCAATGCCAATCAAAGTACCAGACACATTCTTCACAGATCTAGAAAAGACAATCATAAAATTAGTCTGGAATCATAAAAGACCCCATATTGCCAAAACAATTCTACACAAGAAGAGTGGAGTGGGTGGCATCTCACTCCCTGACCCAAAAATATACTACAAAGCTGTGGTAATCAAAACAGCATGGTACTGGCACAGAAACAGACACATGGACCATTGGAACAGAATAGATTCCCTAGAAATAAATTTCCAAACATACACTCAACTGATTTTTGACAAGGGGTACCAGTCAATCCAGTGGGAAAAGGAAAACCTCTTCAGCAAATGGTGCTGGAAAAACCAGATTTCCACCTGCAGAACCTCTCACCTTTGACAAAAATCAAGTCAAGGTGGATCAAGGATCTAAATCTAAGACCTCAAACTATAAAACTTCTCCTGGAAAACATTGGAGAAACTCTGGGAGACATTGGTGTAAGGAAAGACTTCTTAAATAAGACCCCCCAAAGCACAGTCGATAATCCTCAAAATAGACAAGTGGAATTACATCAGACTAAGACGTTTCTGCATGGCAAAAGACACAGTAATTAGTGTGAATCGACAATCCTCAGAATGGGAAAATATTTTTGTAAATTATGCATCAGATAAGGGACTGATAACCAGAATACATAAGGAACTAAAGAAGCTGTTTGGAAAAAAGATGATGAACCCTATTAAAAGATGGGAGAAGGAGTTGAAAAGAACACTCTCTAAAGATGACATACGAATAGCCAACAGGCATATGAAAAAATGCTCAACATCCCTCATCGTAAGGGAAAATGCAGATCAAAACAACAATGAGGTACCACCTAACCCCAGTCAGAATGTTTAAGATTATAAAAATAAAAAATGATAAATGTTGGAGGGGGTATAGTGAAAGGGAAACTCTTTTACACTGCTGGTGGGAATGTAAATTGGTCCAGCCACTATGGAGAACAATTTGGAGATTCCTCAAAAATCTACAAATAGAACTACCATATGACCCAGCAATCCCACTCCTTGGTATCTACCCAAAGGACAGAAGAATCCTCCATTGGAAAAGTGCTTGCATATCGATTTATTGCGACACTATTCACGATTGCTAAGACATGGAACCAACCCGAATGCCCCTGTACGGATGAATGGATTGAAAAACTGTGGCACATATACTCTATGGAATACTATTCAGCCATAAAAACCAACAAAACCCTGGATTTTGACAGAAAGTGGAAGAATATGGAAGATTTACTTCTCAGTGAAGCAAGCCAGGCTATGAAGGAGAGACATTGTATGTCCCCACTTAATATATATCAAGTGTCTGCACTCTATGACTGAAACTGATTGACTAAAAGATATACAAACACAAGAGATGGGTGTAAATGCAAGATGCAGTGTGTGTGGAGGACTGGGGCCTAGGGAAGGACATTTGGAGGAGGGATACAGAGGCAGAGCATTGACGGGATGGGGAGGTGTGGTGTTATCTGTTGAAGATATTTTGACCAACTGGACTGGGGAGAAATGTTCACATATTGAAATGTTCACTTTGTAAGCAAAACAATGTGATTGAATGTATACACACACACACACACACACACACACACATATATATATATATATATATTAAAAAAGTGCCCTCATTGAACAATACACTACATAAATATCCCCCAAATGGCTACTATCTGTAGTATATAAGGAGCACTTAAATGTTAGTAAGAAAGCAGATGAGCATCCAGAGTGGAAAGTACAATAGTGCCACAGGAGTCGAGTTCAAAGTGAAGGGTCCGTTCATATCAATAAGTATTTTCTGCTAGTGAAAAATGGAGGTAACAATAAGTGATATTTTTTGCTTAATAGCCAGGAAGCTTTGGAAACAAATATAAACACATGCGCACAGTATTGCACAGGTGTGGGGAATGGGCGCTTCTCCTCCTGGCTGTGCTGGTTGGAGCACGACTCAGGAGAGCCTTTCTGGAGGGCAACTTTGCAGCCTCTGTGAGGTTTTCCAGGTCAGGGATACATGTTCAGGAGGACCGAATGACTCAGCTGTTACAGCATACACTGTGACCTTGTTTATAGAACTTGGAAAGAAGCTAAGTGGCCAACAGAGGAACTAGCTAAATTATTATTAGTTGTGGGACCAGCAGTTGGTGTAATGGCTATGTTGCTGGACTCCCATGTAGTCAACCACGGTTTGACACGTGCGTGTGTGCCCAAGATCCCAAGAGGATAATGGACGAGAGGGGTTGCAGCATGGCTATGCCCCCTGGGGGGGTGATTTCTCACTTTCTGTCTCTGTCTCTCTCTGTCTTTCTGGCGAGCACAGGCACCCTATAGCAAAAATTTCTCAAAAAATTATTAGTTGATAGTAATTAAGTCCCATTAAGAACTTTGCATAAATTGTTTTTTGGCCACAGGGCGTGTGTGCTTGGGGCGGTAAGGGGGAAGATAGAGAGACAGAGACAGTGAGATGGAACGTGAGAGAGACAGAGAGACAGAGATAGTGAGGAAAGTGAGAAATCACCCCCCCCCCCAAAGGGACAGTCATGCTGCAATACCTTCTCCTGCATTCTCCTCCCAGGATCTTGGGCACACACGTACATGTGCTTGGCATGAGTTTCAAGCTGCCAGGTCCGAAATTTGAACTGCAGTTGGCCATGTGGCAGTCCAGACATAGCCTCTACATCATCTGCTGATCCCCATGTCTTCTATGACACATCAGAACACCTAGGTAAAGACAGCTGTCATCTTCATCTTGTAGGGGAGGAGACTGAGGCAGGGGACCAGCAGGGGACCTTAGCAGGCCACCAATAGAGCCTGTGGCTGTTACACCCTCTCCAGATACACGAGTGTGCTGCATCCTTTGAGTGGAATGGTCACCCGTCACCATGAAATGGAAGAGCTTGAAAAGAGACACATGAAATACTTTAATGGAAAACTTGTAAACCAGTATGTACAATATTCTATTTTTATAAAGAGAAAATATCTGTGTATGCATAAAATGGTGATGGATATAAACCCAAGCAGAAACACTGTGAAGATAGTTCATGTAGAGAAGGGATTGCTATACAAACTTTTTAAAAATGAGAATTATGAAGAAGGAGAGGTGGCCGACTAGCCTGCTTACTGGGTGGATCACTCCCTGTTGAGGACGTGACTATTACAAGGCAGTGTTTCTTCTTTTAACAGTGTATTTATTTACTTCTTTTTTTTTTTTTTTTTTTTTTTTTTTTTTTTTTTTTTTGAGAGGTTTCACTATAGGGCACGTGCGCTCAACAGATAGACAGAGAGAGACATAGAGACAGAAAGCGAGAAATCACTCCCCAGGTAGGATGGTCACGCCGCAATCCCTTCTCCTCCATTCTCCTCTCAAGATCTTGGGCATGCACGCATATGCGCCCGGCATGAGTTTTAAGCCACCAGGTCCGGGATGCAAACCGTGGTCGACTACGTGGGAGTCCAGTGACATAGCCATTACGCTAACTGCTGGTTCCCTTTATTTACTTCTTCAGAGAGGAAGAGAAAAATCTCCAACAGGGTTTGTTTGTTTGTTGGTTTTTTAATGTCTTGCCATAGCGTGTGTGCACTAGGCCGGAAAGAGATGGAGAGAGACAGTGAGAGGGAAAGTGAGAAATCACCTCCCAGGGGCAATGGCCACACTGAAATCCCTTCTCCTCCATTCTCCTCCTGGAATTTGGGCACACATACACATGCACCCAGTGTGATTTTCAAGCTGCCATGTCCAGGACTTGAACCACAGTCAACCATGTGGAAGTCCAGCACCTTAACCACTACACCACCTGCTGGCCCCTCCAACAGGCTTTTGATGCAGCAATCCACCCCCAGCCTCAGCTAGCCCTGGATCGTGGGTACGCAGGAGCCCTGGAATACTCAGGGAGGTCTCTGGACATGAATCCTGAACCTTCCCTCACAAGTCAGCCTTGAGTGTGTCACCTTGTGACACAGTCATTTGGCCCCACAGACATCCATTCTATCATTTCCAGAGCTCAGTCTCCTTAGGCTGATCACGCGTCCTGCTGATGGGACGACCACCCCGGCCAGTATGTCACTGCAGATGGACTTCCCCCAATCCTGCCCCTCCCCCATCTCACAAGACCCTCCTCTGTCATCTTGGTCCTGTGACTGCTTCTTGAACAGCTTACATGTCCTGTGACCTTGTTAGTGGTACAAAAGCCCCCAGCTTCTCAGGGCTGGCGGACATGGGGTCATTTCTGTGTGTCTGTGCTGCCGGGCACCTGCCGCAGGTCCAGGCCCGACCCTTCCTCGATGCTGGTCTAGGGAGGCTGATCTCGCCTGTCTCTGGTAGCTCTTCGCAGTTTGTGTTTGCCTGTTTGTTTTTGGTTTGACAGCACATATGGGTACGAATTTTTCTAGGTGGTAGGGACACAGGATTTTATCCTGGGCTTTATGTGTGTTTTATAAGCATTGCACAATGACTGTGCGTTAAATCTGAAGTTAGAAGCAGTACCTAGAGCGTTAAAGAAGGGATTCATTTGTGTGGTGGGGGAGGGGGGTGTCATTTCTGACCACGGGTGGAGAGTGAGCAGAGTCCTGTGGCTTTGAGAAAACCGTCAGCCCGTTTAGAAACTCAGCGAAGACAGGGCGATCTGGAGTAAGCTTCTGAGTTCTGTCCTCTGGTCCTTTTGAGATCTCTCGTGTCTGTCTCTGCTGCATACGGACAGCACACTTGTGCCTGACTCACCCAGTGTCCACAGGAAAGCATCAGGGGTCGGCTGCCCTTCCCAGGGCCTACCCCTGCCCCTGCTCTGAACTTGCAGGGTTCCTGACCTCTGATCCTCTGTGTCACCCGACTCTGAGCATCCTGCCCCCCCAGCTCATTTCTGGACCCGTCCTTTCCCTCATCCGAAGGCCTTGCTCCTACTCCCTCCCCTGCACCCTGCACCGTCCCTCCCTCTCCCATTCTGGACCACTCTCACAGCCTGGAGCTTGTCACATACTAAGGACGCCCCTTCATACTGCACCCAGTGCTCCAGTTTTCCATTTCCCGAGGGAAGCTCCTTCAACCGCTGTCTCTTCTGCCACATCCACCTCTCCACTGCCCGGTCTCTCCTGACCCTGCTGGACCAGCCCGCCGTGAAGGCCTCGTTGCCGAGCCCTGCTTTCCCTCCTCCCTGTGAGCTGCCTCCCTCCACGCTCTTTTGCTGGCTCCCCCCGGGCTCTGTCCTCACCCCTGCCTGTCCTTGCAGCCTCCCTCTTGTCTAGCCCAGCACCGCCAGGAACGCCGTCCAGCTGGGGCCGACCATGGTGCTGCTCCCCATCAGCCTTCTCGCGAGGGCTTGCCCAGTGTCCCCGCTGCTGTCTCGTGGGCTTCTGTAGCTCAGCGTGGCCAACGTGGCACTCTTGTCCTGAGTCACCGTCAACCTAACAAGGAAGGCCGAGGCACAGCAAGGAAGACAAAAGGCATGATCGGGTGGGGAGGGGATAACCCGGACCTACCAGCCGAGGTGCCTGGCTGGCGCGGGCCAGCACATGACAGGTGTCAGGGTGACTTTCAAGGTAGATGTCATGAGTGGGAGGGGGAGGAGCAAGGGGTCTTGCTGTCCCCATTTCACAGGACTTCATCGCTGGCTGCTATGACCTCCCACTCAGAATTTCGCCTTTAAAGTCATCGGTCTGTAGCACGTGGGCACGTCACCCAGGGCACTTCGGGCTTCCTGATGTCTGGGTGATCGCCCCACCCTGGCCCAGTAAAGCCATGTATGTGCCTTATCTGCTGTGCCTCCACCTTCCTTCTCAGGCTGACAAAGCCATGAACCTTAACCAGGGTTTGGGGAACCCTGCTGTGAAGCCCTGGCCAGGCTCCGGGACCCTGCGGGGGCCTGGCCGGCTCCTTGGTGGCAGATGGGAGGCAGCACGGCCTGCTCGTTCTCCCTTCCCAGGCACAAGATGCTGGGAGCTGACCGAGGAGGGTGCCTTGGTGAAGTAACAGGGATGACCTGTTTGTCCCTGCTGTGACCTTTCTGTCCTGATAGCAGTGCCGGACCCTGCAGTGGCTGCCGAGGGCTCGAAGGTTCTTACGTCACCGTAAGACTTCCCTTGCTGTTTGCAGTGTCTAGACGCTGGTGGGGTAGGATGGGGTGGCCTCAGCACCCCCAGGGGAGGGCGGGATGCAGGCCTGGGCTGAGAGGATGGTGTCAGGTTTGTCCCTGAGCCTGTCTCACAGGACTGTGGGGCGCTCTCTTAGCTCACGGCCGATGCTCCGTGGCTGACTATGCAATGCGGTTGTCACGACTTCCTTATCCACACAGTAACTGTTCAGTCAGGTGCTCTTCCAGGTCCGCAATGGAGCAGTGAACACCACGGCCAAGCTCCCTGCCCATGCCCAGGGCTGCCAGGAGGGCATCCTCGGAGGGCTTCAGGAAGGGGTGTGCCTGTGCGTGAGAGCAATTGCTGCTGGCAGGGGACCACCGTGATCTTAGGTGTGACTTACAGATAAGACACACAGGTCTCAGGTGTGCACTGATGAATGTCAGTAATTCTGTGTACCTGTGCAGCCATCGCCCAGTCGAGGGAGGACATTTGGATCATCTCACAAGTCCCCCAAGCCTCTCCTCTCCACAGACGCCCCCTGGCTCCTCCTCACAGAGTCGCAGCTGGCTCTTGGGCATCGCATAGCACCCTCTGTGTGCCCAGCCTCAGCTCTGCAGGGGCGTGGGTCCCTCAGTCCTGGTGCTGTCCGTCCCTGCGTAGGCTCCCACGTCTGCCGCTGCCCTATGTTTCCTCGGCTGGATGGGCAGCTGGGGTGTTCCCAACTTCTGTGGTTCTGGACAAGCACCTGCTTGAGCACACGTGTTTTGTGTCTCTTGGGTAAATGCACAGCGTGGAGCTGTGAGGTCATAGCCTGGACACACACGTGAGCCTACATGCAGACCCTGCATGATTTCCAGCAGGGTTGTGGTCGCTGGCCCCACTCACAGCTCCTGCTGCCCCGCGCCCCTGCCTCACGCCCCTGCCCTGCACCTCTGCCAGTGCCTGCCAGTTCTAGGTCTCCCGGCTGCTCTCCTCTGGTCCTTATTGGCCATTTTAATATTATCTTTTTGTCAAAAGTCTGCTCAAGCGTTTCAACATTATTTTTTAAACATCCACGGTTAATCCTAGCCCTGGCTTTTTCCTCACTTAATGAGGTACATGGGACATGATAATTAGTGGTGCTTGTATGACAGTGAGAGACGTTCAGAGAAGTAGGGTGATTGCAGAAGTGGGAGAGGTTCTAGCCTCAATGCTGTCTCTGCCTTCTCTTTTAGTTTCTGAATTTTCTAACCCTATCTTTGTTGGAAAAGTTCTCATCTTGACCTGTGGCTGCTCTTCGACGTTTCCAGAGTAAGCCTTGTGAGCCCACTGTCCACCTGTCCCTTTGCCTGTCCACCCACCCAGTCACTCATCTATCCACCCAATGGCGTGCTAGGTGAGAGGCGCTTCTTGTGCTTTCTCTTCTCTCTGTCCACTTTTCATGGCTCTGCAGGGACTCAGGAGTGGACACTCCTGGGGACCCCTTTAGGCCCTTCCTCTTGTCCTCTCTCTTGTTCCAGCCCTAGCTGTGATGACCAATCCTATGCACTCTTCAAGCACTGTCGTGGAACCTGATACATCTTTGCCTCCCTCACCTCCCCTTCCTTCCCTTCCCTTCCCTTTCCTTCCCTTCCCTTCCTTTCCTCTTTCCTTATCGAGAGAGAGGCACCCCCAAAAGAGTCTTGTCACACCCCTTTCTCCATCCCTCTAGCTCATTAGGGTCTGGGCACCCGTGTACACACATCAGGCCTATTTTCAAGCTGACCCAGGAATCCAAACTCATCCCGTCTCTCAGGCTGCACTGTGACCATCTGCCTGGATCTGCCTCTGCCACCAGGTCTGCATTCTACAGCCAAGCTTAATGATTTAGTGACCCAGGGCTTCACACCATCAGGGATATTTGTTTCTTACAAAGGCCTGGACAAGGGAAGCCCCCACCTCCCATCAGCACACATGATCCTTTGTGTGATCCTTTACATTTCCTATGTAAACTGTCCAGAGTGAATACTCCAGTCCAGGTGTGGCTGGGTTCCTGGCTCACACTCTCCTCTACCCACGCCAGCTCATCACCTTTGCATTTCTGCAGCCCTTCGGTGGAACATCAGGATCTGGGAACGTGCTGGAGATGCCTGCACAAAACGACCTCACTATAGTTCCATCTTGCTGCAGCACATCTCGCCTCCAGACACATCCCTTCATTTCTTTGGAAATGTGTCTTTTACTACTGTTGTTTCAATGAGGTGATTTCCCCCAAATCTAAGGTTACTAATATAACCCTCTCCAGAAACCACCCTGCTTCATAGGCCTATGCCTGGCTCACATGACTGCACAGTCACCTGACTGTTGGCCTTTCCTCTCTGGTTCACACACAGGTGCCCAGGGCAGGCCACTCTCCTTCCTAGGACACACAGAGCCCTCTGGGCTGTGACCATCTTGCACAGGTCTGGGGAGTTTAAGCAAAATTATGCCTCTGTTAGATAAACCACTCTACTGGTTTCATTCATTTAAAGCAAGTATGCTTGTCAATTTGAGTGGGTTTAGTGGGGAATAGAGGATCCGTGTTTTTATTACCAGTATTCAAGTTCATTACTGCGGCTTGTCTCCTCCAAAACTCCCGTGTTGGCATTTGGTATGACAATATTAAGAGGAAACTTAATACCTTCATGGTTGAAAGGTGGAGCCTTGGGGATCAGATGCCTCCAACTTCTGCATCTTTTGTGGATCCCCTTAAGTTCCCACATGACTCTGCAATAAGGATGCATAGCAACGGGAAATGTTTCCTTTTATCATCGCTACATTATTACAATAGACAAGATATTTTGACATTCATATATGCAGGGGTTTGAGTGAAAACACAGGCCTTCTATTAAAGATTTTACAACATCAGAGGCAAAAAGAGGCTGAGCAAATACACTGTAGGTGCCCAGCAAGTCGGTGACTCAGGCCTCGTCCACACAGTCCCAGATTTTACTCCACCAAACGAATTATTTGATTGCCACACAGTCATTTCGCTTCAGGTGGAAGATCAGATCCCTAGTGCTGGGCTCTTTGGGCTGGGTATAGAATGACAACCGGAAGAGCAGCCTGAGCAACCCTGGGACTTAGGTGGATTATGTGGTCTAGGGTTGTATCTCTCAAGATCTTTCTTAACTACAGAATTTTGTCTTTTTCCTATATTTTCCTTAAATCAAAACCTCCCTTGTATCTTTCTTTTGGACGCTAAGCCTTTGTTTATTCTCAACCCTCGAAATACTCACAGTACCTTTCTGTGTGGTCCCCAAACTGGCATCATTGTCCTCAGCACATTGGCATAGCACACTGCAGTTTTCAAATGACTTTTACGGGGATGATCCCAATTGAGGTCAAAAGTAGCTCCATGAGGAACACTATTACATCCATTATGAAACGGCATGGAAACTGAACTGACTTGTTCCCCCCCACCCCCGCCAGTAGGTAGCAGAGGTGGGGAGTACATTTGAGACGTTTGACTCTAAGTTTCACATTCGCTCCACAGTTGTACAGGTGGCTGCTCCTATTGGTTCATCATTCAGTGAATATCTACCAACGTCTGCTCTGGGCAGCACTGTTCTGGGTATTGGGAGTACAGCAGGAGAACAGAGAGTGCCCGTGACTTAAAGAATCTAAACATGTGGGGCTGGTCTTCAAAACTTTCACTAGTGTGGCACCTTAAGTTCAGGGACTGAGTAACTTTTGATGGTTGAACCTGAGTCCCGGTATAACACTACTCCCTTAACACTCCCTGATGAGGCCCTGGCTTGCATGCAAACTTGTGTCAGGCATTTGGAGAGCTTTATCAAAAGCCTGTGTACTGATGAGGTCAAATATGGTCGATACACTTGTTAAATAAACGTTTTTCTGTTTTCTTTTGTTTTGTAAGAGTTGGAATCCTAATGGAAGCCAGTGAAATGAAGTCTAGATTTCAGGAGTGTATCACAGAATCCCAGTGCAGGAATGTGCTGAGTGTCAGACTAACTGAATCACAGCTGGAAGCAGAGAGGGAAATCCCACTGGCTCTCTTTCTCTCCGTGAATCTCTCATTCTGTTTGAGTGTTGGCTTCATTTCTGTCTCACTGTAGCCAATTTTCTCTACATGCCAGGAAATGTGCCCACTGAACACTACGCATTATATCTTGTTCTTTCAGTCACCAGAGAACTTTCCAATATCTGGGGAAGGGGCTGTTGGCCCACCTTGGGCTTGTGTACACACACACATGCATATACACACGTGCACATGTGCCACCGATATCAGGAGGGGTGGGCTGGTGACACAGAGCAAGCTACAGAGGAAGCAGAGTGCAGGGAGTAAAACCAGATCACTTCATTGTCAGGCTCATCTGGGACCCTCCACATTGGCGCTTGGATGTCCTCATGCTCAGAATCCCAGGGAGGGAAGTCAGGAAGGCTTCAGAGACAGCGTTTGGAAACCTCCAGTGCAAAGGCCCTGCTGGTCCACCCATCAGACTAAAGCTGAGACAGAGGGCTGATGGCAGCGAGACAGTGACTGTAGATGAAAAGAGGAAATGTTATCCACCACAGCGCCCTCTTACAGGGCCAGGCTTCTCCAGAAAGGTGCATGGGTGGGGTGGTGTGGGTCACTCTCTGCCTCCTTCCAGAATCCAGGAGGGAATGATCCTGGGCTTCCCGGCTAGGGTAGTTTCCCGGCTGTGTCTGTGCCTCCATGTGCACTGCACAGCCAGACACCTTCCTTGGCCACCAGGATGGCTGCTGCCATTGCTTTTCCCCCTTTGTCATGTTCAGGGTCAATGTGCAAAGATGAAATGGCATTTTTTTCTGTAATCTTAAGATGGATGTAATTTAGCTTCTTCAAAATCAGCGTCCATCTTTGAGCTGATGGCTGCTCTCGCTTTTCCGGCAGAGGGGCGTCACTGCTAGCGCCCCACAAAGCGGTGGCCTCCCGTTAACAGCGTCTGACACTCAGTGAAGTGTGACAGACGCAAAGGCAAATTTCCTTGAAAACAAGACAAATGATGTGGACTGCACCAACTGATGGCCTAGAAAAGGCCTCTTGGGTGGGTTTTATGGCTTGAAGCAAATGGGTTGCAGGGCTGTCAGAGAATCAGTCAGAAGAGGGATAAGAGTTCATGCCCAGGACTTTAATACTGGGAAATGGACTAGCCCTGAATAGGAACATTGCAGACTAGGGCAGGTAAAGGGAAGTTCCTTTCTGCTGCCATACTAAATGCTAAAATCTGCGTTTTTTCAGTGTGTGTGTTTTAAAAATTTCTCCCATGAGTGAGAGAGACAGAGAGACAGCACCCCAACAAGGGCTGGAAGCGGCAGTGCCCCCAGCCTCATCCAACCCAGGGTCTCAGGCACAAACGTGCTCAACACACTCGGGGAGGTCTGGGCATGAGCCTGTGACCTTCTGGTGGGCCGGCCTCATGAAGTGCTGTGTTTGAAAAGCTGCGTGGGTTCCATTTTAAAGTGACTTCTCCAGGCGAGGTAGGGAGACCTTCCTTGTCATCTGAGACGCTGTGAGAGAGCGTCTTCCCAACAGTAAGGGGGTCGGGCAAAGGCCCAGCAGGGAGATGCTGATTCAGGTTAGCCTAAACAGGAAGGGGCGTCACCATCTCACATTCGAGAAAGTCAGTCGTCCGGATTCCAGAAACTCAACCGTTTAAGCATCTCCCTGCTTGGCCATTGCCTAACCCCACGTCATTAGCAATATTCTCTAGCTTTAGATTTATAAAAGTGACAATTTTACATGGTTCAGCCTCCGACTTAGTTATGAGGTGGAGAAGAGGAACACGGTGGAAATGAACAGTATTAGGTAGTTGGCAGTCATGACATACTTTTCTATGCAAAAACGCGTCATGACTTTTTCAACAACCCAGTATTTCCATTTTCCTTGCATCATAAGGAATTCAGATAGGAGACATATTTCTCCTAAAATGTCCTTCCTAAACTCATCTCCTGTCCCTGCCATTCTTTTCTATTTATTTATTCATTTGTTTGATTCCGTCATAGGACATATGTGCTCACCAGAGTGAGACAGAGAGACAGAGTGAGGAAAAGTGAGGGAAAGCGAGAAATCCCCCCCCCAGGGGGAATGGCCAACTGCAATCCCTTCTCCTCCACTCTCCTCCTGGGATCTTGGGCACGCATGCACATGTGCCTGGGGTGATTTTCAAGCTGCCAGGTCTGGGACTTGAACTGTGCGGCCAGCCGTGTAGGAGTCCAGTGCCTTAACCACTATGCCACCCACTAGACCCCTTATTTATTATTATTTTTAAGTCCATTTAAGTTTCTTCCATGAGACAGAGAGAGGCAGGCACCCCAAAAGTGTCTGCATGCTGCCACTCACCCCCATACCATCTGCCCCTGCCTCCCCGTCTCAGCTGCCCTGGACCGCAGGCACGTCATGCCTGGCAGGCTCAGGCAGGTCGTGGGATGTGAAATTGGGACCTATCTCACCCGTGTCCAGCTGCATTGATGCTGTGCCACCCCCTGCGCCCTCTCCTCGTCCCTTTCTCCCTCTGCACTGGACTCTGTCTCTATCTCCTTTCATTCAGATTGAGGGGAGGGTAAGTCCACGAGCTCACAGTGGGGGTGGTGGCTTCTGGGTCCCCTGACTCCATGACGTGTCCGGGACAGAAGTCCCATGGTGGCCCAGTTCCGTGCCCTTCTGCCTGGGCTTGCTCCTGGAGCCCCAGTGGGCCTGCTCTCCGGCCCTACCAAAGGCTTGTCAGTGCAGAATTTCCCGTGCCAGACCCTGCTGCTAGACAGGCTGGGAGGCTCGGGAGTGCACCTGGTCCCGGCTGGCGAGGAGCCAGGGAACAATGGATAATCCGCTTCTTCCTCTTTCCCTGAGACCAGCCTCCCTGGATTTCTGAATGTTTTACCAACAATGATGCTGGAGCCAAATATGCTTTTAGAGTCCCCTTGGTGTGCATCTTGGTGTGCAGGACTGACATGAGAGGCCAGAGAGGAACATTCTCGTCCAGAAGAGGACGGAGCTGCTCATAAACGCTGGCAAGACCACAGAAAAGAAGGAAGCCATATGCCTGCTACAGGGCAGACATGCCAGCTAGGCAAAGGCCGAAGGGCAGGCAGACTGGTCCGTCGTGTTGCTTGAGCACAGCCCAGAGCCTCACAGTTCCAGGAGGCCCGGTGTGACCCCCCCCCCCACCCCGCGAGCCCGCTCAAACAAAACATGGCGGTTTCCTTCAACCCAAGTGGTGCTCCCCACGTCAGGCATATTTTCCGGGTAAGTTGCCTAGCTGTTAGTCTCCCAGTTCTCCCAAGTCCTTATTTATTTATTTTTTTTCTTTTTTTGGAGAGGTTTTTGCTATAGGGCGCGTGCGCTCGCCAGACAGAGAGAGACAGAAAGACAGAAAGCGAGAAATCACCCCCCAGGAGGGATGGCCACACCGCAATCCCTTCTCCTCCATTCTCCTCTCGTTCCCAAGTCCTTTTAAGCGAGCCTGTTCTATTTTCCGTTGTGGCTTCCTTAACTCAGGCATCACATTGATTTGACAAATCTCTGAGAACATCTGCTGAAGTCTGAATGTGTCCCCAGAAAACGTGTTAGAAAACACGACGTGCAGTGCCGCAGTGGTAAGGGCGATGAGCCACGAGGGCACTGCCCCCATGGGGGGTTAATGCCATCACTGCCAGAGTGGGCTCCTGAGCAAAGCGGGGCTTTACCCGCCTCGCCCTCTCACCCTCCCTTTGCCCTTCCACCCTGTGATGGCCCTTGCCAGGGGACAGGCCTTGGTCCCGGCTTCCCAGTCTCCAGAGTTGTGAGCCAATAGACTTCTGTTCATTAGAAATTACCCCGGCTGTGGTCTTGTTATAGCTGCACAAAATGGCCCGAGACAGCGTCCTCCCCTGCCCTGCCCCATTCATGTTAGTTTTCCGGCTCCCTCCTCGCCCCTCACAGGCCTGTCCTTGTCGTGCTCTGCCCTCAGCGTTTGACCACATCTCTGCCCGCTAGTCATGCCCACTGCATTGTGAGCTCTAGGTACCCAAGAAAGAGAGAGAGACACATTTCTTTCCTTTTTAATTTTTTTTTTGAGAGATTTTTGCTATAGGGTGTGTGTGCTCTCCAGAGAGACAGGAAGAGACAGAGAAACAGAAAGTGAGAAATCACCCCCAGGGGATGGCCATACCGCAATCCCTTCTCCTCTTGGGATTTTGGGCATGCGTGCACACGTGCCCGGTGTGCGTTTTAAGTTGCCAGGCCTGGGACTGAAATCGCAGTCAGCTGTGTGGGAGTCTAGCTTCATAACCATTATGCCATCTGCTGGTCCTGAAAGATAAATTTCTTAATCTCTCTAGTCCTGTTTCCCTATCTGTAAAGTAAGGAGGATTAAAAAAATCCCTACCTCAGAATAAATAGTGTCAAGGGACAACTTGTTAAATGAGCCATGTACCTGGTGCCACAGGAGGTCACAGTGAGTACAGGGACTTAATGATCCCATTCGAACCTCTGAACCCCTCAGCACGGGAGCTGGAGTCCCAACTCTAGAGGGAGAACCTGCGTCTCAGCGATGCCCCTGGATGGGCACGTGAGTCTCGTGGGGTGATGGGCTGGGATTTGGACCGGCGTCCCCGAGCTGCCGAGCTTCCCCTCATCCTTAGGCTCAGTTGGCCACATTACACCTTCCCTTTGACACGGGCCACGTGCTTTTAGGAGGGCTGCTATGGCGCCACCCATGGTGGTCTGAGGGAGGGCTTCAGCACCCTCCAAAGACCAGCATGGAGCCCTGTGATGAGCGCCTCTCATTTTCAAAGCTGCCCTCAGAGCTGTCAGAACCTGGGCTTTAGGGTACATCAGTGGACCCTGCCACCCAGACAGGGTGGCCATCCCTGGGAGCCTCTCCAAGCTCCAGGCCCTGAATCAGACTCCTCCCTTCTGTCCTCAGGACATGGCTCACACCCCGAGGAGGGTGCCTGGTTACTATGACAACTTCTTCCCAGTGACAGTTCCAAGCCGCAGTCCTGCGTGGGTACCTTCCACTGGCCAAGCCCGCAGCACCATCTGCTCTCCACACAGGGGAGGCGGGAGACGTAGGACATGGAAGTCCGCATCGGAGGGTGAGGTGCACAGTGGGAGAAGCAGAGGAATGAGGAAGGGAGGAGAGTGGCTTGGGGACTGCGAGCCGTGCTGACGTCCGCTGCCTCTCCATCTCCTGCCGCCTCCTCATCTTCTAAATGAAACCGAAAGTTTTGGAGGCTCCACTTACGATTGGCAGAGAGGCGGTCTCTGGTGCTCTGGCACTGGGCACTGCGCAGGAAGGGAGGAGCAAGGGCTCTCATGGCCGGGGACACCTTGGCTTCCCAGACGCTGATGCAGAGGAGCTGGACTCACAGCCCGGGGCACCCATGAGGAGGGTAGGAGACACAGACGGGCCAGATGAGCTCCTCGGAAAAGCTTCCTCGGAAAAGCTTCCTGCTCGCACTTTCTAAACAACAGAGCAGGCCATGCGTCTTCACAATGCACACCTGTTGGGCTGCTAGGGTCTGGGACAATCGTCCGCCTCCTGTAAATGGCAGTTGGAGGCCAGGCTCTGATCCATTATTACAGGGTGCTGCAATTTGGAGCTGAGGGCAATACAGGTAAGCCACCATGGGCCATTCGTGGTGACTGGCAGATGAGGTGGCTGGCTTAGCCCACACCCGCTTAGTCTGCTCGGAGATGCCACTAACTAGGTGGCTTAGACAACAGAGACGTGTTTCTCACAGTTATAGATGCTGAAAAGTTCCAGTCAGGTGCCATCCAGGTAAATTTCAATCTGAGGCCTCTCCTCTTGGTTTGCAGAGGGCACGCACGCACGTGCGCCTGGCATGAGTTTTAAACTGCTGGGTCCAGGACTTGAACTGCAGGGTCGACTATGTGGAGTCCAGCGATGTAACCATTATGCCATCTGCTGGTCCCAGCACACCGTGATTACTCAGAGCAGCTCCACCCTCATGACCTCATCTAACCCTAAGTACTGACCAAAGGGCCCATCTCCACATCACACTGGGGGTTAAGGGGCTCAGTGCACAAGGTTTGGGGTGGGCACCAGTATCCAGTCCACAATAGTCATGATGCTGCTGTGTGGACACACAGGAAATCTCCGAAAGTTCCTGGAAAATGGAATTAAAATATAGTTTATTTTGGTTCAAAAACATTCTGAAATCCATTTCTATTTTTTTATAATACACATCTTCCATGAAGTCTTTGAAGAACCCTCACCTGTCTACGCCTTCTGAGTTCAAGTCCTGCCTCTGCCCCTTGCAGACAATAGGCCCTCAGATAAATTTCTTAATCTCTCTAGGCCTCAGTTTCCCTATCTATAAAATAAGGAGAATTTTTAAAAATCCCTACCTTAGAATAAACAGTAAGTGCCAAGGGATGATTTGTGAAGTGAGCCATCAGACCTAGCGCCACAGGTGTTCACAGTGGGTGACACTCACCGAGCCCTCTGAGCCAAGCTGGTGCATTCCTCAGGGAGACCAGAACTCTGGCACCGATAGTTCTTCACAGGCTGGGTATGGGTGCACCAGGAGGGGACCCTCGAGCTGCTCTTGGCAACAGAAAGGCTCGCCTGGAACCATGAAGCTCACTGTTCTCGGTCCACGTGCTCATGAGTACCTGTCACCAACATGCCCTGGCGCAGCTGTGCGGGGGGGCCCTCAGCCCAGGGCAGGCTGAGGCTCCGGTGCTGTCTCTGTCCAGACCAGCCCCTCTTCTCCCCCTCCTGCTTCTTCGTTACTCACTCTTTGACCCGCAATGGCTGCTTCCAGGTCTGACACTGGCCCGGCAGTGCTGAGCCCCAGGGCAGATCTTCTTAACAAGTGGGTTCCTATCACTTTTAATCATTTTATTCTTTGTACAAATCTGTGTGTCCCAAGAACTGCAGGGAGTAAGATTCTAGGGTGACTTCCTTTCAGTGAATAGGACCATGGCTGGCTGGGAGGCTTGTCCCCGTGAGTGTCCCCTGCCCCAGGGGTGACACCCTATAAACCTTAAGGGGCGTGATGGCAGGGAGTGGCATGTCAGCTCCCTAGGGTGGCTGTAACAAACTACCCCAAACTTGTGGCTTAAAACAGCACACGTATATTGTCGTACAGTTCTGGAGGTCAGAAGTCCACATCGGCCTCAGGGGCTAGGCTGGGTGTGAGCAGGCCTGGCCACTTTCAGAGGGTGCAGGGAGCGTGTGTTCATACCTTCGCAGCACCGAGAGGCAGCTCTGCTCCTTGGCTCGTGGCTTCTCCTCCATCTTCACAGCAAAGTATCATCTTCCTCATGTCAGTGCCACTGTTGCATGACAGGCCTCCTGCTGTCCCCCTGCTAAGGACACTGTGATGACACTCTGTCCACCGGCATCATCTCCATCTCAAGATCCTAAACACAGCCACATCTTCAGAGTCCCCTCTGCCGTGGAAGGCAGCAGGTTCCGGGCACTCGAGCGTCGACATCTCTGGAGGCCACCCAGAGGCACGCTGTCTCTTCCTGTGTTTGATGTGGACTGTTGACTGGAGCACCTGGCACCACTGGGTGCCTAGGATCCTTAGTCCTTAGAGCAACCCCATTAGGCAGGCCTATTTCTCACCCCATTTCACTGACAACGGGCTGAGGCTTTGGGAGGTCGACCTCTCAAGGTCACTCTAGTTCCAAGGGGTGAGGACAGGATTCAGACATACCCAGGCCTGTTTGGATGATCTCTTTTCTTTTTTAAGTTTAGTTATTTATTTTTTCTGAGATAAAGATAGAGAGAGAGACAGGTACCTGCAATGGGGTCTTCATGCCTAGGTTCACTCAGTCTCAGCAAACCTGGATCACAGGCAGGTATGTCTCTGGCACATTCAGGGGAGCCCGGGACATGAACCCAGGACTTGTCCTATGTGTGTCCAGTTGCATTACACTGATCACTGTTTGGCCCACAATCTTTTCTTCACCTGGGCTCCAGCCCATCTGCCCTCCCTTCCTGCAGCCCAAGGCACGTTAGTTTACCCAGATGTTTGCTCCATTGAGCTGCTGCTCTGTGTTCTCCACATCAGGGCCTGAAACCCACCTTGACTCCTCAGTAGTGTATCACTTATCAATGCTGTGTAACAAGTGACCACAGTGGAGCAGTCAGAAACAGCACCCACACAATCATCTCACAGCTCTGTGGGCCAGAGGTCCAGGTGGCTTCCATGGGGTTCTGCGATCCCAATATCGGAAGGTAGAAATCAAGGCATCCATTGGGCTGGGCCCTTCTCTGGGGCCATGGGGAAGAATCTTCTCCCAGTCTCACTCCAATGACTGGCAGTGCCCAGTTCTCGGCCACTGAAGCCCACCTTTCTTTGCTGGCTGTTGGCTAGGGTCTGCTTTCAGCCTGGGGGACCCTCTGTCTTCAAAGTCAGCAATGACACATTGAAATCATGAGGCCTGGACTCTCGCTGACTTCTGTGTCTCCCACCAGCTGGAGAACACTGCTCTTTGAGGGTCCCTGTGGCTGGATCAAGTCCCTCTGGGCTACCTCTCTTTCATCATGTAAGCTACATAATTGCAGCTCTCTACCTCAGCATGGCACCCTCAGGGGAGAGTTTGGGGGCTGGGGTCACTTGAGAATGTTGTCCTCCCCAGGGGCGTCTCCTCCAAGTCATTCCATTTCAGTTCCCAGCATGGCTCTTGCTCTTCACACAGTTAGAACCTGTCTGGGGGGGGGGGGGGCGGCAGAGAGAAGAGGGCTATTGGGGAGAAGTGTGTTCTGTGCTGGCCCCAGGTGAGGGGTGCAGATGCTGAGTCTTCAGATAGGCTATGGGGTTAAAGATAGTTTCCCGGACATGAGGAGTGTTTTACATGATGGTTCCAGAAAATTTCATGAGTTCTTCTAGAATATCTCTGTGGAATGTGGTCTTGGAAGTCAGGACTCGTCTTCCACTGGGCATCTGAGTATATATTTTACCTGATTTTCAAAATATTTAGTTGTCCCTGTCCTAGCATTTTCTAGCTACATGGCTGAGGGAAGGCAAGCTATCTCTAACTGCCCTGCACTCAGGGCCCTGGTAAACGAGGTGTGATCACTGCGTCTCCTCTTTCGTGGCCACAGGTGGACATGGAGTTCATGCGGGGGTGCTGAGAACACATCGACATCTGTCAGTGGGCAAATAGACAAAACACACCTTTCAAGAACAGGTCACGAAACACTCCACTTCCCGAGGCAGCTGAGAAGTGTGGCAGTGGCTGGAAAGGACCATTACTTGAGAGCAAACCAAGGGGCTTCCATGGCTGGGAATGCCTGGGTGGGTGAGGGGAGCGCCCATGGTGTCAGTGCCACCGTGCGGCGAGTGTCTGTCCCGATGCGGGGACAAGGGATGCCTGCGGTTTCCCTGGGTGCAGGTGGACGGACATGGGGCCTGGTCAGCCATGGCATTTGGGGAAAGCTGAGGAAGGTTAACCCCCAGAGGGATGACACAGGTGGAGGCTGTCAGAGTGGCCCTGAGGTCACCCTGCAGCCTTCCAGCTCCCCAGACCAGGACCTGTCCTTTCTGCTTCAATTCATATGGACTGCTTAGAATCCTTTGGGCTCCCTGGAATTTTGACTAAGAGTTCCAGATTTTTCTAGCAGTTTATCCTGGTGGCTTCACTGGCAGGTTGATTGCTCAAGACCAGATACTTGTGCTGCTCCATTGTACGATTCTCCTGTTACCGTAATCAGGGACTGCTCATTTTGCTTTGAAAAGTTTTCTGAGCTGATATTTTTGGCTATGTCAGAAAGTAGAAAAATTATGAACATATGAGTGTGTGCATTCTGAAGTCAGAATGGTCATGTGCATGCGAGTGTATGTTTATATGTGTGCACATGTATACAAATACATTTCAATAATATGTATGTACACATGTGCAACACACATGCTTGTGCGATATACACACGTGTGAATATGATTTCACGCATGAGCACACATGTATATATGTGCATGTGCACCCATGAATTGGCATGTATGTATGTATTTATGTATGTGTGCACATGCTCATATATGTTGCGTTTGTATGTGTGTATGTATTATGCATACATGTGTATGCATGCACATGTTTGTATGTGTGAGTACGTGTGTGTTTGTAAATGTGGTCCCATACATAGGTCTTCTTTGTCCTAACTCTGTTCAGTGTTAGTTTGCCTTGGTTAGGTCTGTGGTGAATCTCGTCGTTTTCACCCAAGTCCATTCACCTAACCTTGCTCACTTGGCCAGGTGATGCTCGTGATGATTTGGTAAGAGAGAGAGCCACCAGCCCAAGCTGTCCTAGTCAGAGATGGGAACCTTGCCTTGCCAGGTGTTGGCTCTGGTAGAGAGGAAGGGTATTTGTGGATGGTGCTCCAAAGGTGCTCAGAGCACCGCCCTCCGGTGTGTTGGGGTCTGCGTGCGGGGAGGACACTTGTGGACTGCTGTGAGCCAGGCTCCCTGACCTGTGTGTGGGGCTGGTGCTGGGTCCCGTTACACTGAGGGACAGCACAGGGGAGCCCTGAGACCCCAGCCGTATTGTCCTAGGGGCATTGCTGGGGCTTCCTTAGTGGTAAGCAGTGCCGCTTCCGTGAGGCTCACTAGACTAACAGTTCTCTAGCTCTGTATGTTGGGAAAACTGCTTTTTCTAAGGAGCTAGCGTCTTATTTTGCACAGTTAATTTTTTAAATGAGTGTGTTTTCCTTTTTGTTTTATTCACCAAGAAGCTCAGAGTAAAATTTATGTTTCAAGTTTAGAGACAGCAGAGCATGGACTTCTACCTTATTCTCAGAGTGCGTTTTCTATGCTAATCTAGATCTTTCATGACCTTGAGTTTTAAAACCTTTATTTATATTTTCCTATATGTGCTAAGCTCTATCTATCCCTCAGTGAAACGACCAACAGCAAATGACCAACACTTAAAAGGGGGGGTCCACAGGTGGGGAGAGGGTGGGTTGGAGCACAGAGTTAGGAGTCTAGTCACCCAGGCACTAGTGTCCGCAGAAGAGTGAAATTGACTGACTCCTCCAGTCTCCAGTCAGGAGTGCAGCTCAGTTTGGTCCTGCCTTGTCACGTCACAGTGGTGTCATGGGTCATGCAGTTTAGCTTCCCTGAGCCTCCATTTCCTCCTCTGCAAAGTGGGGTTAGTAATGGAGTCAGCTCCACAGAGAGGGTGTGAGTGTTAAATGAAGCAAGTTTGTCGGCTGCTCAGGAGATGGCCTGGCACCAGTAACTAACCACCACGACTATTTTTTATAATCAGCAAGCACAGAAATTGCACGCACTTGAGGGTGAGGGGCAAAGAGAACGTGACTGCTGAGACTATAGGCGTGACTGTGGTAGGCAGTTAGTCATGAGCGGGCAGCCCTAAGAGAAAAGCGAAAGGGCATTTTGGTCAACACCCTAATTCCCACTAGGTCAACACCCTAGGGTGATAAACTAATTAGGCAGTCTAAATTTAAAAAAGCTGGCTCACACTGGGTGTGCACAATTAGGTAATCAAATTCCTCATTCTTTACCTGTGAGAAAAGTACTCAAGTGCAGGAGAAAACACGTGGATTCAAATTCAAATGAAGGGGAACCAGCAGTTAGCGTAATGGCTATGTCGCTGGACTCCCACGTAGTCGACCGCGGTTCGCGTCTCGGACCCGGTGGCTTACAACTCACGCCGGGCGCGTGTGCGTGCGTGCCCAAGATCCCGAGAGGAGAATGGAGGAGAAGGGATTGTGGCGTGACCATCCCCCCTGGGGGGTGATTTCTCGCTTTCTGTCTCTATGTCTCTCTCTGTCTGTCTGGCGAGCGCACGCGCCCTATAACGAAAAACCTCTCCAAAAAAAAAAAAAAAAAAAAAAAAATTCAAATGAAGGACATAGGTAGTGTAACAGACCTCCCACCAGTGAATATTCATGACCTCTAGTAATAAAAATAATGATTTACTAGTACCAAATGCGGTTGCCACCTGGCAATCTGCCCGCCCAAGAGCCTTTTGGGTGTACTTCCTTTCTTTCCTATTCTTTCTTTCCTATTAAATCTTCTCTTCTACCTACTTCATTCGTGGTTGTGGTTTCATTTTGCACCTAGGGACAGATCTCTAATTTTAGTGATTTGGATCCAAAGAACCAAGGACTTCACAACGCAGCTCGACACTCTCCCATCCGTTGACATTTTTGGCACCGTGACTCGGATCGTGCTTTTAGGTGCTTTCCAGACCGGCCTCTCCCCGCTGCAGCCACCAAGTCTTCCACTCGAACATCAGTACAGTGCTCTTCGACGGGCTCTCCGCGGTCTCCAGCTCTAACTTCTGGCCATTTTTTCTTCTGGGTCTTGAATTTCTGGAGCCCTGGGTACCCCATGTTCTTCCTTAACCCTTTGTTTTTCCAAATCTACAAATTTTGGGTACGGAGTTTGCTTACAAGAGCTTTTCCTTTTTTTCCCCCCGTCATTGATGCAGCTTTTGTTTGTAGATGGTATTTTGCCTCCTTAGATGTCTTTTCATACTGGTGAGCACGAGAAGGAGGTTTGACCTCTGATGAGTCACACGCAACACTGGAAATGGGTCTGGGGAAGAGGTTTTAACTTCTCTTTTCAGATTTCCCAGGAAGAAGATTAGGGACGCTCTCAAAGGAACTCTCACGCTTTTGGGACAGGGTATTTAGAGGCTCACGGGCCCTTGGATAGGTGCACTAATTCTGGGGACATGAGGGGGAGACGTCTCCCTCCACTCTTTTCACTAGTGGCTAGTGCAACCCACTGGAGGTTTGTTACCTGGAAAGGCTCTGCAGGGACACCTTGAGCCTTCCTAGGTTTGCCTCTAAATCCCATTCCTCTTTTTCTTTCTTCCCTCCTTCTCGATGGGAAATCATTCTCGATTCTGAGAGACTCCCTGCTGGGGAACATCCTCTCTCTCTGGGATCAGTTTGACCCTCAATCTCTCAAGAGGAGGAGGCTCATTTTCTTTTGTAATATTGCATGGCCACAATACAAGTTGCTGGAGGGAATAATTTGGCCAGTAAATGGGTCCTTAGATTATCATTCCATTTTCCAATGAGATAATCTATGTAGGAACCAGGGAAAGTGGACTGAGGTGCCATACATTCAGGCCTTCATGGCCCTCAGATCTGACCTAAAGCTTTGTCGGGGCTGTATATTGCTAGCTCCTCCACCCATCAAAACTGTTCCTTCCTCACCTTTCCTAGAGACAGTAAAACAGGACTTAGAACCTGAGCCTAACACTTTAACCCAGCTTTTTAATCCATAGAAAGCTCCAGAAACTATCCTTAGGACCTAGCATCCCCTCAGCAGAATTTCTGAGAGTGGCCCCTTCAGTCTTTTACAACCAAGACCTAGAGGAAGAGGACAGGGTTAAGACAAAGGAAAAGCAGAAGGACGACAGGCAGGCTCAATTCATTGCTGCTTTGGTTGGGCAAAAGTCACCTCCTGGTCACCCTAGGAACTCCCTAGTGACCTGCAATCACTGTTAGAAGCCTGGACACAAGAAGAAGAATTGCTATCTACTAAAGCTGCCACGAAAGCCTTGCTCCAAATGTGGCTGACCAGGCCACTGGGCCAGGGACTGCCCCAGGAGTTCTGGGACCCCCAGGTCTGACCCTGAAGAGGCCTCAACAGTGGCCCTCCAATGAGGATGCCCTCCGCTTCAGTCAGCTCCCACGACAGCCGCCTACGTAGTACTTACCGTTTATGCTGGAGCCCCCTCCTCTGACTCCCGTCTCACTGAGGGGTGTCAGGTAAACGTTCTCATTGCCCTCTAACCCCAGCTCTTTGCTGTACTTGGGAGGACGTCATTTTCTCCCATCAATTTCTAATTATACTTCAATGCCCTCCCCTTATGGAAAGAGATATCCTTGGTAAGCTGGGTGCCCAATTAACACTGAGACCTAGCACATCTGCCTTTTGGGGACTGTTATTAGACTCTGATCCTGAAGTATGTCAACAAAACGACCTCATTCAGGAAATGAATCCAGAAGTCTGGGTGATAGACACACCAGGAAGGGCAAAAACAGCTATCCCTGTTAAAATTAGGCTTAAGGATCCTAATATCTTCCCACATAAAAAACAATACCCACTTAAACCTGAGGCCATTCAAGGGCTTCAACCAATAATTACCAGACTCCTACAGGCTGGCGTTTTAACCCCCTGTGAGTCACCCTGTAATTCTCCCATTCTAGCAGTGAAAAAGCCCCCTGGAGCATGTCGTCTAGTCCAAGACCTCAGAGCTATACATGAGGCAGCTATTCCCGTTCACCCGACGGTGCCAAACCCTTACACTATTCTGGGAGAGGTGCCTCCAGATTCTCATTGATTTTCAGTTTTAGATCTTAAGGATGCTTTCTTTTGCATTCCAATAGATAAAGTCTTGTTTGCTTTTGAGTGGAAAGAGAAGGGAGTACCTCAACAATTAACATGGGGAATGCCCCCTCAGGGTTATGGTGGCAGTGCTGTCTTTTTGGTCAGGCTTTAGCTAGAGACCTGGGGGACCTAAACTTATCCAGTCAGAAGGTCATCCAAGATGACCTTCTTGTTTGCTCCCTTACCAAGGAGTTAGCAAGGAAGCATCTGGTGGACACTTCACATTTTCTGGCTGGCCGAGGCTACAAAGCCTCCTGGGCTAAGGCCCAGCTCATACAATTACTTACCAGTGTGGGAGGTGGGATTCTGAAGGGCTCCCCTGAGCTTTCCCACTTCGACCTCCAGGAGGGAAGCAGTGGGTGTGAGGTCTGTGAGGGTTAGATGGTGAGTGGGGTCATGCTAATGTGAGTGTAGCGATAGTCGCTATATGCCCGTCCTCACAAATGCATATGATAAAACTTCATTGCCAATGTGAAAGTATTAAGAGGTGGGGCCTTTAGGAGGTCATTAAGGGTCAGAACCCTCATGGGTGGAGCTGGTGCTCTTGTAAAAGGTTGAAGGGAGTGCTGTACATGTGATGTCACAGCATTCATTCCCTCCAGAGGACACAGCAACAACCACCATTTTAGAAGTAGAGACCAGGCCTGTATCGAACAGTGACCCTGCCAGTGCCTTGATCTTGGACTTACCCACCTCCAGAACTGTGAGACATAAATTTAGGATCTTTATAATCTACCTGGTCTCAGGCATTTTGTTATAGCAGTGTAAGCAGTGTAAACAAAGATCGCTACTAAACCATTGACATCAAACCAGACCTAACCATTAAACTGGGGAGTATTTATTTCCTAGTTGGTGATGGAAGGGAAGTCGGTGGGAATCCAGAGGTGATAGAGCATTGATACCCTTCTCCATCCTCAGCTTCGATAAGGAGAGGGCCTAGGTAAGGACCTGAGAGCGACCTTGCGGGGCTGAGGGTGGTGGCAAGGATGCAGCCTTCAGTCCCAACACCGAAAGCAACTGGACTCTACACAACTCAGACTTCCCCAGAGTGTCCAGCTAACATGCCTGACTTTGGTTTGTGGGGGCCGAGGCAGAGAACCTGGCCAAGCCCTCTCAGGACTTCGGAGTCACAGAACTATGAGATGGCAAATGGCTGCTTTTTGGTGTGGTGCAGCCACAGGTAACTAGTACACCGGGTCCTTCTGCACAGTGACTGCACCAAAGGGTCTCAGGGCAGGGGGACGCACCTGCTGGGGTCTCTCATTGGTCTCTGGAGCGTGGTGGATGGCTGTTCCTTGTCTCTGGTCAGACAATGTAGTGGGTGGCCCTCACAGCTATAGTGGTGATGGCCAGAGGACAGATGTTACCCAGCAGGGACCCACCAGTACATGGCGACAGGGCCATGGGATGCACTGAGAGAACGGTGACCTCTTGAGTGTCTTCTGAATCACTGTTTTGCTTTTCTCTGAAGGATACGATGTGACCAATGAAGGTGGACAAAGAAGCTGGCTCAAGGGACGTGAGGCCTTGGAGAGCTCTTTAATTCAGCTTTCACTTTGACTGCTGAGGCCCTTCTGGTGAAATGTGTGAGGCTTAAACCCAAGACTGTAAACCTAATGGGAATTTGGTTCGCTTCAGGAGTCAGGATAATTGTGCTTTGAAGAATGTTTTCAACATAACATTAAGTTTGACCTTTACGTGAAGAGGGACATAAAGGTGTTTCTAAAATGGATATTCATGCATGACGCTGTTCCCATGATCACCTTGGACTTTCCAAGCTGCTGTAGCAATAATGGGTCAGGTATTTAAAATAAGCAATCACTTACTGTCATGCTCTTACAGGGACTTCCCCACCCCACGCAGCAGTCCAAGAACAAAGGCTGTCAGGGGCTCGTGCTCGGAGTGGTCCTGCCACGCAGACTCGGCCACTGAATTGATGTGGCTTGAAAATGACCAAGTGAAGAGCGTCAGCCCATTTCATGTCCTCTCCTGGTCTTACTTGCTCTGGGGTACAACTTCCGGGGAGGATTTGGGGTAGAAAGCAGAGGCAGTTTCTATAGCCTTCAACTTCAGAGTCTCTGTGTGAAAGAACCTTTAAAATGGCTAAAGATTTGTATGTAAATTCTGTGCATCGCATTGCAATGACGAATGCAATATGCCATAACGTTCTTTGAAGTGAAACTTCTGTTGTATGTAAATTCTGGCTGGAGTCCACTGACTTCCTGAGAGGACAGGGAACATTTCCCTGCATGGTTCTTGACCTGCTGAATGTTTATGAGAGATCAATCACGTAGAGGTTTTGAACAATTGAGGTACAATTCACATGACATAAATGTTACCATTTTAGTTACTTTGCAGTATAAAAACCAGTGGCTTTTGGTGCCTTGGCGATGTTGCACAACTCCTGCCACTCTCTGACCTCACATTTTCAGCTCCTCGCAGAGAAGCTCTGTCCCTACTAGCTGTCACGCCTGCTCAATAAGGAGGCCATTGTTTTGGACCAAGCTCTGGCTCTTGGCTCCATAGACCAGATCAAAATGGAGTCACTTGTGCTAAAATGTCCCATCATCAAAGTGGAACTTTAAGAAAGCTGATAAACCTCCACACAGATCAGTTTTTTCTGAAAACAGGAGACTGCAGTTCAGCTATGTAAGTGCTGCAAGGAAATGAAACTTCCTGCTGATGTGCGTCTGAAAGCACCGGCTGCCACTGACCTCACCAGCTCATTTATGAAACAGCTTTATTGCCCCACACTCTCCTTTCGCTTCCAGACTCACTGTCTCCATGCTTTGCTTAAGGCCAAGCAAAGTGACTCCATGACACTGGTCCTGCTGCTGCCCTAACCGCAGGAGTCAGCCGGTCGCCACTGTACCAGACTCCCTGCTACTTCCCCCACTCACGGCTTCCGCCTTTAAAACCATCCTGGTCTCCACACACTGGCATATTATCCAGACCGATATGGATTTTGTGGTGTCCGGGTGATTGTCGTAATCCTGGCCCAAATCAAATCTTCTGCTTTATTTACTTTGCTCTGTGTGTGTGTGTGCATGTGTGTGCACGTGCATTTATTTATTTATTTATCTTGGGAAAGAGGAGATGGAAGAGAAATGCAAAGCGAAGGCGAACGTGAGATGTGGAATCAGGAGACCTGGCTCTGTGCTTTGGCTTGCTGATGGGAACTCCGTCCCAGGTAAGAAGGTGTTGGCTCACACTTTATTCACATTTTTTTAAGATGCAAGTAACCCAGTGCATGTTCTGAAAGCCTTGGAAATCTGCAGAGGGCCAAGTATGGCAACTTAAATGTTCTGTGTTTATCACCGCTAGCACATTAAGAGGTAGGATGAATACATTGCTTGGTTGAGCCGAAGCTTTTGTGCTCTGCGTGTCCCTTTTCACAGTGCATTTTTCCATCGCAAATCCTCGGTTACAGCACATTTGCTTCATGTTTATATGGGCAATGCAGTGTGGTGGAACAAAGCAGAGGTGCCTGCAGGCTTAGAAGGAGGTTAGAGTTCACATGGTAGTTCAGGCCCCATGGGCAGCTGAGCTTTGAGAAGGTCACACCCTTGAGCTGTGTCTTTCAAGGGAGGGCAAGGCAGTGTCTCACACCCCAGTGACTGGAGCGTAGAGCATAATTTCACTCTGAAATTGTTGTAGCACTTTCAGGGCCTTCGCACCTTTGCGTTTTTTTTTTTTTTTTTTTTTTTTTTTTTTTTTGCACATCCTTCATTTTCAGTTATTATTGCTTCATATGAGCCACCCTAAACTTAAGAGAACGACAGCTATTTTGTTATGTTCACAGATTCTGTAGGTGAGGGATCTGAAAAAACATAATGTGAAGCGGTCAGTGGAAGGTTGGTTTCCTCCCACGTCTGGTACCAGGGCTTCCTCCCAGCATGGTCGCCTCAGGTGTGGCTGGGCTTCCTCCCAACATGGCTGCCTCAGGTGTGGCTGGGCTTCCTCCCAACATGGCCGCCTCAGGTGTGGCTGGGCCTCCTCCCAGCATGGCCGCCTCAGGTGTGGCTGGGCTTCCTCCCAACATGGCTGCCTCAGGTGTGGCTGGGCTTCCTCCCAGCATGGTCACCTCAGGTAGTGCCAGAGATTTTCAAATGCAAATCTGTAAGGAATGGAACGCTTTATTTTGGGTTTCTAAAGAACTGACACAGGGAAGGGATAGATTAAGGCTGATGATGTTTTCTGAAAGTGGGAGGGAGGATGAAGCCTTTTATATGTGGAAAACTTAAAATCACTGCAAGGTAATAACATCCTTTGAAGTGAAACTTCTGTACCAAAGCCATGAGAGCTACATGAGGGGCATGAGCTACAAGAGAGAAAAGGAGATGTACCAGTGTCCACAGAGCAGGAGTCTGACAGTGCCTTGGCATGGGTTTTCTTTCTCTAGATGTCTACCTAGAAGGTGGCACCAAAGAGTCAAGTGGACCCGAGTTTACCTTCTTATGCAGCCCGTTATGTTGGTAAGTTCAGGTTCTCTATGGCCTCCTGGCTCGGCTTGGTGTTGATAGACTGCATTCTCTCTCCTCTCACAGGGGTGAGCCTTCTTGCATGGCCGATCGCTCGGGATCCAAAGGCGGGTTCCAGCTGACGGGGGGGGGGCCACTGTCACCTCCCGAGGCCCAGCCTCTGCCATGCTGAGCCAGCTGTCCCTGTCGAGGTGTGGACCCCTGTCCTCTGGCCTCTTTTCTGCTCCTCAAGGTCACTCACTGTATTTTGCTTTCCACCTTGGTCTTCCATGGACTTGTCCTGGAGGGCTGTGTTAGACGCATGGTCCTGGGAGCCGGGAGCTGAACTGTGAAATAGGAACCTTAGCACCTATCTCCGAGACTGGAGGAGTCAGTTCAACAAAGCACTTTAGGGGACAGCAATTGGTGTAATGGCTATATCGCTGGACACCCACGTAGTCGACGGCGGCTCGAGTCCCAGACGCGGTGGCTTAAACTCACGCCAGGCACGTGTGCATGCATGCCCAAGATCCTGAGAGGAGAATGGAGAAGGGATTGCAGCGTGGCCATTCCCCCTAGGGGGTGATTTCTCGCTTTCTGTCTCTCTGCCTCTCTTTGTCTGTCTGGCGAGCGCACGCGCCCTATAGCAAAAAACTCTCAAAACAAACAAACAAACAAAAGCAAAGCCCTTTAGAATGTGAGCACACACATACCCTGGCCAAAAACACAGCCTGGCTGGGAACGGACTCTTCTCTCCCAGGCCACGGCGCTGTGCCGGGCGGCTCTGTCTTAGCCATACCTGCCCTGCATTCCTACAGGACTGGGCAGGTGCCGGTGTTCCCGCTGCCTGGGGTGTCCTGGCCAGGCTTTGTGCCCTGAGAGAAAGGCATGTCTACTCTCAGCAGTTGTCAAGTAAACAGTATGTTATTATGTTTTACTTAAAGAAATTGCCAGAGGGTCCGTGCACTCACAAGAGAGAGAAAGAGAGGAAATGAGAAAGTGACCATGCTGCAATCCCTTCTCTTCCACCTCTCCTTCCTCTTGGGGTTTTGGGCATACAAACGTGCCCGATATGTTACTCAAGCTGTGGGGTGTGGGACTCAAATGGTGCACTCAGCCATGTGAGGTCCAGTCGCCTTCACACGGCCACTGGCTGGCCCGGCGACATGTCGTTAATAGCTACGGTCACCATACTGTGCGGTAGATCCCCAGGACTTACTCCTCCTGTCTACACCCACATCTCATCCCCAAAGCGCCAGGCCCTGGGTACACCGCCCAGTTCCCTCAGGTGGAGCATGTCTCCAGGTTCCGCATGTGGGTGAGGGTGTGTGGCACCCGGCCAGGTTCACGTGGTGCGGTGCTCTCAGGCCCACCCATGTTGTGGCGAATGGCAGCGTCTCCTCAAAGGCTGAGGCGCCCTGTTGTATATCACACCATGTTTTCTTTATCCATTTATCTGCCAATGGACACTTAAGTTGATGCCTTAATTTTTAAAATAATTAATTTTTTATTGCCAGAGAGTGTGTACGATCTCTGGAGAGAGAAAGTGCCTCTTAATGGGACATGGTCATGGAACAATTCCTTCTCCTCCACTTCTCTGCCCAGTTAGGATTTAGGGCACATGCGTGCACACACACACCCACACACACACACACGCACCCAGCAAGTTTTACAAGCTGCCAGGGCTGGGGTTTGAACCACTGTTGTCCATGTGAGATCTGATTCCCTTAACTACTAGACCACAGGGCCGACCCTGCTTCCTTATTGCGATCGTTGTGAATAATGAACACGGAAGTGCTGACCTCTCTTAGATACACTAACGTCAATTTCTTTGGCTATGTGCTGGGAGTGAGAGTGCTGGCTCACAGGGCAGCTCTGTTTTTAACATTTGTTTACTTATTTATTTGCTATAGGGTACATGTGCTTGCTGGAGCAACAGAGACAGAGAGAAAGTGAGAAATCACCCCCCCCCCCCCCCCCCCCCCCCGCTGGGGATAGCCACACTGCCATCCCTTCTCCATTTCTCTCTCAAGATGTTGGGCACACATGCCTGTGCCTGATGTGAGCTTCAAGCAGCTGGGTCTGGGACTCAAACTGTGGTCGGCCGTGTGCGAGTTCACCACCTTAGTCACTATGCCACCTGCTGGCCCCTATTTTTAACCTTCTTTCTTTCTTTCTTTCTTTCTTTCTTTCTTTCTTTCTTTCTTTCTTTCTCTCTTTCTTTCTTTCTTTCTTTCTTTTCTTTTTTGTGGAGAGGTTTGTGTTATAAGGTGCGTGCGCTCACCAGAAAGACAGAGACAGAGAAACAGAAAGGGAAAAATCAACCCCCCGGGGGAATGGCCACGCTGCAATCCCTTCTCCTTCATTTTCCTCTCAGGATCTTGGATGTGCACGCACATGTGCCCGGTGTGAGTTTTAAGCCACCAGATCCGGGACTCAAACTGCGGTCAACTACACAGGAGTCCAATGACATAGCCATTACGCCATCTGCTGGTCCCCCAACTTTTTAAAACTTCCTATAGTACTTTCCACAATGGCCACACTAATTCACACACCCACCAACAGTGTGGAAGGGTTCCCTTCCTCCACATCCTTGCCGACATTTACCTTTTACCTTTTGGATACTGGCCCTTCTAACTGGGTGTGTCTCATTGAGGTTTGCCTTATCTGAAAGGATTCGAGGCAGCTGTTAGGAGTCAATCCAGCTACCTGGAGCCCATGGCTCGGAGATGGCAGGTCTTCCCGAACCAGAACTCAGCTTTCCCCCACTGGGCCAGAGGCTTATCATTTGAGGATTTCTTTTTTTTTTTTTTTTTTTTTTTTTTTTTTGGAGAGGTTTTTTCGTTATAGGGCGCGTGCGCTCGCCAGACAGACAGAGACATAGAGACAGAAAGCGAGAAATCACCCCCCAGGGGGGATGGTCACGCCGCAATCCCTTCTCCTCCATTCTCCTCTCGGGATCTTGGGCACGCACGCACACGCGCCCGGCGTGAGTTGTAAGCCACCGGGTCCGAGACGCGAACCGCGGTCGACTACGTGGGAGTCCAGCGACATAGCCATTACGCTAACTGCTGGTTCCCAGGATTTCTTTTATGAAGAATTACTTTATTTAACTTAATTTTTTTGTTTATTTATTTATTTTAATTTGACCAGAGAGGGACAGAATGAGAAAGAGAGAGAGAAAGAGAGAGAAATTGAGAAAACAAGCCACCAGGTCCAGGACACAAACTGCAGGTGGCCATGTGGGAGTCCAGCGCCTTAAACCACCATGACACTAGCTGGCCCCAAGGATTTCTTTCTTTTTTTTAAAATAAAAAACCAAACAAAATAAAAACTATTAATTTTTTTCCAATTTATTAAAATGTGTTAACTTAATTAAGATAATTATTTTAGATTGATTAAAGTAAAACTCACTCTTTCTGGAGTTTGGCTCTATGACTTTTAACTAACACAGAGTCATGTCACTGTGGCCACACCCAAGCTACGATCCCCGCCTGCTGTCAAGCCCTCCCATCCTTCCCCAGCAACCACTGGTGGATTCTCAATCCCTCTTGCTTTCCTCACGAGGATTCCATTTTAAACACGGACAAGCTGTCACAGATACCACGTGACAGTGTTCCGTGTTTCCAGAGCACCGGCGCAGGCACGCCTGAGAACGAGTTTGCATGGATCAGTCACCACATTGACCTCCTGAAAGACGGTGCCATCCGCTGTGTGGCATAGTGCTTTCTTGTTTATGGTCTTCCCTGGACCACTTATCGATCCACGATGTCCCTGCAGCAGTTCACAGCCCAGGGCAGCGACCACTGCAGCTGTGGTGACCAGGCAGTACATGGGCTGGAAAAGGGCCAGGGGGCCCATCGCCTCACTGCCTGGATGGGCTGCTCTCCAGGGCTTGGGCACATGCGTGTAGTCCAGCATAAGAGGAAGAGGGAAGGGGCAGAGAGAGGATGAAAACATTCTTTCCCATTTGGTTTTTACTTCTCATGTCAGTCACCTTGTATCCATCATAGGAATCCTTCTTGGGGTATGTGTGTGAGTCTGAGTGTGTGTGAGTGTGATATTTCAGACAGGACCTAGATGGGTTGTGACGCTCCTGCCTGGCCTGTGGAGTAGCTGGGAGGGCAGGTGTGTGCCATCATGCCCAGTTGTTCAGGCTGGCCCTGGAATCAAGCCTGGGTCCCTGTGCAGCCTTAGGACTGGGCAGCGGCATCTGGTGTTTGGTGGCTGGGCCTCCACGAGGAATCTTGAAAACCAGTTATAAGAACTGGCAGGTGTGTGGTGGTTAAGGTGCTGGACTCGCACAGGGCTGAAAGCAGTTTAAGTTCTGGGCTCTCTGGCTTGAAATCACACCAGGCATGTGTGTGTGTGTGTGTGTGTGTGTGTGTGTGTGTGTGTATGTGTGTGTGCCAAAAACCCCAGGAGGAGAATGGAGAAGAAGGGATTGTGGTGAAATCACCTCTTGGGGATGGTTTCTGGCTTTCCCTCTCACTGTCTCTCCAGCAATCACACATACCGTAAAGCAAACACCTAAAATAAAACAAAACAAAACTTACGAGAGGTTTTCCAGGTTGTGCTTATCCTAATGAGAAAAATGGACGTGAGCTGAGTGAGAAGAACGTGCTCTGGAAAAGGGTGGAGCTGCGGGATGGCGGGACGTGAGTGCAGGCAGGAACTAGGCGACTGTGGCAACGGCTGCAGGGGCTTGGTCAGTCCGTGAGCTCCAGCTGGTGCCGGCCATGGCAAGGTGGAGCTGGCATCCCTCTCTGGACAGCCCTAGGACTGCCAGGGCTCCTTGGGCTGGGCACGGAGGAGAGCCGGTTTTTAGATGAGAGGAGTGTGCTCATTTCTGCTTTCTTATCATGGACAAAGGAGATCAGATGCAGCAGGTGACACCGATTTGCTGCCAGCCCCTCTGTCCCCTGGCTTCTTTGTCATCAGGTCTTCAGGGACCCAGCTCTGTCTGTCTCTCTTTGTCTCTCTCACACACAGCTCCTCCACCTTGACGTCCCATTCTCTATGTGAAGTTTCCGTCCCCAGCCTTCTGTCCCCCCACATGTTCAAAGCAGATTCCTGGTTTCTGCTCTCAAGATTTTCGGGTCACCAGGGGAACCCGGAATTTGCACTTTTAGGAGGCAAGCAGCTGGCTCTGCAGTCAGGGGCCACCAGAGCACTGACCTCTGGGCCGCCCTTTCTCACTAAGTCCCTTAATTGTCTCATTTCTGTCTTAAATTCGCGTACAGGAACCGATCACTAAGAAAATAACAAATCTTATCTCATGGGCGTGTGGCTTGCACGTACTAAATTATATCCACTTGATGCAAAACCTACCAGACAAATACAGGAATTAATATTTTTCCATAAATTTTGTATAGTAAGACTCAAGATGGCAGAGAGGGAAAGGGGTGTGACTTCGTAAGGTCATGAGTCTCGGGCAGCTTCTCCAAAGGAAACCAGAGGGGAAGTGCCTGCCCTGGTGCCCTGCCCCAGGGAGGCTTGCGCTCCGCCCTGAGTGAAGGCAGGAGGGGTGGGTGGAGGGAGCTGCTGGGTGGGGAGGTGGGTGCTGAAGGCATCAGAGAACTTCTCCCAAACATCCTTGGTTTAAATACCTTTTCCCACCATCCTTCAACGAGCCTTCACAGGAGATCAGCCTGGGAGCAAAAAAACAGAGAGTTCTTTCTTCTTCCTGAGCCTGGGCTTTGGGGGTTCCAGAACAAGATGGTTTGAGCATGGGGTGGGGACCCATGGGACAGATAGCACTAGGCAGGTGCTAGATGCTTGAAGACTCCCTCCCTAGGCTCCATCTCAGCCCAGTTCACTCTCTTGTTTTTGGAGAGGTTTTTGCTATAAGGTGCTTGTGCTTGCCAGAAAGACAGAGAGAGACAGAGAGACAGAAAATGAGAAATCACCCCCAGGGGGAATGGCCACACTGCAATCCCTTCTCCATTCTCCTCTCGGGATCTTGGGCACGCATGCACATGCACCTGGCGTGAGTTTAAGTCACCGGGTCCGGAACTTGAACTGCAGTTGACTACATGGGAGTCCAGCGACATAGCCATTATGCCAAGTGCTAGTCCCTTTTTTTTTTTTTTTCCCCACTCTCTTACTCTCATGTGGGTGTCAGGCTGACCGCCCCTCCCAGGCATGTGGCCCTGCCGGCCCGAGTGCCTCTGCCTCCTTCTCCACAGGGATCTTCAGCCATGGGCCTATCAGAAGATGCTGGGACGTTGCTGGAATCACTCTGTAAAGGCATCTCCTGCCCCAGTTTACCCACGGGTGGGGCCAGTCCAGATTCAGCCCGAGATGCCGAGAGCCCGGGGTGCAGGAAAGAGGGCGGCTCCTGGAGTGCAGAGGCTCCACGGCTGCCTTCCAGGCCATTCCCTGTCCCACTGGGGAAGCTTGGATGGCTGCCTGTCACCGGCTCAGCCAGGGCGTGTGGGCGGGGTGACGGGACAAACCTTGCGCTCCTGGTACAGGGCCTGGCGCTTGGCCATCGGACTCATAGCTGCCAACACCTCCCCTGCATTGCCCTTGATCTGGCCCAGAGCAGGGGCAGTGTGCTTTTATTCTGATTTCCAAACAATCTCAAACTTGACAAGAAAATGGCAAGAGCAGTATGAAGAACTTCCCGCCCTGGAGCCATTTAGGATGAAATCGTGGACCTGATCCCTCGCTCGCAAACGTCCTGGAGTGTAATCATGTCATCCCTGCATGCCCACCCCACCCAATCCCAAGCATTCTCTTCCGTGTCCGCAGCTGTTAAAACGCGGTTAGCACAGACATGGCGATGCCGTCCCGGCTCCCGGCCCTGTGGATGGCAGCAGCTGTCTCAGCGACGTCCCCAGAGCACAAGGACCCGCCCAGCAGGGCTCGTGGTGCTCAGTTGCCCTGCTCTCTTCACCCTGGAGCCACTCTTCGGTCTTCCTGACCCTGAGCCTCTGGGGGATTACGGACCCCTAACCCCCTGCCCCATGTCCCTTTATCCCGAGCCCAGGCTTTGAGTCTCAGGCAGGATCTCTCCTGTGCCTGCACAGGTGGCAGAGGATGGGCCAGCAGTGTCCTGCGGCCCTCTGCCCTGCAGCACCGGGAGGGCCACTTTCACAGAAGGTTGTGGGGTGCAGGGAGGGCGGGGGTTTCAGCTGACCGGTGAGATGTGCTGCCAGAGCTCTACTTCCGGAAACAGGGCAGGGATGGAAGGGCCTCACTGAGAGAGGCCCGTGCCCCCACTTCCACCGCTCTGTCTGCTGCGGCGTGACTCGGGCGTGCTGTTCCCTCCCTCTGCTCCACCTCTGTGTGTGTCCGAGGGTGTGCTCAGCTCCAGAAGCCTGGACGGATCACTGCCCTGATGTGTGTGCTCCCGCCTGGGCCTCAGGGAAGCCTGGAGCCGGTCCATCCCGCCCTCTCCCTTTCCTGCTGGCTTTAGTCTCCTCCCCACATGCTCTTTTGCATTCTGGCCTAAAACACTCTGAATCTTGGGGTGCTCCTGTGACACCATGAGTGTGCTCCTCGACACCGCCAAGTTTCATAGTATTCTACCTCCTTTCAAAGTGCCAGACCAACCCTGACTTTCACCGGGTACCTCGTATCCTCTGCAGCCCTGCAGGTCAGAGGTGGATCCGCATTGTCCTCGCTCCATGGGGCACCCAGAGCTTCTTGCCCCCACACGGTCAGACCCAACTTGTCTGATTTGTGGGTACCACTCTCAGCCCCTCCTTTCCTGCCCCTTCCCCACTCCCATGGGTGATGCCATAGCTGGCCCCTCCACCCCATGGAGCTCCAGTGTCCATCATGTGGACAACCTCTAGCTGCTGTTCCCACTCTAGCGACCCTCACCTCCATTCCACCCTGTCTGGAACCCCGCCCCGGACCTCCTGATGCCGCTCCAGGCCCCTGCTCTGTTGCACAGACCCCTCCTGCTGCACTGCCTGGACCCACAGACCTGGACACGCCCGCTTCCTCCGGACCCGGCAGCTCCCGTTTTCAGAACAGCGCAGTCCAGTCCAGGCTCCACTGCTCTCACTGCCACTTAAATGCTCGGAGCCTAGGTTCCCTCATCTGTCAAGTGGGGATGCTGGTGAAGCCTTGTAGATGCTCGTGAGGAGGATGGGAGTGAGCATGCGCCTGGGCCTTGCCGGAGCTCTTGAGAGGAGTAGCCGTCACCTCCGCCCTCCTGTCTGCACTGCCCAGGCCTCTGTGACTGCATCTTAAGGCCACATCGTCCCCGTACCTGGAGACATCTGTACGCCAAGTCTAAGCGGGGCCCAGGCAGTGAGCAATTGACTATTTATGGCGAATCTGATTGAACAAACTGTCTGTAGACAGCTCGAAGAGTAAGACTCACAGAGGGAAAACCAGGGAGGTTTTCTTTTCGATGATCTGTTAAGAAAACAGTATGGAAGTGGGTTTACATTTCAAATTTTCTGTGAAAATGAAGTTCACAGTGCCTTCATGATGCTGGACCCCGACTTCCCTCCTTTCTTTTTTGAGGCTGTGATTTTCTTCTGAACACATGGTGTGAACTGCTCAGGGGCCTCTTCCCAATTTAATTGCTCCTGGGCTTTTCCAGCCTGCTGGGGTGCGGTGGGTGACATGATTTGGAATCCTGGGAGACAGAGGACTCCTAACAGCCTCTTCCTGTAGAGTCACCACTGGGCTGGCTACCTGCGGGCAGTGGCAACACCCACCTCCTGCGTTCCCCCCATGAGTAGGGTCACGCCGGGCCCGTGAGCAGAGGGTCACTTGTAGGGAGACGGGCTCGTCTTCCCACCCACTTCGTTCTGAACCAGGCATTGGTTATAGCAGGAAACCGCATCACGCCCACCGGCCTGGGCATACAAGGCCGTCTGCAAGGTGTGAGAGCAGGAGGTATAATGAGCATGATGCTCACGTCATTTTGCTTTTTAAAAAATTGAGTAAATTTGGGAACCAGCAGTTAGCGTAATGGCTATGTCGCTGGACTCCCACGTAGTCGACCGCGGTTCGCGTCCTGGACCCGGTGGCTTAAAACTCACGCCGGGCGCGTGTGCGTGCGTGCCCAAGATCCCGAGAGGAGAATGGAGGAGAAGGGATTGCGGCGTGACCATCCCCCCTGGGGGGTGATTTCTCGCTTTCTGTCTCTATGTCTCTCTCTGTCTGTCTGGCGAGCGCACGCGCCCTATAGCGAAAAACCTCTCAAAAAAAAAAAATTGAGTAAATTTAACAATTTTTAAAAGTAATTTCAGAGTAGTGTAAATACTACTGTCTTCCTCCTGAGGGGGCGTGGCTTCTTTGCAAGCCCCAGTGCCTCTGTGGCTGGGTTTGTAGGAGCCGGGCCTCCCCTTCTTCCTCACTGAACACACCCCATGTTGGAGGCATGGTGCTAAGTGCCTGGTTTAACCCCCAGCGTCATGCTACCCATCTTCCAGGAAACTCAGGCCACCAGCCTTCCTTGAAGCCAGGGAGCCCCATTTCTGGCTGATGAGTCTCAACATAGACACCTGATGGCTTCTGGGAAGTGTTGCTTACTGGTAAACGGTGGGAGGAGCACGCGAGAAGGAGTCTTGCTGTCTTGGCTAGTCCATGGGATCGTTCATGATGCCTGGAGTGGTGGCAACTACCTTGGGGCTATGAGACAATGAACATGAGGAGACAATCCAGCACATGGAGAGTGGGGAAAGGACAGACATCTAGCAACTACTCATTCTAGGTATCTTGTTATGTGAATAGAACACCCTGACTTTTAATCAGCTAGGCCGCTTTCCAGGTCTGACAGCCGAAGCATTTCTGCCAGACACCAGGTCCATCCTGTTCGGTGAGTGAAGGGCAGTGGGACATCGAGGTCTCGTCCCTGGAAAGGTGTATGCCAGCTGAATCCAGAACCACCGGACAGGGCCTTCAGCACCATCTCCATGGACGTGTGCTCCTGACACAGTCACACGTTCCCGAAGGACTGCATTGGGAGTGTTTCAGAGTCGCAGGTGGGGCCTGGGGTGGGGGAGGTGGACGAGGCTGAGAACGAGTGTGAAGGATTCCTGGATCAATGGCTGTCATTCTGCTGCTCCTTAGAAAGGCTCCCCCGTGGATGGCTGTGTGTGCTCCCCACGCTCGTGTGAAAGTTTTCCAAATACAACCTAGAGTACTCCCCACCATCCGGGTGCTTCCAGAGTCTTGTCTCACTCCTCAGAGACTGAATAGATGCCCTGTCCTTTGACCTTTGCAGGCCTTTGTGCCTGCTTCCACAGTAAGTCTGTGGGGACAATGACACCACATGAGTTAAGGTTAAGTCACATTCACCGGGCGTTTCTGCTTTTCCTGTTCAGATACCTGCTCTTGGAACCCAGCCATCATGACATGAGGAGGCCCTAGCCCCGAGAGGCCCACACTGAGTGGAACAGAGACCCGGGCCTACAGGCTGACTGAGCTCCTGCCTGGCATGTTACATCACCCCAGATGAGGCTGTGTGGGGCAGAGAGGAGCCACCCCCACCTGGCCCTGCCCATGAGAGAGGGTGGAGCTGACTTACTGCCCAGCAGGAGCAGCCGACAGGGCTGACTCCTTCACACTGCACCATTTAGAACCATGTGTGCTTCAACCATTAAAATAACTTTATATGTCCTAATAGCCTGGAAAACTACTGTGCTACCTGCAATGATAACAGTCTCCCCTCTGGGAAGCAGAATGGTAGTGGGAGAAAGAAGGCCCTGTGAGGCGGGGCCTGCGTTGTTCCTGCCCAGCCAGTGACCGTGAGCTGGCGCTGGGTGGGGTAGCCCAGGTGAAGGACCTACAGGCTTCCCCCGGGTCCCAGCCCATCGCAGTCCGTCACCTCTGCAGTCCGATTCCTCGATGTATGTCCTGCACACCAGGCAGGCCAGCCTCCATGACACCTGCCCTTCCTGCTGTTCCTTCTGCACCTGTAGCTGCCTCTGCAGGGCCCTGTGGCCACGTCACACCTCCCAGGCTCTGACCGCGTCTTCCCAGGGGCCATGAACTGAGGTAGCTCCTTGTCAGGACACTCCACCATGCCCGCGCTGACTAGCTGACTTTCCTCTCTGCTTTCAAAGCCCTCTGTGTCCACCAAGCCTCACTCACTGGGCTTCCCAGCCAGACCTGGAACTTCCGTAGAGCAGCCAGATGCGTGCTGAGTGCAGGGCAGGGTCTGGGCCACTGACTGGCTTTGCTAATGCTATTGGTTGGTTGGGGCAGTGGGCGTGGCCTTCTGAAAACCCTTCCTGCTTGTGAGGGTCCTGTGGGTTCTGATGGGACCCAGAGAAGCAGTGTGTGGGATGATGCGGTCCTTGACCTGCGACGTACCAAGTCTGTGACCGTGGTGTGGCCTTCCCTCTCTCTGTGGTCGACTCCTTGCCCAGGTGGGTCCTTAGTCTCCCGTGGAGGACATAAGGAGTCATGTGTGCCAGGGAAAAGCCTGTTCATGAAAAGCCCTCTTGCCAGGTATCTACCTGAAGCGCCAGGAGGAATCTGTCACTTTCTGCCCGTATCTTCTTGAGAATCTGCACTAAGCTGGGCTCTGACAGGCCAGGCCGATTTCCTCAAAGCTTGATTCAAGGGAAGATGTTCCTTGATGGATCTTCAGGTCAATTTCAAGCCAGAGCCTGCGGTGAGATTGCCTCTTCTCAGGTCTCTGCAGCGCCGGAATTGGCCACTTGGAAACAAGAAGTGAGATGCTCATGGAGGGTCACGGAGACTGCCGGATCTGGGGAGGGGCCTTTCTTCCATTCGAAATCTTTATATTTGTTTTTAAAGGATAAACAGGACAGGGAGGCTCCTGTGCCACGAGGTGTTTACCAGTTTCTTCTGGAAGCGCCCCAGACTTCGGCAGACAGGGGATTAGACAGTGTCCACACACACATGCATACATGTGCATACACACCATGTGCACAGACACGCACATGTGCAAGGACTTGCCTGCAGCAATGCACGCACATACATGCCTGTGTGCATACATGCCTGTGTACATGCACACACAGACACACGCACCCACAACAGACCATGTAGAGCACATTCATTCAGCAAATACAAGAGGACTTCGAAATGTTTGTAGAAAAATGGAATTAAAATTTGAATTTATTTTAGTATAAAAATTTTGAAATATGTGCATAGTTTTTCTGTTTCTTTTTTAAAAATTTGCTAGAAGGACATGTGCAGTGACTAAGAAAGACAGAGACAGAGAAGAAAAGCAAGGAAACTCCCATCGTGGGGATGGTCACACTGCGATCCTTTCACTCCCATTTCTCCCTTCTTCTGGGCTTTTGGGCATATACACCTTGAGTGTTTTCAAGCTTCCAGGTTCAGGACTTGAACCATGCAGTTGGCCATGTGGGATCCAGCTACCTTAACCACCATGCCACTGGCTGGTCCATAGTTTTTCGTAATCTGTATTTTCCATGAACTTTTGAAGACTCCTCGTACTTACTGAGCGCCTCCTGCTGCAGACTAGGTTCCTGGGGAGTGGGGTGGACAGGAGGCTGGCAGGCAGGGGTTTCCCGAGCAGTGCTCTCGGAGTGGGGCCTGGGTATGCAGGCCGCGATGCAGGCCTGTGATGGAGTGCTACGGTGGGACTGGCCTCGGAGCTGCCCTTGCTCGTCTAAATGGACAGGTCTGACTGTGCCTGAAGGGACCACTGTGGTGTGACACGCTGCACAGGCCATGAGCTCGGTGAGGCGGACTGAGCAGAGGAATAATAACAGCAGTCACTCCTTCCTGGAGCGAGCAGTCCTGTAGGCCGCTCTGACGCTGCCCCTGCATTTGGGCTCAGCTCCTCGTCCTCTGTCTCACTGAGGACCTCCATAATTTAACCAGCAGGACCAAGAGTGTGATGGTGGACAGTTCCCAGGACTGCACAGGGTGTGGCTGAGCTGGCCTGTCCCCCATGGTACATAGTAGTCACTCATCCTGCCTGTAATATTTGCTCAGTATTTCTACTTCTCAAAGCTCACAGAGAGGAAAACACTCCACAGGTGGGAAGCAGCACCCTATGACAAGTGGCCTCTCTGTTCCTCCTGCTGACCTTGAGTCCAGAGGGTCACTCCACGAGTTGAATGTTGAACACTTCAGGCCCAGCAAGGCTCGAAGAAAACCAAGGTCTTGCCATCTAGGCTCATTGGGAAGAAAGGATGGGGACTTTCCCACTGGTCTTATGCACTCATAGAGTCAAACACTGTGGGAGGTGGGGGCCCCGCCTCCTGTGCACAGGTACACAGGTGCACAGGTACACAGGTACGCACAGGTACACAGATGTGAACAGGTACACAGGCGCACAGGTGGAGAGCTACACAGGTGCATGGGTGCACAGGTGGACAGGTGGGCAGGTGCATAGGTGGACAGGTACACAGGTACACAGGTGTGCACAGGTGCACAGGTGGAGAGCTGCACAGGTGCACAGGTGCACAGGTACACAGGTGGACAGGTTACGCACAGGTGCACAGGTGGAGAGCTGCACAGGTACACAGGTAGACAGGTGCACAGGTGGACAGGTGGAGGGGCTGGGTTTTCCTCAGACCCGGGCTCCTGTCTCGCTAGTAGTCTCCATGCAGGTGGACTCTGCCCCTGACAACCAAGGCCTAGCAGATGCTTGAAATCAGATGGCTGTCCTCTCCCAGGGCTCTCTGCATGGGGAGCCTCTTTTCCGACGGGGGTCTGAACCTTTGCATCGTGATGGAAGTCACACAGAAAGGAGGGGGTGGCGTTTGCGCCTCTGAAGGGCTTCCCAAAACCCTCTGCCGGAGCGAGTGAAAGGGGCTGGCTCTGGTCAGCCCTTGCATGAGCCTGCAGCCCCAGGGCTCTCACAGCGCCGTTTGCACTCTGAGTAATGATGGCATTGCCCCTCTACCCACAGATATCTCAGAAGAGCTCTCAGAAGGCAGGGCAAGCTGGGTGTCTCTGGGAGGAGAGAGCAAAGCTCTGGATGCAGAGATGGTCCTGTCTTTACTGCTGGGCTCCAGCTTCCTGAACAGCGTGTCCCTGTGTGCTAGGACACAGAGTGGGTGGCTCGGCCATTGGTCTCGTCTGGCAGATGAGAAGATGGAGGAGAACATCGACACAGCCTCCCCCCCTCTGTCCCAGGGCTCTTCTCCAGCTGGTGTGGCTCCTGGCAGGTTTACGGCGGGCTGCTCTGCTGGGCAGGGCTCAGAGCAGGCCTGTGTGCATGCAGGTCATGGCTTCCCTCTGATCACCCGCACTGCCACAGGGCCAGAGCAGGCCCCAGAGAAGCTGCTTCCTGGTTCCGATGCCGCTGGGGTGTGAGTCTGCGCCCACGGACTCCATCAGCCCTTTCATCAAGGCACATAATTAGGCCTCCCCGCACTGCATTTATGACCAGGCAGAACGCAGCCGGAAGGGGGTCTTCCCTCACTGGATGCGTTAACAAGCTCCTTGAGATGCAGGAGGCGAAGTCAGTGGAACCGCATCCTTCAGAAAATAGATGCGCAGACGGGCGGTTTTCCATCTTGGGAGGAGAAGGGCCTTCCGCCTCCACTGGGTCTCCAGGGCCCTGAGCCTGTGGATTTCAGGCTTGATTTAATTCCCTGATAACCGGTGAAAAGCCAAAACCCAAAACCAAGAGCCTGCTTGCTTATGAAAGATGCAGACGCCAGTGAACTGTGATTATTTTGACTAATACACTGAAGCTATCAAGGAAGATGCATCTCGGCCCCAGCGTCACATAAACAGTAATTTACTGCTCCTGACGCATGTGTGGGCTGGCGGAGAGGAGAGGAGAGGAGAGGAGCCGGCGGGGATGAACAGGGCCCTGGGGACTCAGGCCTACAGGAAGCCTGGAGGAGGGGCGGTGACCCACTCAGCCAGCCAGGCCCGGCCCGTGTCTTTTAGCAAAAGCACTGCCCTGCATGTGTCCTGTCTGGAGCTTCCAGAGCCAGTGTGGACACCAGGTAATGCCTGGCCTCGCCGAGATGAAGAAGCACAGTGGGCTGGATTTGGAGCAGGCAGGCCCAACAACAGGGAGATGCAGGCAGAGGCCTCTTCACAGTAGTGGCTTCCAGCCTGGGCAGGCAGGGGCCACCTGGAGGGAGGTGCAGGTGGGCGTTCCAGGTCCCTCCTCACAGAAACGGAGACGCCCACTTCCATCTGACATAGGGACGTCTGTGCAGCAGGTCACAGGGAGGAAGGCCTGCTGGAAACCCCTCACCCCCTCACTGCATGCCTTAGTTGGTTCTCTGCTGCTTAATAACGGAATGCCTGAATCAGCTGCTTTATAAGAAAAGAGGGTTCTGGAGCGCATGGGCTTAGGGGTCCTAGGCTAAGGACTTGTGTGTGCTGAGGGTCTTCTTGCTGGATAACATGAGAGAGAGAGAGAGCAAGTGTGTGTGTCCGTATGTCTGTGTGTCCGTGTGTCTGTCTCACTCCCACTCCCTGTCAACTCCTTAAGAGTCAATCTTGGGGGCCCCACCCTGTGACTCAATCCTAATCACCTTCAAAAGCCCACGTCTTAATTGGATTAAGTTTTCTCTTAATACTGTCATAGGAACCAAATCTCCACACACGAATGGGGGAGGCCTGCAGTTTGAGCCTTGCCTTTAGGGAAACACTCAGGACCTCAGCATTTTGGTGGCCATGTTTCTTTGTTTTGTTTTTGAGAGCTTTTTGCCTGGCTGGAAAGAGAAAGACAGCGAGTGAGAGGGAAAGTGAGAAGACACCCCACAGGGCGATGGTCACACTGCAGCCCTTTCTCTGCCATTCTCCCCTCTTGGTGACCTTGGGCACCCACACACATGCACTCACGATGATTTCAAAGCCAGCGGGTCCAGGACTTGAACTGAGGTTGGCCATATGGGAGTCCCGTGACATAACCACTATGCCTCTTGCTGGTTCCTGGTGGCCGTGTTTTATATCCAAATTACCTTTTGCACATACGTGTGAAATAGACGCCGTCACTGATCAGCGTGCGGGGAGCAGATGTCATGACTGAAGGATCCCCTTCCGGCAGGCAAGTCACAGGGGCACACCGCAGACAGCAGGCCTCCCAGGCTGTGCCCATGACGTCTGTCTGCCTCAGCGAAGACCAGGACAGGGTGGGTGTATACAAAGGGTCTTCACAAAGTCCCTGGAAGATGCACATTATGAAAAGCTATGCATGGACTTCATTTTTTTGGGGGGGATGGGGAGCACAAAAGCAAACTTAGGCTTTGATTCCATTTTTATACAAACTTCATGAAGTATCTTAGTATTTATTCTCCAGGAATGTTTTACTCCTTAGAGCTTCCTGCTCCCAATGGTCTATTTATTTGTTTATCTATATGGATTTTGCCATAGTTCACCTGCATTTGCTGGGGAGGAGAGAGACAGAGAGAGGGAAAGTGAGAAAGCACCCCACAGGGTGGATGGCCATGCCACATTCCCTTCTCCTCCATTCTCCTGGGATTTAGGGCATGCATGCACACATGCCCAGTGTGATTTTCAAGTCACCAGGTTTGGGACTCGAACTGCGGTCAGCCATGTGGGAGTCCAGCCTTCACCACCACACCACCTGCCGGCCTCCCAGTGATTTATTATAAAGAAATAGTCAAAAGGGGTGCCAGCCTCCAGAACGTGGGAGTCCCCTGGACTCCCTGTGACCCGTCCCCCTGCCCTCACTGGGCAGGAGCTGAGAACAAAAGTCTCACTTTCGGTTACTGAAGAGAATTTCGTGTCTTCTGTCTCTCACCTCCTTAGACCCAGAGAACTGACGATGGTGTGACCCAGGGTCCTGCATGTCCCCCATGGCCCTGGAGGAACGGAGGTCTGTGGGGACATGGAAGGAGCAACCCGGGATAAGCTCTTCATGGATGTCCCACCTTGGGGTCATTTGGTAAAACTCCGTCCACTCAGAGTACGCAGCCATGAGGGGTGGGTGCCAGGATGTAGCCCACAGCCTCGGTTCTCAGACTCCTGTGGGTGCGGCCACATTCTTTCCCTGTCCCCACCCCTCCCTGCACTCAGCTCCTCCTGCTGGGACCGTAGGGGGGCTTCCGGGCGTGGGCTAAGCCCACATGTCTCTCAGGAGCGTGTCTCTCAGCTGCATGGAGGACACAGAGGTGGGGGCTCCTTAGCTGAGCCAGGGGGGCCTGCTGGTGTCCAGGTCAAGCTCGTGTGCAGATGCACGCTGCAGCTGGAGTGAGCACGGACAGAGGGTGCAGGACACACAGAGTTGGATCCATTTATTTTAATATAATAACGTCTTCCTCTGTAATTTTGAAAAAGTGTATGCACCCCTTTCCTCTGTGAACAAGAGAGACAGCAGGATACATACGGAGAGACAGAGAAGCACCCTGGATGGGTCCCCACACTGGAACCCGCTGCTGGCCTGAGCCAGCCAGCCTAGATCTCGGGCACACCCAGCAGGCACAGGGAGATCTGGGGTGGAGACCTCACACCCCCCCACGTGGTTGGCCAACGGACCACTGTGCCACCGTCCTGCCCCTTCCTCTGCCATATTTATTCTTGATTTTTTTTCATTGTCCTCAAACAGGAAGTAGATCTCAATGGTAGTCACAAGCTTTGGGGTACCTCACAAGTCAAGTGCTCCCCCCTTTGCTCACCCTGAGCTGGCGTTGCTATGGATGCGGGCTAGGCAGGGTGCAGGTCAGGTCCTTCTAGCAGGGAAGGGTCACATGCTACGGGGACGAGGGCCACCAGGGCTCCGGATTCTCTGGGTGTCTGGGTTCTGGCTTGCACCCTGGGGTCCTCTCCGGGCTCTCTGGCCCCAGCCTGTGCTCCATGCCCCATGGCCACTCAGGGTCATTAGCAGGGGCCGGCACAGGCAGGGGATGCTGAGTGCACCGACTGCCGAGGGGCAGCAGGGCATGCAGGATATGGGTTGAGGGGAAAGGGGAGGTAAAGCCTTTTCTCTTTTCTGAGTGTAGACCCTATTGTTTTCCTAAAGTAACATTTTGATTTCAAAAGTCTGGGGCCAAAGTACTGAAGAAAGCTGGGCTGGAGTGGCTCTGGAGATTGGCCCAGTTTGCGCCCTTTTCTCCCTCTGTCTAGAACCAGATGGAACCAAACCCAGTCAAGAAGCCATGCCCCAACCAAAGCAGCCTGACCAAAGACTCCCAAAGTGCGGAGGGGGGGGCAGGGGGGCACGGGAGCAGGTCCTTTCTGCTCCCTGCTGTGGAAGCCGGAATGAGAAGGAGACAGACCGGGAGGAACACACCCCCCAGGTGGAGCTGCAAGCACCCAGACGGCGGCCATTCAGCTAGTCCCTGGAATACTGGCTCCCTGGTTGCTGCCCCTAGAGGTGAGGAGGGCGTGAGGGTCCTGGCTGGCCCCCCAAGGCTAAGATTTGGGGGAGATTTTTCTTGACAGCTTCACCGGTGGCAATAGCACATCAATCCACATCAATTATTTTCTGCTTCGTATTTTACATGACTCTTTTTTTTTTTGAAGAGGTTTTCGCTATAGGGCGTGTGCGCTCACCAGACAGACAGAGAGAGACAGAGAGATAGAAAGCGAGAAATCACCCCTCAGAGGGGATGGTCACGCCGCAATCCCTTCTCCTCCATTCTCCTCTCAGGATCTTGGGCACACACGCACACGCACCCGGCGTGAGTTTTAAGCCACCGGGTCTGGGACGCGAACCACGGTCGACTATGTAGGAGTCCAGCAACATAGCCATTATGCTAACTGCTGGTCCCATGACTCTTAAACTTGTAGAATTTAACAGTCAAAAGTGAGACTGAACAGCAGCATGGCGGTAACACGATACTCCAGGCTGACCCCATGGGATCTGGGGAGTTGTCCGAGGATGCAGGCACACGTGCCCGCCGTGCAGGGCTGGGTGGGACTGGGCGTCATGGCATCCGAACCCTGTTGGAGTCTTGCTCTCTCAGAAGAAATAGATAAATAAACTTTAAAAAATGTCAACAGGTGCAAGATGGGGAAAACCAGATCAAAGCTCTTCTCTAATCAGGACCTTCCCGAGGGCCTCTGGATGAACATGCAGTAAACAGGACAGCTGACGGGTTTTGCCCTACTAGGACAGCCTGGCCCCCATGCTGCTGACACAGTGGGGCTGCCCGTGCATGAGGGATGCCTTCTGTGGAGACAACGATGGAAGTGAGAGGGCCACGGTGACTGAGGCTGAGCGCTCCTGGGGCCTTCTCCGACCGCAGTGGGATGCAAGAAATGCAAAGAGAAGTGTTTGTGGGACTTTCTGCTTCCTGGAAGGCCTATCCTTTTTTCCATTAAAAAAATTTTTTTTACAGAGTTTTTTTTTTTTTTTTTTTTTTTTTTTTTTTTTTGCTGTAGTGCACATGCATTCTCCAGAGAGACAGAGAGAGAGAGAGAGAGAAAGTGAGAAATTACCCCCAGGAGAATGGTCTGATTGCAATCCCTTTTCCTTCATTCTCTCAGGATTTTGGGCATGCACGCACACACATCCAGCATGAGTTTCAAGTCGCTGGGTCTGGGACTGGAACTGTAGTCAGCCATGGGGGAGTACAGTGCCTTAACTGCTATCCCACCTGCCAGCCCTCGTGGCCTGTCCTTTTTTATGTCTTTCCTGCGTCCTGGAAAGTAGACTTGATGATCAGACATTAATCAGTCACTGGCCTAGTAGGTGATACGCAAAGCTGTGGCAGAAGAATAGACAGGCTCCTGGGAGTTCGAGCTGTCAGCCAGGGCTGCCTGCCTTTGCTCTTCCTGTATTTGAGGGAGGCATGTCTATCTTGTCTGAGGTGCACTTGACCCGAACTCTAACCAACCTAACCTGATAGACTTTGCCATCAGGGAAGTCCCAGACTGTAGGTAGAGAGGCAGAAACCTGGGGAAGTGGTCTTGCCCTGGGAGGTTTTGAGTTGAATAGGAAAATAGTTCCCTTGTCTGGAACTGATGCAGGTTGACACCCCTTTCCAAAATGCTTGGGATAAGCCGGAAGTGCTTCTCATCTCCATGTTCTCACTTTGGACTTGGCATATTTGCACGCGGGTAATGAGATGTCTTGGAGATAGGACTCAAGTCTAATCGAGTCATTTAAATTATCCACGTAGCCTGAAGGTACAGTTATACAATGTCTCAACAATGAGGGCATAAAGCAAAGTTCCTGGAAACCGAGCCATCAGAGAGCAAAGGTGTCACTATCTTGGCCATTCGTACGGCCCATCTGTGGGTGTTGGCATCACCGCCTTCCCAGCTGACTCACAAACTACAGATAAGCGATCGTTTCTCCTCCGCTGCGTGACGGCCACGCTGCAATACACACCACTGCGTCCTTTTCCTTATGGCCACTGCCAGTAGGGATCTGCATGCGTTTTTGACATTTTCAGCACTATCTTCACACCACAGGGCAGAGAACTGTCACAGACTCTCCGAGTAACGCCGCTGGTCTCGGCCCACTCCGGCGGCGGGAACCTGCTACAGGTGCGTCGAGGCACTCCACCGTCTTATCCCTGCAGGGCCGTGTTTGCCGGAGGAGTTGGGTGTGTGGAAAACATGTACAGCAGCTGAGGGGGCTGAGGGGCCTTGCTTCCCTTGTGGATGCCAAATGAACCGTGCATGCTCTGAACCCATGTTTGACTGCAGCCTGGTATGGGAGGCCAGGCATGGAATTTTCCACTGTGACGTCATGTCACTGCTCGGAACTGCAGAGTTTGGAGTATTTCTGACTTTGGATTAGGGATGCCCGGCTTGTAGATGGCAGGACTCCTCCTGGAGGTGCAAAGACAAAGCGCATCTCTGAACTGTGACCCATGGGTGGAGCAGACTCTGTGGCAGAGCCGGGGTGGCTTGCCCTCCATGTCTGTTCTCCCACCCATCTGGGGTGGGGGCTGGTCTCAAGTGGAGCAAGAGGAGCTCCCCTGGGAAAGTGAGAGGCCTCTGCAGGAGGCCGGTGGGCCGTGCAGACAGTTCCTGACACTGCGGTCTAACCCCTGTCCATGTCCCGATGGCGGCGGCACTGGGTCACGGTGTAAAGGCTGGTGTGGACCGAAGGGCAGAGTTCACTGGGTGAGCTCCCTGGAGGGCTGGACTGTTCCCTCCCAGAAACTAATATGACCTTAGGCTCTCTGATTAAACAGGGAGACCTGGATGCAACTCCACCTGGCCAGACCAGGGGACCTCGAGCTGGCCCAACAGCATGGGACAGTGACAGCAGCCATATGGATGAGCCCCTGCAAGCCAGGGCCTGCCTTTTGCTGGGAATCCTTACCTCATTTAATCTGAGCCCCTGCCAACGTTGCCACGAAGCATCATGGTACTTGGAAAATTGCTCAAAGCTGCAGAGCTGGGATTTGAACTAGGCCGGACTCACCCAAAGTCTATGGTCTTCTTTTATTGTTAGGTGTTGAGATCTCCTTGAGCTTCCGCGCTGCCTGTGGTTCTCCCTGGAGCTCCATGCTGCAGTGCCCTCAGTAAACGGAGGGGAAAATAGATTACCAAGGACCAGAGGTGACTCATCATACCTGCATCCCAACAATACCATACACTTTTGGAGTACTTAGGGTAACGTCTTCCTCCCTGGCTAGCTCCAAGAGGGAGCTTCCAGGAGAGCAAGCCTCAAGTCACAGAGCATCCCTTCTGCTGCACTTTGTGGGGTGAAACGCTGTAGCCTGCTGGGCTCAAGCTGAGAGGTGCAGACCCACCTCGATCTGGGAGGTACAGACCCACTTCAGGCTGGGAGGTGCTGATGTTGCTGGTCGGGGTCCCCCTCAGAGGGTCACTGCTATCACGTGACCAGACATGCCAGACGGACCTCTGGAATTGGGCAGTCCCCGTGGTTAGAGGGCTGCTCTCCGCCATTCTGGTCATGCCCCATCGTGAGAATAACCAGCATATCCCAGATATAAGTCCGTTTTTAAGTTACACGTGGGTGCTATTTTAATCACATGTTAAATATCAGTGAACCTAACAGGTATCGCATGTCTCCAGCTTCACATGTCATGGATGAAAGTTCTGGTATCTGATACCTGCTTCCTGCCTCCCAAACGGTGGTTTGGGGCCTGCAGGTGGCCTGCCCTCCCTCCCCAGGGTGGACATTGGTGAGAACTGTCATGTCGAGGGTTTCTAACTGCTCAGACACAGCATTTGTTATCGTAGTTCATGAATATTTATTGGCCACGGTTCTATGAAGGCAGTGGGTCAAGTGCTATAAAATATTCAAAGGAAGAAAAGGACCGAATCTTATAACCTAGCTGCTTGTGAGACTATGCCTTGTTCCAGGAGGGTTTAGAGCCCCAGCGTCAGTACAGGGAGGGAGAACATGGGGGCGCGATGCTCCGGTTATACCACGTGGGAACAGCTCAGACGCCAGGGCACTGCTTAGAAGCTGTGTGGCTTACTCTAACCACCTAATCTGTCAAAGGGATTTCATGGTTCTTGTAACTGGGAGGCTCAGGGCGGATCCAAAGGTAGCAGCACTTAGGAGTGTGGGGAGGTCCTCGGGCCCCTCGCCCTCTCTGTATGTAGCTTCCCTCTGAGGCTACTTACTTCCTCGCCTTTTCCAGGCAGCCATCCCAGTGAAAAGCATCTTTCTCCAACTTCCACGTGTCCCTGCGGAGGAACAGTCTGACTGGTCCTGCTCAAAGCGGAGCCACATCCAGGCCAACCCGTGTGCGCAGGGGAGAAGGTCCCGAATGTGCAGGTCAGGGCCGCTTGCCCCTGTGTGTGCTGAGCCTCAGGATGTCAGAGTGGGGCACTGTCATGAACGCCCGTTGGAGGGAGGACATGCAGACAGGACCAACGCAGAGCCACGACAGCCGTGTATTCCTGCAGACAGAAGGACCATCAGCGTTCGGCATTGAATCTTTCAGAGTTGAGAGCAGGCCAGGTGGCACAGAAGTAACGCAGCTGGACGCACAGGGGAAGGCGCCAGGTTCATGGCCCAGGGCCTCCCTCCACACCTCGCCCTGACATAGGCTGACTGAGCCGGCAGGGGGCGGATTGTGGCATGAGGACCCCGTTGAAGGTTCCTCTCTCTCTCCTTTTTATTTTTTCTCCCTCTTTTTGATGGAAGAAGAATTAACTTCAAATAAATAAATGAACAGACATTAAGAACACGATGTCACAGTGTGTCACAGTGCAGGGCAAGACCCAAATGATCTGACTAACGGTGTGAAACTCCCCAGATGATTTCTGTGCTGTGGTAAGATTTCAGTAAGAGCTCTGTAACAAAACGTGCTTCGGAAATGCTCTCTACTTTAACTTCCCTCCTGGAAGCCCAGAGTGTTCCCCAATTGGAGGCTGTGAGCATCCCAGCTTTGAAGGAATGGATGCTGCCCCCCTTCAGCGGGGCACCCCCGCAGTCGCCTGTGGAGCCCCACTTGATGGTCCCCGTGGCCCCAGGTGCCGACAGCGCTTCCTGTGTTAGAGACACGGACACTGAGGCTGGCGAGAGGGAGCCGTTTGCTCACGTTGCAGCAGTGAGGCTGCAGCCAGGCAGACTGACCACACACCCCCGCTTCGCAGAGGTTCCTGTGGGAGCTGCAGCCTTCGGCGAAGCCCGCTTCCTCTCCCAGTGCAGGGAGACGTCGCCTGCATGTCTGTGTGCAGGTTGGGAGGGGCGTGGGCCTCAAAGGCCATGCCTGGTTGTTATGTGGGGCAGAGGGAGCACGCAGAGCTTCTGCCCAGTGACCACAGTACTGCTCAGACCCTGGGAGAGGACTTCTTTCCCCTCTAATTTGTACTTATTAGGTGCAAGTTCCCAGAATTCTGGAATATTTATTAAGTGGTCTGAGTGCTCCAGGGATGACTGGGTTCTACAGGGTCTTTTTGGTGGGGCTCCCTGACAGCCCAGAGGGGCTACTGCAATGACGGACCTTTATTGGGATTGGTGCCTTCGGTGTGTAGGGGGTTGGTATTGGGGCCTCCATGAACCCTTCAGGGCAGAGCTCCCCATTTGGAGAGGCACAGGACATTGGGCTTCGCTGGGCTTTGTCTGCAGGTCTTATGTAGCTGCCTCTAGGGTCTGGTCAGTCAGTTGGGCTGGACACCTGTCCTCACAACGTACAAGAGAGGTGCGATTCGACACCTTTTATATACCACTGTGCCTCTTCCCGTGGTGGCCTGGCTGCATGGCCATTCCTGGTCTGGGCCTCCCAGATGGTGCCTCCTGCCCACTCCATGGGGAGACCGCCTGGAATGCAAACTCCTGCATCCGTCCAGTGCACTGGTGTGTGACGAGAGAGTTCTAGGTTCCTGGTACTTCATGTGAATACGCTTCAAGGGGAATGCCCCGCTCGCTGTGTTTGTATGTAGGTGTATTGGGAACCAGCTTGGGGGTGGGAGAGTCCATACCCTGCTCCAAGCTGGAGCTGAGCGGGAGCCTCTGTGGGGAGCTTCTGGGCAGGTTCTGGGCAGTGGGAGGGGGCTGGTACTTACCTCGAACCTGCAGCTTCACAGCTTCAACCCACACCAGCTGGCTCTGGCCCAGCGGAAAGGGCTCCTGTGGCCCTGAGAGAGCACATGCCCCGTGGATCCCTGGTGTGAGGGTCCAGTGGGGGTCCGAGAGGTGGGCGCCTAAGAGGGGTTCTAAGTAGAAACAGCAAACAGCCTATGCTTGGACCAGGAAGGGTGGGGTGCTGGGGGTCCTCACCCCACCCTGGTTTGACAGTTCAGAGGAGGCCTCAGTGGACTCAGCACACAGGGTGCTCGTGGTGGGACTCACGGCAGTGACGGGAAGCAGGGCACGATCAGTGGAGGTGAAGGACTGAGCGACGTCCAGAGAAAAACGGGTGGGAGATTCCAGAGCAGAGCCTCTCCCAGAGCAGTGACCAGGTGTGTCTGCCTCAGCCCAGCTGTGACAACGTCCCCAGGGAAGCTCCTTAGAGGCCCCGTGCCAGGGCTGGTCACAGGGGCAGCCTCTGCCTGGCACCAGCCGACATTCCGGACTCCTGAGGAAAGCAGGTGTCTGGCATCTGCCTCCTTGTGGTCTGTGGTACTGATGGGCAGGCACAGAGAGCCACTCAGAGCTCTGGGGATGGGGACCCTCCCGAAATCCGAGTGCCCAGACGGAGGACCTGCCCTGCCAGTAGCCTTGCCTGGTGGAGCGGCCTTGGGCCTGCTCCATCCTTTCTGTGAGGCCTGGATGCTCCTTAGATCACAAGAGGGCTTCCCTGGAGGGCTGGTGGGGAGTTCACAGGCCGGGTGGAAATGCACACAGGGGTGCTGCAGGGTCATTGCGCATGCTTGGATGCTCCTCTTCTCGTGGAGAGCCCGCCAAGCCCCCGTGGCGCCGTCCCCACACCCGGGCCTTCTCCCTCCACCAGGCCTGGGCCCACCCTTCGCACAGCTGTGCCCCCTGCCCTGGAGGCCAGTGCCCCCCATGTGTGATATCAACTGCATGAGGGACAGGACCCAGCTCTGACTGTCCCCATAGTGACTCAATGGCCTGTGTGACGGAGCACGTGCCAGGCTTTGCTTTTTCGTGGCTCTTTGGGCTCGGGCCCAGGGTCTCCCTGCATGAGGAGAGCTGGGGTTTCAGTCTGATGTCACCACCCTTACCTATAGCTGGGGTGTCCCTACCCCGCTGCCCCACCAACAGGCTTAACTGCTGTTGTCTCCTCATCCCCTCACCTCCTGGTTCTCAGTGCCTCTGACCCCTCTGAGCTATCGTGTCTGCAAAGACGTCTCAGCAGGCTGTGCCTCTATCTGCGGCCGCCCTGCAGCCAAAGGTCCCTCCTGAAGTGTGACCCGACAAGGCCGTTGCCAGCACACCTGGTCCCGACTGCCTCTGGGGAGCCCGGTCCGCAGCCAGGACACAGGTCCCTGGGGAGAGTCACAGCCTTGGACGACAGGGCTGCACACTTTCACAGAAGATAGAACACTTTCTTTTCTTTATTTACATAATTGACAAAGGTTTTCCGGCTCACTTCCGATCACTTCTGAGGGCCCCTCTGCCCTGGAGTGGCGGTGGTGAGGGCAGGCTTCCCGGGGAGGAGGTCCTTCTGGTTCGCTCCTGGCCCTGACAGTGGCTCTGCTCCCTCCTTGAAGAAATTAATCTCTGGCTTAATTTAAGAAACTAACCCGCTGGCCATCCTGGTGTCACAGAGCCGTGTCGCTTAGGTCTGAGGGAAGGGCAAGCATGTGGACGCGCTGGCTGTTTGAGCTGTGAAGCCACTGCACAGAGCTCCTGGGGTCTGGAGCCATGCCCCCCTGCCATGCCCCCTTTTGTAAATGAGAGCTGGCAGGGGGAGAGAGACAGAGAGCTCTCCTTTGACAGGGTCTTGCCATGTGGTGATCCTCTTGCCTCGACCTCCCAGTTAGCTAGGACCGCAGCATGCAGCCCTGCCTCTGCCCTGCTCAGGTGGGGCCATGGGCCAGGCCACCCACATGGCCCCACCTCCAGCAGCAGTGTTCCAGCAGACCCCGCTGCCCTGGCTGCACCCCACCTTCCTTTTTCTTTTTAAGGTATTATTTATTTAATTTTATTTATTGTTATTATTTTTAAATTTACTGTAGGACACATGAGCTTACCAGAGAGAGAGAGAGAGAGAAAGAGAAGAAAGTGAGAAAGCAAGCCACCAGATCTGGGACTTAACTCGTGATCATCCATGTGGGAGTCCAGTGCCCTAACCACTAGGCCATCTGCTGACCCCAACCCCAAGTTCCTTTGAACAATGGAAGCCACTGACCTTTTGCTGGGTGTATGCCAACATCTAGAGACTACATCTCTCAGACTCCCTTGCACGTAGCTGTGGCCATGTGTCTAGCTTTCTGGCCGGGGCTGTGAGCAGGCATGTGCTGTCAGGTGCTTGGTGTACAAATGGAGTGTGCTGCTCTTCTCCCGTCTACCTGCACATGCGGCTGGGCTCACGAGGCTGCTTTGCTGCTCTGCTCAGGAGAAATGCTTGGTCACGAGACTCTCGCACACACATTTCACGGCACACGTATCACACCATTTCCCTGCCATCAACAGGTGTGTCCCTCCAGAAGCCATCTCTTATTTCCATGCATTTCCAGGAAATTCGCTCTATTCTTTGCAGTAGGAAATTTTCTCTGCTTGTTTTCAGTTTAGTGCTTCTACCTGTCCTCAGAACAGCCGAGGGGAAGACGAGGGGAGGACATGAGGTCGCCCCGGCTGGAATACTCTCTGCCCTGTGTGGCCTCCTCTAGGAGAGAACACGGCTGAGCTGGGCGAGTCCCAGGTGGTGTGCAGGTCCAGGAGGGTCTCCTTCGGGGCCGAGCTGGGTGTTGCTGGCATTTCCTGTGGGCATCTAGGAGGTAGTGCCAAGGCCTGGACCATAGTGTCCCTGGAGCCCCCGTTCATCTGGGCTGAAGAACCTGGCTCGATCTGCTTCCCTGGCTGTGGGAGGGGCGGGCCACCTGCCCAGGCTCCTTGCCGTGGGTGCCAGAGACAAGGAAGGTCTGACCACTACTTTCACACATGCCTGGCGGTTTTCTTAGGAGCTGAGCTCACCGTTCCTGGCGGCAGGCGTCCCTGTCCCCGGCCCCGAGGTGAGTAGTGAGTTGGTCCAGTCCTGGTCTCTAGGTAATTTAGGCCAGCAGCCTAGAGAGTGTGCTCTTCCTGTGGTGAGCAGAGGGCGGCGTGCTCTTAAAAAGACTGTGTAATTAATTTTCTCCAGCGCGCTCAGGCCCAGCTCATCACAAATCCCTTTTGGCCTCTCAACTTCAAAGCTGATCTCCTACCTCCTCCCTCCATTCTTTTATTTTATCCCACTTCTTTGCACCAGGTCAAGCGCAGGCTTTAAAAACACAGGCTATTTCCTAGTTTCATAAATAAGAGGCCAAACTGGGTCATCCACTTTTCAAATTCCTTTATGTGGGTCAAAAGAGCCCGTGGAACTCAGGCAGGACAGGAACAAAAGGTGCACTGAACTGACTTTTAAAAAGAGCCTCTTAATGCAAAGGCAGAGTTGGAGTGGAAAGGGTCATCAGGCGGGTGGCTGTGACGCGCTCTCTGGCTGTGGGACAGCCTGGTGGGGAGCCGCTCTGCGCCAGGGTGGTTTAAACTAACACGGGGTAGTCGCACAGGTCTGGGGACAGTGTGATCCTTCAGTCCCGGAGGGCCACGTGTGACAATCACATCCCGGTACCTAGTCCACCCATCATCACCCCATGCGTCATTTCTTCATGTTGGGAACATCCCGGATCCTCTTTTTGGTTTCTCTGGGATTGAGAGTTGCTGGTAACCACAGGCTGCCCCTGCAGTTGTGGGAGGACAGGCATGGCCCCACCAGAGGAATCACCTTTCTGTCGCTCCTCCTCCTCTGCCCTCCCCAGCCCCGGAGTCATCCTCCTCTCTACTTCCGGGAGGACATTCTTAACCAACCCTGGACATGAGAGGGGACACGCTGTACTCTGTGCCTGGCTCATTTCACTTACGTAATGCCCCCAGGCTGGCCCATCTAACCTCAGATGCCACGTCAAGCTTTCAGTTCTCGCAGCTTTCTGCCAACAGCCCCGCGGCAGGTGCATCGTCCCTGGTCTGAAACGAGAACAGGTCGCTCAGAGGCTAGGAGATGCTCACCCCAAATCCCGCAGTAGGAAAGGGCAGAGTTGGACGCGGCAGGTGGCCTGCTGAGCTCTGGGGCGGCTGCGGGCCGGGCCCTCCACTCAGAGCAGGGGTGTGGGTACAGGCAGAGCCTGGGCAGGGGGCTCACAGTCTTAGTGACTACTGCCTGAGGCTCGGTGCCCAGCATGTCCCGCCCCTCGGAGCCTCCAACTTCCTGCTCAGCCTTGGGCTCCACCTACCGCCTGCAGGGCTGTACGCGTGGGCGGGAGGGCGGGGGGGGGGGGGGGGGGGGGAGAATCCCAGTCTCTAGTGAAGTGAGTTCTCTGAGGAGGGAATGAGGAAAGCCCCAGCAGGCACAGCGCGAGTGGTGTGCAAAGAGCGATTGCTGTTGGGGGACGAGAGAAAAATAGAGTCCATTGGTTTCCAAACAGGGCCGAGAGGCCATTAGGGAAACTGAGCTCAGGCCTGCAGACAGCGCCCCCTGGCGTGCGCCCTGGCAATGCCCTCTTTGGGGCCGATTTCCCAAAGGAGAAGACCTTCACCTCTGACCCTCTCCGGGAGGTCTCCTTGCAGAGACGGAAGGATGTCCGGAGGCTGGCAGGGTTTGTCACCAGCTATAGCTCACCTCCCGAGCCCGTCTGGCTCCCGGGAAGGATGATTCAGCACTGTCAAGCATTGTCCTCCTCTTTCCCGGAAAACCATTTTGCACTGTGCCAGCCTCACCACAGTCCAACCTGACCCCAGGTGCCCACCAGGCCATCCTGCCCCTCATCACAGAGCTTCCGCCTTGGCTGAGGGAGACTCTGGTTAATGACCATGTTTCCCCCTCCCCAGAATTGACTTCTGCCTTTGAGAGCACCCTGATATCCGTAAGCCCTGGGTTCTCATTACTCAGGGCCAGCAGGACATGGTGACATTGGGTGACTGTTCTCACTTCAGCTCGAATGCAGTCTTCAGCTGTACTCGCTCTGCTGGCCTTCCTTGGTAGGGCGACAGGAGGACGGTTCTGTGTTGGTCCCTCCTCCCCTCCTCCCCCCTCCTCCCTCTTACTCTCTTCTCCTCCCCCTCCTCCTCCCTCCTCCTCCTGCCCTCCTCCTCCCCTCCTCCTTCTCATTGCCCTCTTTCTCCCTCCTCCTCCCCTCCTCCTCTCTCCTCCTCCTCCCTCCTCCCCCTCCTCCCCTTCCTCCTCCCTCCTCCCCTTCCTCCCCCTCTTCCCTCCTCCTCCCCCTCCTCCTTCTCATTGCCCTCCTCCTCCCTCCTCCTCCCTCCTCCCCCTCTTCCTCACTCCTCCTCCCTCCTCTTCCCCTCCTCCCCCTCCTCCTCCCTCCTCCTCCCCCTCCTCCTCCCCTCCTCCTCCCTCCTCCTCCCTCCTCCTCCCTCCTCCTCCTCCCTCCTCCTCCCTCCTCCTCCCCTCCTCCTCCCTCCTTCTGCCCCCCTCCTCCCCCCTCCTCCTCCCCTCCTTCTGCCCCCCTCCTCCCCCCTCCTCCTGTCCTCCTCCTCCTTCTCATTGCCCTCCTCCTCCCCCTCTCCGTCAGCCCTCTGCCTCCCCACATCCACTGAGGAGCTCCTCAGCCTCCCTCGCAGGACACAGGGTCAGGCCATGTGGGACACACTGGGACCTGACACTTTGCCCTCTGAGCGCTCCCTCCCAACTGCTGTCACAGTCGGCTCTGAGGCAGTCTTGAGGGGCATGGGTGGAGTGGCGTGACGCACAGGGCCACACAGGCTCAGCCCCCAGCGTTGCTGAATGGCTGGAACTGGAGTCCTCCTGCCTGGGTCTCCCCGCCTTCGCTTACTTGTGTCTGGTGGTGCTGGTTTACCCCTGGGTGGTGTCTCAGAACTGAAGTCTATGCAGCACCGTTTCCTTACGCCCTCCATGGTGAGGAGCTGCGCCCACACTGCCAGGGGTCTGAGGGTGCAGAGCAGAACGGACACCAGCAGAGCTGCCGGTATGGGGTTTGGGCCAGGGCGTCGGGTGGAGGGCGTCTGGACTAGGGCTTGGGGACTGGGAAGGAGTGGCAGATTTGGAGGACGTTTCCAGGCCTTTCGGTGAGCTCGCCTGAGGGCTGCTCAAAGGCGGATTCCCGGGCCTCGCCAGCTCTCTGACACTGCGGGCCTGGGAAGCTACATTTTCTGCCCAGCTAGGAAGAGGAGCCCTAACGATGCTGGTCCACAGGGAAGGAGAGACCCTCCAGGCTAGGAGCTGGGCGTGGGCTCCCCACGGCTGAGGAGGTTGACCAGGGTCCGTGGATCCCTTTGGGGCTGTGGGTGAAATTCAGGGTGTCCGTGAATTTGAAAGGAAAGCGGATTCCATCCCTGTTCTACTAGCCTCAGGCCCACATCTGCATTTCCTTCCATTCTGAACTGAGCCCACCGCCAGGACCGTCCCCAGGGACACTGCAAGGTGTCCGTCAGGGCGTGGTTGCTGCAGGCGTCTTGGTACTTGGCAATTGAGGCAGTGCTCAGGATCCTGCTCCAGACCTGCTGTCTAATGGGTTAACAGAAGCATTTGTCACATGTCACAGATGTGTTGTAAAATGTTTTGATAACTGTTTCTGTGTAATTGGTTCCCATCACGATCGAACGTATTTCATTTTTGTGTTAAAACCAAGAAGGGCCCATAGGCTTCCCCGACCCACAGGAGTGCCCACCACACAAAGCCTGTGGGCACTGAAGCCGGGGGAGGGGCTTGCCCCACAGACGGCAGCTCCTCCCTCCTGAGCACGATGCTCAGGGTGTAGCGTGGACTGTGAGACATGACACCGAGGGTCGGCCACGGGCTCCCCACGGCAGTCCTGACCCCAGGTTTTGTGGGAAGACAGTGCTGTGGGAGGGAGGTGGGGGTGGGGACAGCCTGTGCAGGGCAAAGTCGCCGCAGTGCGGGCAGGGGGGCACAGCACAATCGCACAGCGCGTCACGACGGCACAGCGCATGCTCTCTGTCTTCCCTTCCTTCTGCAAACTGGTGCCTGCAGGGGCCACCTGGGACAAGCATCGGATCCCAGATGTTGGGGGTCTGGGGCCTGTAGACCCATCAGGGTCCCCCAGAGCAGAGGGCAGGTGGGAACAGCCCACACAAAAGGGCATTGACAGCTGTTCGGAAGGAGCTGGGCAGGGGCTAGTCCCCCCTCACTCTGCAGGAGATGTGCATGGGCAGCAGGTGTCTACAGCAGGCTTCTAGGAGTGGCAGCTGGGGCCCCCAGGAATGCTGGATCCTCTGCCCAGGGCCCCCACCATCACGCAGGCCCAGCATGTGGGGAGGCATGCCAGGCAATGCCCACCTCCCCCCTCCTCTGAGTCTGGGTGACTTGGGCTGCAGCCGTGGAGTCCACTCCTCCCTGACCCACTGAATAGCGCCTGGGGTTGGTCAGACACAGAGACCCCTCTGCCTGGAGATGTGGGAGACAAAGGCAGTGGCTGCCCAGCTTCCTTCCAGGCCCCGCCATCCATTCAGGGAGCGCACTGCAGAGTTTACTGCATTTCTAGTCTGTCCAGGCAAGGACCGCCCCATGGCCCACAGCCGACCCTGAGAGCACTGGGACCCCACACAGCTGGACAGCGGGGTGGTCCCAGGGATGGGGTGTCCCAGGACAGATGCTGAGGCAGGACAAGTGTTGATCTGAGTGGCGTCCCAGGTGCCGGGTCCCATGAAGCAGGTGGAGAGGGTGGGGGCTGCGAGGGAGGACGGGCAAGCAGCCCTCCACTTACCTCTTCAGCAATGGGACTGATCCCTGCTAGGACCTCTGGGGACCAGGAAGACACTCCTCAGTTTTGCCCCATGGGGGTTGGGGGAACCCTGACTGACATTGTCATGGCTTGGGTCTGGGTTGTCCATGCTGCTCCTGAGGGCAGAGCAGGTCCCATGTCCCAAGGAAGCCCAGCAGAGAGGAGGCGCTGGCAGCGTGGCCTCGGTGAGCTGGGAGCCGTGGTGTCTGCGACAAAACAACCCTATCAGTCCCCGGGCTCGCCCCCACCTCCCTGTCTGCCCTCCCTGTCTGCCCCGCCCTCCGCAGCACAAGGTGGCTAAGCTCAGCCTTACCTGCCTTTCACTGGCTGTGCTGCGTGGGGAGTCACGGCACCTCTCTGATCATCGCCCCACATCGCAGGGCGCCAGAGGGCATTTCCTAAGAGGACGTGGGACAGCGACGCTCAGTAAACAGCACTGTGTCACTTTCACGTTCTTGGAGTTGGAGTGGAGGCACGGGCTGTCCCGCAATCAATTTCTAGACCATCTGCAAGTGAGGAGAGGAGGCCCGACTGCTGAGATGCGGCCCGTCTGCCCTCTGAGGCACAGGAAAACTGCTTGCCCAGTGCTGCGTGGCCACGGCAGGTCTCACGGCCTCCCGACCAGCCAGTGGCCCTGGGTGAAGAGCATACGTGGCCAGGCCTATCGCCTTCCCAGATCCCAAACCCTGAGGCTGGTTTTCAAAGGCTGATGAGGGGCCAGTGACCAGCACTTTCCAGCCCCTGTCCCTCCCGTCACGTGATGGACTTCAAAGGGGTGTGTATAAATAATGGTCACAGCTGAGGGCCTTTGCAGTTCCCAGCAGGGGTGGGGTACCCGGGGAGTGCAGCTCCTGGCAGGGGTGGGGGTACTAGGTGAGGGTACCTCAGACTAAGTCGACAGCCACAGGGTGAGCCATCACATCTTGACGCCCTCTGTGTCCATGTCTGTCACGCACCCCACGTTGGAATTCCCACCTACTGTTCCTACTGAGCTGCTGGGTCAGGGGAATGAGGAGCAGTGACCGGTGGCGTCACAACTTCCAGGTCCATGTAGTGAGTGCTGTGTCTCTTATTTATTTATTTATTTATTGGAGAGTTTTTTGCTATAGGGCGTGTGCCCTTGCCAGAAAGACAGAGAGAGACAGAGAGACAGAAAGCGAGAAATCACCCCCCGGGGGGATGGCCACGCTGCAATCCCTTCTCCTCCATTCTCCTCTCGGGATCTTGGACAAGCACGCACACGCACCTGGCGTGAGTTTAAACCGCCAGGTCCAGGACTCGAACTGCGGTCAATTACATGGGAGTCCAGTGACACAGCCATTACGCTAACTGCTGGTCCCGAGTGCTGTGTCTCTTGATGGGACGTTCTTCCCTTAGGAGCCGAGATGGACGAAACGGCGAGTTCAAGTGTGTGTCAGTGGGCAGCGGCTGGTCTGCTATGGCATGACAGGAGGGAGAAGCTGCCACACAGCCCCGCGGGCTCACATTCGTGTTCGTTAGATCCCACTCCTGGTACCAGACACCGGATCCATCGGTGCCAGTCAGGAAAGCAGAAGCCACACAGGTCGTGGTAACACGAGACTCTAAAATGGGAAATGGTTAGGCAGACGATGGCCCCCAGGCGCCGGGCTCCCGCTGTGCCTCTCAGGCTCTGTGGGGTGACTTTGCTGGGATGTCCCCAGCACTCCCAACCATGTGTCAGCCTCACTGCCTGGACACAGCTGGAGAGCCAAGGGGTCACCTGGGCATGGGCTGTCTCAGCTGAGAACGAGTCTCCATGTGGGGACTGGCTGTCTGGTACTGTGTTTCCATCACCACCACAAAGAGGAGCACCCCTGACCCAGAGAAGACCAAGCAGGAGAGGCAATGCTTGTTTGGGGAGCACCCCCAGAAGGCCTGGCAAACTGGTGTCTGTGCTGGACAGATGCTAAGGTGGCCACGATCCTGCCTCCTGGTGGCCTATTCTGCTTGTGGTCCTCGTCCCTGTGTGGGTGGGGCCTGTGCCCTCCTTCTCACCACTAGAATGTGCATAGACAATGGACGTCACGCCTGTGACTCTGTTCCACTACGTAAGACTCGCTCTCTTTCTTACTTGGTTGGTCTGGGGAAGGTAATCTGCCATATGGCGAGGCCCATAGAGGGGCTTGCATGGCGGAGAACTGCAGACAGCTTCTAGGGGTTAGAGAGGCCATTAGCCAACATGCATGTCTTCTAGGGTAGGGAGTTCTGCCAGCAACCCAAGTGAGCTTGGCAGAGGGCTCTTCCGCAGTTGAGTGTCTGATGAGACTGCAGCCCAGCCAACCCTGGGCAGAGAACTCAGCTGACCTTGGTCGGACTCCTGACCCACAGGAGCTGTGACAGGAGGACGTGTGCTGCTGTAAGTGCTCAGTGTGTGGAGATTAGTCATGCCACTGCAAGTAACAACGTTCAGTCGGTGTCAGCGCAGGGGGCGAATGAAAAGGAAAAGGACACGATGACTCCCACACTTCGGGGCTCTGGGCTCCCTAGAGAAGGAGGAATGAAGCCAATCGAGTTGGAGGGAGCAGCAGGACCCGGCACTGCTGGCTTTGAGACTGCAGTCAGGCTGGTCCTTCTGCCAGACGGGGCCCAGCTGGATGAGGCTGGAGCTGGCCTCGGGTCTCAAGTGCATTTCACTCTGTCTCCTGTGGCACCAGAGGCTGCATCTTCAAAAGTCTGTTCTCTCAGCTCTCAAAGTCTTATTGGTCCTCAGAGTCCCCCATTTCCACTTCAGAGTGGCAGTTTAAAGTCTGAACTATGTCATTAGGCAGCTGTGGGTCCTGCCCAGTGCTGGGGAACACGCTCCTACAACATCGAACATGCTGGTCCTTACGTCCCTGGCTTACACCAGGAGCAGCAACAGGCACACAAACCAGGTGGAAAGGAGGTGAGGCATTCCGGGGTCTGGGTAGCGGACCAGAGAAGAAGAGGGCCCTTCCCACCTGAGATGGCTCCCGGGAAGGACCACCGTGGATCATGTAAGATCTTAGGATGGGCCGTGGCCATTCCAAGAGCCCAAGAGTCCGGGGTAGAGGGAAACAAGAGGGTTCACGCAGTGTGAGGAGACAGCTCTGTGAGCTCCCAGCCTTGCCCTGGTCTCACCTGACCCTGCGACTTGGGATGGCCCACCAGGGGAGAGGGAGAGAGCCATCAGGGCTGGAGCACCCACCGCTGTCCCAGGGCTACACCTGGTCCCTGGGGAGGCCCGGTGGCCAAAGAGGGCAGGTCTGACCCCCCTGTCCTGGTGTAATCCAGCCAGTTCCTTCTCAAGCTCCTTCTAGAAAGGCAGACCTAGAATTAAGGGGAGCAACGTGGCAGGTGAGGGGATTTCTTTTAGAACATTGAAGTTGAGATCGCAGCTGAGTTTAATTACCCACTATGAATGGCAGGAGCAGGGCTATTCTGACTGTCCTTAATGGCTGGCCAAGCAGCGGGGACCGGAGCAGCCCTCCCAATGGAAGCCCTGCAGAAAGTTCCTGAGAAAACCAGCTACCATGGAACGACGTACACGCCCATGTCTGAACCAGCTCTGGGCCTTTGACCAATTTGTTCCAAGGGACGAGAGAAGGTGATGAGTGGGCCTGGAGATGGGATGAGACAGGATGAGACAGAATCCATCGGAGGCCAAGCTTCTGTGAGTCATGGCACGTGCAACCGCGCCATGGTGGAGAGATGGCGGCCATAGGCAGGGTGTGGGCCATGCTCCTGCTGTTGGCAGGTCTTTGTATGAATGGATGCTCATTTCCTTTTCCCTTCTCTCTGAAGTCAGGGTCGCCCTGCGTCTCGGTCCTCCTGCCTCAGTCTCTCCAGGTGCTGTGATCACAGGCATGTGCCCTCCCTCCCGGCTTTCTGGGTCCCTCGTGGTCCCAGCACGTGGAGCAGCATTTTTTGTGACTGCTGCTGGGGCTAGGCCTCCTTGTCTTCCATCAGTTAGTATTTCTGGTGTTACCCAGCTTGCGATTGGTGTTTTTCTGGAGGTGCTTTTCCCCCACTGAGTGGTTCTCTGAGTGCATGCTGTGGAAGGGACGAGTGTCCGCCATACAGCCTGGCATGACTCGGTGCCAAGTTAGTGGAAAAAAAAAAAAAAGATCCGTGCATTTCAAAATGTTTCTGCGCCAATGTAAGCCTGTACTTTAATTCCATTTTCTGTGAACTTTGGAAGTCCCCTCATATTTTGTCATCTTCCTCTAAGTTTGCAAGCCACTGGGGCATCTAGACTTTCACTTGGACAGAGTCCCTCAAGGTCTCAAGTCTCTTTCCTTATCTATGAAATGGGGATAAATTGTCCCTACCTCATAGAGATTTCTTCTGAGGCAAAATAATGTAATAAATGTGAATAGATGAAGTAGCTGCTACAACCAGCTTGAATATTTATCCCTGTTTAGCAGTCCGGAGGGAAAGTCAGGCAAGAGGGCTCTCAGAGCCAGCTGCAGTAACAGGTGCAGATGGGGGCCCCCTTCCCGGAGAGTATGAAATTTTTGCCTTTGCTGGGCAGCCCCCCACCCATAGCTGAAGCTCCCGCCTCTCCCAGTTGAGGGTGTCCAACATCCCTTTAACATGGCTTGTCCTGTGCAACCTCCTCGTACCATTTCCGTTTATGACAGAGACTCATTTGCAGTCATGGCCAAGAATAGTGCCCACCAGGCCCCACGTCAGTTTATGCAGTAAGCAGGGGCGCCCTGTGGCTGCACGGCTCGGGAGCTGGCGACATCCTCAGAGCTTTCTGCTCACTCCTCCACGGGGTGGGAGTGACTGTGGGACAAGGAGACTGAAGTGGCCCTAAGACAGCCCCTTCCACATGAGCTTCATGGTGCTTTCTTCCCTAAACCTCGGTCACTCACTCATTCATTCGAAGAGTCTCTGGCACATAGGCTGCAGAAGTCAGGTTGAAGAATGGAGGCATGGAGGGCGGGAGAGAGAGAGGAGAAGGTATCATCGTATGTCAGACACAGTGACTGTGCGTGAGTGCGTGCTGGGCTACCAATGGGTTTGCTCATGAGTGACTAAGCAGAGTCCCAGGACGGTCATGCCCAACCTTGATGGGAGAAAGATGGGCAGATGAATATGGCTGTCCCTACTGTGGTGACCCAGATCCTCCTCGCTTGTCCTCAGAGGTGGTGCGGGTGGGGGAGGGCTGGTGCAACACACCCCCTTCCACCTTCCCCTGGACAATTTCCATGACGCACATGTGAGCAGGAATGACTTGGAGGTGAGCACGGGATCAGAGCTCAGGCTGGACGTCCTGGAGAGAACCAGCAGGGCTCGCAGAGCCTCTGCACTCCCGTGGACACCCCTGCAGTGGGCTGTTTCAGACGACGCCTTTGCCCCAGGGAGACAGTTTCCACAGCGGACAAGCTCCGGCAGCTGGGAAAGCTTATTTAGATGAGAAACTATTCCAGTAAGAGCAGCAGGGGAGTTTAGGGTTTGGGCCATTAGGTTGGAGCAAGTGAGGATGACTTTAAGGAGACAGTTGTAAAACGCGAACAAATGAGATATGGCAGGTCAAAGCCTCGGCAAAGGGAGCTGGTAGCCAGAGCCACGCCGGATGTGGAGGCGGAGAAGCCAGAGCCGCCCAGGATGGAGCGGAAGGTGAGGCTGAGGCTGAGCGGAGACCAGAGAAGCCTGGAGATGGGCTCTCTGAGCGAGGGACTCTGGATTCTGCAGAGCATGAGGAGCAGACTGGGCGGTCTCCCTGAGACAGAGGGGGGTTGCCAGTACTCACTTGCCTTCTCTCCAGCTCAGAGGCCAAACTCCCCATGACACTGCCAAGCTAAATGCCACTGTGTGCAGCTATTTTGGAAGCTTAGCTCCCATTGTGAGGGGGCTAAGGAGTGAGTACTGGATCGGTTATGGTCTTGAGAGTGGGGCCTTTGGGAGGACCTTAGAGAGAGGCGGTGCCCCATGACTGGATACTTGTGGGTGTATAAGGAGATCCGGACAGGACACAGGCGTGTGCTCGGCTCTGCTCCAGCTCCCAGTGCCCGGTGTCCTGCACCACCTCAGGACCCCACCGACACAAAAGGCTGTACCAGACAATAAACCTCTATTTTTCTTTTCTAGTGAATTTTCCAGACTCAGGTATTCAATTATTAGCAGCACAGTGGACTAAAGCGTGGGGCTTGCTCTGTGCCACTTATGGGAGCTTGCATCAGGCACAGATTTGAAACCCGAGAAAACCCCAAGTGAGCCCCAAAGCCATCCAGTCCTCCCTGGGGGTGTTATTCAGGACTCTGAATAAGACTGAGGAAGTGGGGGAGAGGAGTCATCGCTGTGAGGTGGCCTCCAGTCTGAGGCCCGTGTGCAGGCACCCAGGCTCAGAAGCCAGGACGGCTTTGCTCTTTCTGACCACTCTGTCCCTGGTTATCTGGCTTGTTAGGGCTCTCCTTCCTGCCCGGGGTGTCTTTTTGACACCCGAGAGGCTCACATGTCTTCACTTTCTCCCATGGTTCTTTCTTCTAGCATCTTTTTCTTTATTTAAAAAAAAAAAAATTTCTTCCTGGGACCAGCAAACAGCGTAATGGCTCTGTTGCTGAACTCCCATGTAGTCATCTGCAGTTCAAGTCCCAGACCCGATGGCTTAAACTCACACCGGGCGCGTGTGCATGCCCACAATCCTGAGAGGAGAATGGAGAAGGGATTGTGGTGTGGCCATCCTCCCTGAGGAGTGATTTCTCACTTTCTGTCTCTCTGTCTCTCTCTGTCTCTCTGGCGGGCGCATGCGCCCTATAGCGAAAACCTCTCCAAAAAAAAAAAAAAAAAAAAAAAGCTGCAGAGGGAAGGGCCAAAGGTGGAGGATCTGTGAGGGCAGGTCCAGGGGCAGCCAGGACTCAGGGCAGCTAACTCTTACAGAAGGCAAGGGATCTGTGAGGCTTCCCGGGAGTGGGAGGCACAGCAAAGTAGAGTGTAGAGTGCTGTGGTGGGTTTTGAGGACACGGACGCACCCCGCCGGCGTGCAGTGGTGGCTGGGTCCCACCTGAGGAAGTCACCTTCATGCACATGTACAGGACTGGGGATCATTATGTGATGGAAGCTGACAGATGAAGGTCTGTCTGTTCCAGGCTCTGGAGGCAGGAAGTGCTGAGAGGGCAGGAAAGCTCCCGGGTGGGTGTGGAGGCAAAGGGCGGCTTACAGTCTCCTCCCAGAGCAGAGCCCGGACTTGTGGTGTGGGCAGCTCCATTACTGGGGTGTGTCTCGTCCTCCTCCTCATGGGTTAGTGAACAGGTGGCTACAGCTTAGGTCATGGTTTGTCCCCTGCGTGTTGCCATTTGGTCTCTAAGGTAATGACGTTGTGGGTGGAGATCCCTAAGAGGAAACGAGCCTTCAGTGTGGGTGGGCACCACCCAATCTGTGGGGAATGGGGTAGTGACAGAGGCATGGAAAGGTCGGCTTCCTCTCTCTCTCTCTCTCTTCTCTCACAGCCTGCTTTGTTCTTGCAGCTTCTGTCGGCCATGCCGACATAGCCCTGGATGCTGGCCCAGCACTCTCGGGCTTTCCAGCCACTGGGCTCATAAGCCAGACACACCTGTCTTCTTCAGAAAGCACCGAGCCCCAGGTGTTTCTGTTCAGTGACACAAGAGCAGAGTAAGACACGGGTCCGCGGCTGGCCCCGTCCCAGGTGCTCTGTGGTGCAGAGGAGCAGGCTGGCAGAGCCGCTGCACCGAGGGCAGTGCCCGACACTAGCAGGAGCGTCACCATCCAGCAGGCCACTCCTCTGCCCATGGAGGAGGTCTGGGCGTCGCAGCTCCCTCAGAAAGGAGTGCGTGCAGGGAGGAACAGCGGGCTGCAAGCCCACCCACTGCCGTGGAAAGGTGGTGCAGACACTGCCTCTGCTGGGCAGGCTCCCCTCCCTCAGCCCGGTGCCCCTGACCTGCCTCCTGTGCCTACTCTAGAGGAATTCCATCTGGGAAGTTCAGCTGCACAGTTCTCCAGCTTGAGGGGGCCTCTGTCCCCACTAGTCTCAGTCCTGCTCTCTGGAGAATTCTCGGGCAGTCCGTCCTGCCCCATCTTTGTCCCTGAGGTCCCCTGGGGCATAGTCTTGCTGTGGAACGCACAGGTGGAAGGCAGGGTGGCCAGCAAGGGCAAGCAGGCAACCAGTGACATCTAAGGCCGGGGAGGCTTGTGTCTGCCACACGCCTCCGCCTGCCGGGCTGAGCGCCTTGTCCACGCTGCTCTGGGAGGGCACTGGGGATTGTTACAGTGCTGGCAGGAGTCAGTGGGGCTGGGGTGTGTGGGCAGAAATCTGTCTCTGCATATGCTCAGCGAGGTTCCAGTCATTTACTGGAAGATTCTGCTGCTGTTCTAAGTCCTCCGGGCTGTCATTCATAGTGTCTTCCAGGATTCACATTTTAACTGATGAGTAATGGGCTTATTTCCTGTCTCAGCTTCTGGAAATGATTTTAGGCTTAAATGGAGGGTCAGGGTGAAGTCCCATAACAACAAACACACGTCGTTTTCCCTGCACATGTTCTAAGGGTGGGCCTGAGTCCACTCATCGAGCCCACCCATCTCCACTAAGAACACGGACAGCAGAGAGTTGTACAGTCCCCTCTGCGACCGCCATGCTGGCTGGGAATCTGGTTACACTGGGTGGTGTGTCTCACCGACTCTTCTAAAATTGATGAACTGCAAGGCCTCACATTGAGCCAGTAACAAGCCCCTTGGAAATTCATTGAAGAAGCCCCTCATGTACCTACTCTTTCAGAAATCTGAGTCAGATAGTCTGAGTCCCTTGGGTAGCCTATTTTTATATTCAGCCACTTGGAAGTTTAATCCATAGTGGAAAATCCAATATTTTTCTCAATAATTACAAGATGGTTAGTTTCTGTGCCACTCTGCAGCAAAGCATTGAGACAACCCCTCCCCCGCTGTATGGGGCTTAAGAGGATTAGAAACAAGATTTCATAGAAACATGATTCTACAGAAATGGTGTGTTTTCTACTGTGGCTGCTAATGTCGTGTTGTAGCCTCCTGTATTCTGATGTGGCTTCTGATGCGGTATTGACCTGGTTCTCGCTGTGGGCTCTTGCCAATAACAGAGGTGCCCGAGTCTGAGTGATTCAAGAGAATACTGGCTTATTCAGCTCCAGGGCTGAGGAGCCCGAGGTCCAGGGCTGATTCTGCTGAGGGTTGGGTAACAGTGAGAGCCGCATGTGCCCACAGGTGAGAGCGCGAGTGCAGGATAAGCACGAGTGTCCAAGTGTCCCTGCTCTGGCGTCACTCTGTCTCTAATAAACCCAACAGGATGAAATTGGGGAAGGCCAGAGTGAGGACCTGATCACTTTCATGGTGTGTTTGCTGATACACTGGTATTTTCTTCCCAGCTTCCTGTGAGCAGTCTTCTGCCCAAACAGGCCTCACAGGCACGCACCTCTCCCCTCCCTCCTAAGGTGTGGCTGGAGCGGAGGCCACTGGGTGGGGGGAGAGCTTGCACACGTGCACTTCACAGACCCCACCAACCACGCAGGGGGACCAAGCTTTGGTGACACTGTGAGCAGGAAAATAAACCTAAAGTAAATTTGATTGTAATCTTTGCAGCCCTCAAAAGTTATAGGCAATAACCAGATCAGGAATGAGAGACAGAAAGTTACCAGACCCACACATGACCGCTGCGCTTGCTTTGCTCTGAGGTGTTTAACGGACTGCTAGGCCACGCCATGTCTGCCATCTCTCTCTGACTGGCCACCACCGCTGCGTCCCTCTCTCTCACAGCTGGACCTCCAGGTGACTTCTTTGGGAATGATGATAAACAGGATGGTGGTCTCCCTCAGATTTGGGGTTCCTGTCACCGGACAACTTCCCAAAGGTGCCACCTTTCAACACCATAATCAGATTAAGCCTCATACTATCTTTGCAATCCGACCAACTTCTAACACGGGAATTTTAGGGAGACACAGTCAAATCTCATCACCTGGTGCGGTTTCACCACTGGGTGGAAGACACGTGAAGTACAGTTGGCTGTGAGGGGCCACACCTCACTAGGAGTTCACTACACCTGGGATGCTGGGGCTGGGAGGCAGGTCCCTGTCACTTCTCTGCCCTGTGGGCTATGTCAGTTACCATGCTACATGACCTCTCTGTTGTTTCACGTCCAGGGTGTTTGTTAGAAAACCCATCTGGGGAATGAGTCTGAAGGTAGCATCCTTCCCTGGCTGAGGGGACACCCCTCAGGCTGGGGCAAAGTCTGGGAGTGAGAGAACGCTCTGCTTCTTCCTCTGGGGACCTTGCGGCGTGTCCTGCCAACAGGCCGTCCTGCCTCCCTTCCTTGGCCACATGCTCATGTTACACTCTGCTCAAGCTCTCACCTGCGGACTTGCGAGGTTCTCCACCATTTATCCAGCACCAAGAAGACCCTCACCAGATACAGCCCCTGGGCCTTGGATCTTTCCTCAGCACAGACCACACGAGCTTCCAAAATTCAAGTCGGACAGAATCTCTGTCCGCTCAGAGCCTGCAGTGAGTCCGAGGCCCAGTGGAACCCACCTCTACTTCTCCTCTCACTTCTCTTGGCTCTCTGCCTCCCTCCTGTCCAGCCAGGCCTCCTCGCTGGCTCCTTCCTCCAGCAAACCGGGCAGAGCCATGCCTCAGGGCCTTGGCACAGCTTTTTCTACCCCTTGGAACATCTGTTTGGCCAGTCCCCAGCACCTGTCTCTGAAGCATTCAGCTGCCCTGCTTAACGGTGGGTGCAGAACCACACCCAGCCACCCACACACCAGATCTTTTTGCCTGACTCTGCTTTCTTCCTTTCCAAAGCTCTTACAGGATCTTTGAACACTCGGGTTATTTTCGTACTTATTTTCATTGATTATGGGTCCCTGTCGTTTTCTTCTATAACACCATCAGCTCTCAGCACAGGGCTTGACCTCCGTTTGGTAAGGGGATATTTTGACATTTGGTTAGGGTTGTTGCATTGCCTTAGTTCAAACGAAATAAATGAATGGCAGGGTGCTCCCACAGACGAGTGGGGTAGACTCACTGGGATTATGTCATGTATTTCCGTTTCTCTCTTCATGATCTTCTGTTTTACTTTCCTAAGGTTTATTCTAAATTTTAAAACCTATTTTCTTTTTTTTTAAGAGATGTTTTGCTATAAGGTGCATAGTCTCTACAGAGAGATAGAGAGAGATAGTGAGAAATCACCCACCCCCAGGGGATGGCCATGCTGCAATCCCTTCTCCCCCATTCTCCTCTTGGGATTTTGGGCATGCACATACACGTGTCTGGCGTGAGTTTCAAGCCTCCAGGTCCTGGACTCGAACAGCAGTCAGCCCTGTGGGAGTCCAGCACCTTAATTATTACACCACCTGCTGCCCCTAGTACCTGTTTCAAGTTGGCCAGTTAGGTTATTTGTTCTCACTTTTCTGCTCCCCGCTAAAGTCCCATTATGATGAGATCATATTTAGAAACTTTTTGCTGTGTCCTGCAGGCCTTGATAAATACATTTAAGTTATTTAATATCAGATATTATCAATAAACTCTAGAAATATATGCTTATTAATTTTTTCCCTTTTATTATTTTGGAGGTTATATACTCTATTTGTATCTTTTTGTTTACCTCAGAATTTGTAAACTGCATCCCTCATTTATCAAAGTCTGGTTTAATTGATGTTTTTATAGAAGTGTGTTTTATTTTCCAAATAGATTTTATTTTCACTTAATTGCATTGTGTTTAGAAAAAATGGTACACGAGGGACCAGTGAGTGGCATAGTGGTTGGAATGCTGTTCTCTTACATGGCCAACTGTGGTTCAAGTCCTGTATCTGGTGCCTTGAAATCATGCTGGGTTCGTGTGTGTGTGTGTGTGTGTGTGCGCGATATCCCACGAGGAGTATAGGGGAGAAGGGTTGTGACATGGCCCTCCTCCTGAGGGGTGAGTTCTCACTCTCTGTCTCACTGTTTCTTTCTCTTTCTAGGGAGCACATGCACTCTGTGGCAAAAATCTGAAAAGATGAGGGGGATATGGTGCATGATGCTGTTTCACAGTCTTGTGAGGCTTAGGCTATCAATTTCTGTCTATCATCTGTATCTATCTATCATCTATCTACTCAACTATCTATCTATTTATCTATCGTCTAACTATATCTATCACCTATCATCTATCTATCCTTTCTATCTACCTCACTCTCTATCTATCTCTATTATCTATCAATCATCTCTGTCATCTATCAATCATCTCTATCTATATCTTATATCTATAGCTATCTATCATCTATCTATCTATCTATCTATCTATCTACCTACCTATCATCTATCAATCATCTCTATCTCTATCATTCATATATCAATCATCTCTATCTCTATCATCTATCAATCATCTCTATCTATATCATCTATATCTATCTATTATCTATCTATATTTATCTATCTCTATCTATCATCTCTATCTGTATCATATATCTATCTATCTATCTATTATCTATCATCTATCTATATCTATCATCAATCTCTATCATCTATCAGTCATCTCTATCTATATCATCTATCTATATCTATCTGTCTATCATCTATATCTATCATCTATATCATCTATCTATATCTATCTATCTATCATCTATCTCTATCTATCTATCTATCTATCTATCTATCTATCTATCTATCTATATCTATTTAGATATTTTGAGGTTTTTGCCATAGGGCACATGTACTTGCCATAAAGATATAAAGAGAAAAAGAGAGGGAAAGTGAGAGATCGCCCTGCAGAGGGAATGGCCACGTCACAATCCCTTCTCCTCCATTCTCCCCTGGGGATTTTGGGCACACACGCACAAACACCTCATGTGATTTTTAAGCTGCTAGTTCCAAGATGTGAACCACAGTGGGCCATGTGGGAATCTAACACCCAAGTCACCACACCAACTGCTGGCCCCCAAAAGCAATATTTGTGAATGTTCTCTGTGATCTTATAATAAAAAAATGATCCTACCAACCAATGGGCGTACATTCTCTACATGTCATTAGCTCATATTTTTCATTGTGCTGTTTTATTAATATACCCTTGCTGACCTGTTTTTTATATCTGTGTTGAAATCTTGCACTGTGGTAATGGCTTTATTCGCTCTTCTTTTTTTAAATTATTTATTTATTCACGCATTTATTATTTAATTTGACCAGAGAGAGACACAGAGAGAGAGAGGGAAAGTGAGAAAGCAAGCCACCAGGTCCGGGACTCGAACCGTGGTTGGCCATGTGGGAGTGTCCAGCACCTTAACCACCTTGCCACCTGCTGGCCCCATTATTCGCTCTTCTTATAATTTTGCCAATCTTTGCTTCTGGTATATAACAGTTATTAGTTGCACAAGTTTAGAATCACTGTTTCTTCCTATGTAGGGATCTCTTTATCTCTTTGGTTGTTTTCTGCCCTAAAGTCTGTTGGTATAGCAGCAGTGGTTTTGTGATTAATCATGGACGTGTCTTTTTCTATTCTTTCCTTTATGCTCTCTGTGGTTTTATGCTCTATATGTGTCTGTTTAAAGCAGTATATGATGAGATTTTGTTTTTAATCCAAATGGATCATGCTAGTATCTTAGTTACAGAGTTTAATCCATTTACCTTTATTGTGATTATTGATATGCCAGGCTTATTTTTGCCCCCAAATCTTTTTTTATTTATCTCATTTGTTCTGTTCTTCCCACCCCCATTCTTTGCATTTTTGGAACAAGTGGCGAGGACAGTGTTTGAATAAGATTTCTGCAACATCACAGGTTATATTTTTTCAACTTCTCTGCTCTGGGACTATGAAAGCCCCAAATTGACATTTATATCTCAAATGTCAATTTTATGTGACAGATTGCTTTTCCATTTTCAATTTTTCTCTCTACTTGTTTGGAATAGATATCTGAGTGATTTAACACAGTGGCCTCCTCATGTTGCTCAGCACCCCCACTCCCACATGGGGAGCATGCTTTTCTTTCAGCACCCAGCTCCCTCACTCTGTCTGGTTTTTCTTAAATGTCTCTTGTTACTGAAGCTTCCTTGCTCATTCTGATCAAAATATCAAGAATCTGGAGCCAGCAGATTGCATAGTAGTTATGTCTCTGGACTCCCACATGGCTGACTGCAGTTTGAGTCCTGGACCTAATAACTTGAAAATCATGCCAAGGGTGTGTGCATGTGTGCCCAAAATCCCAGGAAGAGAATGGAAGACAAGGGATTGTGGCATGGCCATCCTCCCTGGGGGGTGATTTCTCACTTTCCTTCTCTTTCTGTCTCTCTCCAGTGAGCACATGCAGCCTATAGCAAAAACCTAAAAGAAAACAAAAAACAAACAAACAAACCTTCACCCTTGCCCTTCTTGTTCCTGCTCTGCATGAGTATGGTTGGATTTAAAGCACTGTTAAAAGCTCAGAGGCTCTGCCAGTGTCTGTCCCTCATCCCACTCCCCGTGTTAAATTTCTCAGGATGGCATGTGGCCTCAGTCTCACAGCATTTCTCTTTTTGTTTTCTTCTTTTTGAGCTTTCTGCCTCCTGCTGCCTCCCCACCAGAACCCAAAGTGTTCAGTGTCTCCACCTCCTGTCAATCAACACTCACGACTTTATTTAACGGTGCTTTGGAGGTGCAGTTCACCTCCTTGCTCAGGCCTGCAGCTCCCATGGGTGAAACATTGAGTCTGCTGGCCTTGTCCTATGTCCCAGAAGTTTGCCATCTTTGTTAAACTATGTGAAGGGCTGCCTGACATCTCTCCCCTTAGTGATCTCAAGACAGAATTCTTCTGTCACTTCCAGGATCGTGCTGTCAGGGAGGTGTTGAACTAGAGGAGGGCAGAGAGAGCTCATCAGAGAGGAGTGTGTATATGACCGGTACAGGCCGCAGTGGTGCCAGCAAGGGGCCCACATTCTCAGGGCTGCTTGACCAGCACTAGGCCTGGTGACTGTTGTTAAGGGCCATGTGGGGGGTTGTGGGGTGGACACAGTGCCTCCAGGAGGGGTGTGTGGGCCTCTGACAGCCAGACAACCTCGGCCTCTCCTGACCCTGCAGGCTGGTCAGCCCAGATTTGTACTAAATGCCAGTGTCTGTCAGCGTGAGGTGGGGCATACCGTTTCTGTGTTTCAGCAAAACACGATCCATCTGGTCCGGAGGCATTTGCCTGAAATGTGTCACATACAGTCTTGTCAGCCAAGGTTGGAGTGTCATCCAAGAGCCCCTGAAAGACTGATGAGAGGTTTATTTTCTCTCTTCTGAAAAGACAAGGTGTGTCCCACCAGCAGATATATGTGAACTCATCTTTATGTTTTTTATTTTTATTGACTTTGAAAGCTTATTTATCTATTTCTTCCATGAGTAAGAGAACAGAGAGAGAAAAGCGACAGAGAGACAGCACCCCAAAGAGGTCTTGACCTCACGACCCAGCACAGTTTCAGTTGGCCCAGGATCATGGGCATGTGTGTGTCTGGAGTACTCGGGGAGGTATCTGGACAGGAACCTGGAACCTTCCCAAGCCGGTCAGGCCCGCAGAGCATCGTCACAGCTGAGACACCGTCTGCTCTCCCACCCTTTTTTTTTTTTTTTAAATGACATCGTTTTTTAGATTTTTGCCATGAGGCACAGGCACTCGCTGGAGAGAGAGAACGGGAAAGTGAGAAATCACCCCCCGGGGCAATGACCATGGGGCAATTCCTTCTCCAGTTGCCTCTTAAGATCTGAGGTACATGCATGTTCCTGGCATGTGTTTTTTTTTTTTTTTTTTTTTTTTCTTTTTTTGGAGAGGTTTTTGCTACAGGGCGCGTGCGCTCGCCAGACAGACAGAGAGAGACAGAGAGATAGAAAGCAGGAAATCACGCCCCAGGGGGGATGGCCACGCCGCAATCCCTTCTCCTCCATTCTCCTCTCGGGATCTTGGGCACGCACGCACATGCGCCCGGCGTGAGTTTAAGCCGCCGGGTCCGGGACTCGAACCGCGGTCGACTACGTGGGAGTCCAGCGACATAGCCATTATGCTAACTGCTGGTCCCCTGGCATGTGTTTTAAGCCACTGGGTTGGGACTTGGACTGTGGCGTTGGCCACGTGGATCAGTACCTGAGTCAGCATGCCACCTGCGGGCCCACACTCATCCTTTAATGAAGCTGCAGCGATGAAGTGAATTACACGGCTGTGAGCCTTTCCCCCCGGCCTTACCTCTGGGCGGGAAAGCATCCGCTCCCGTTGTAGGAGGGTCTCAGGCCTGGCCAGCAGGTCCCGTCTCTTTGCAGTCATTACCATGCTTGGTTCTGAATGTGCCGTGAGCCCGGGACCCCCGTGTCACCCACTTCAGGATGACTCCTCCACGGGACAGTTCTGACCGGGACCCGGAAATTCTGCTCCATGGCGACCTAATCTGAGCCACATTTGGGGCTTCTTCATGGACTCGGCCTTGAACGGGCCTCTGGGAAGGGGATGGAAACAACTCTCTGGATCATTTATGGTGTCTATAGTCGGGGTCGCCTTGGAGAGGACGTGACTGAGATTTTCCTGGGTAGAAGTTCGGAAATGTTCTCAAGTTACGACTCTAAGCGTCTCCCAGCATTCCACAGAAACACAGCCTGTGGGGCGTGGCGGTCACTAGCTAACTCAGGGGTGGCTCCCTGGTCCTTCTCTAGGCCGAGCTCGAGGAGGTGCCTGTCCTTCTAGGCCCCGTCAGCCCTGCTGTGAATGAGGGTGACGTTCCTCACAGAGCCCGCTTGTGCAGGTGGTGGGCTGTTACTGGCGAGCACCCTGCTCCCTGGCACGTGGCGACCCTGAGCATTTAAAGTCCCTGCGTTCTTAGAGGCATGCAATGGCCACTTCTCCTTTCTTCTAAAAAACCACCCAAAGAAGGGCAAAGAGAGGGCAGAACCTGTGTCTCATGATGGATTTGGAGCGTGCACTCCCCATGCCTGGCTCAGTCACAAGGCAGCTCCCATCTTAAACCTGACTCCTGTCTCAGGACCTGGCACCTGAGGCTCCTTCTCTCCACCCAGCACTTCTTCTGGCCTCTGTGTCCTCGCCCCTCCTCGCTGGTCTTGTTTCACTCCTCAGTGACAGTGTCTCTCCCTGTGCTGCTGCATGGTCCCTCCTGGGTTCTTCAGAGCCCCGTGCAGAATGTCACTGGGGCTGTGTGTTTTTCAGTGTTTGTCCCTGACCTAGAACAGTGCCGGGCTCTCGGTGGGCACTGCGTGAATGTCTGCTGTGATTATGGTCATCCTGTGTCTGCGATGAAGGTGCAGAGCCTGCGGGCACGGCTCTTGCCCCTGCTGCACCCTCGGGCAGGCCCTTAACTGCTGAAGGCAGGCAGAGGTGGTGCCCTGAGGGGTGTTTTCCCTCTGATTAGTAAACTGAGGCCCTGGAAGGTTACCTCCCTCGTCACGCTCACACAGTGGATGCAGTGCGGAGCTGAGAAGTGAGACAGGCTTGTCCTCCCCAGGATCTGCGCACTCCACCCTGCGCTCACGCTTCCCGCTGTAGAGAGACCACGGGAACACTGTGCACCCGAGAGGCAGCGTGGGAGTGCCTGGGCCACCTGGTTCTTCCAGCCACACGATGGTACGCGGGTCCTTTTACCCTCAGCACTGTACAATGGGAAATGACCCCTGCTGAGGTGGCCTCACAGAGACATGGGGATGGTCAACTGGGTAGAAATGGCATGCTGTGAAAACTGCCTAGAATCAAGACCAGCAGATGGTGTAATGGTTACGTTGCTAGACTCCCACATAGTCGATTGTGGTTCAAGTCCTGGACCTGGTGGCTTAAAACTCATGTCGGGTGCGTGTGTGTGTGTGTCCAAAATTCCAAGAGGAGAATGGAGGAGAAGGAATTACAGTGTGGCCATCCCCCCTGGGGGGCGATTTCTCACTTTCTGTCTCTCTCTCCCTCTCTCTCTCTCTGCCTCTCTGGTGAATGCATACACTCTATACCAAAAATCTCTCTCTCTAAATAAAAAAGGAAAAGAAATCTGTCTGGAATCATCCAAATATGTCATAAGCTCCCATGATCCTCAGTGGGAACAGAGTGCACCAATGTTACACACGGAAAGAAGTTGCCCAGGAAACCCTCTAAAACCACGTTCTTCCACGAGACAAACAGCCATTCACCTGTTTCATAGACCCCTTTCCGAAATTGCGGTTGCCTGGAGCGGTGCCCTTCACCTGGGGCAGTTCCCCGTATCCTCGGGCATTGCTCAGGCAGGGAGCGGGCGCCACTGCCTGGTGGACTCAGCCCCCACAGACTCAGGCCCCCTAGCTCAGTGAGGGTCCGGCCAGGTCTGGAGGCAGCATCCTCGCTCCAGAGACGACGAGCTGGAGAATCTGCAGTAGCTACTCAGCCCGCTTCTGGGAGAGCCGGACGTGCAGCACCGTGGATGGGAGAGTGCAAGGAGGAGGCGGACCGCAGCTGGGACCTGGCTCTGCCGCTGATCCGGTGACTCCGTCTTCCCTGGGCTTCCTGGGGCAGGGCAAAACCCAAGCCCTCGCTGTGTCCTTGCTCGTGGTGCCCACGGTGTGTCTGTGAGGAGGGGAGCCCTCTGCACCTCACGCCAGGGAGTTAACTCCGCAGAGGGTCACTGGTCAGATAAACGTAAAGGCACCTGGCATTTTGTCACGTAAACCCTCAGTGAAACCAAGGGCATGGTGCAGAAATAAGACTAAGTCTGCAGAGGATGCTGGGTGCAGTCACTTACCTCTGACCCCACATCCCCGCTGTCTGCCGGAGAAATCCACTGAAAGCCTTCCCAGCATCAGCCTTGAGCGCGCCATTTCTGGGAAGCAGCCAACCTGCTCCGCCTCCCGTCTGCATGTCGGTGGGGATGCATCCGCCCTCTGACCTTGCTTCCAGGCCAGAAGCCACCTCCCGTACCTCCCCGCTCCCACATCTCCCTGCGACTGTAGAACATGGCTGTATGCACGCCTTGCCTCCCTGGCCCTGCTGTAATCTCAGTCTCCCAGAAGGTCTCTGTCCCCTTCTCTCCTCTCCGGCTTCGCCACCCACTGCCGCAGATCTGTCTTGCTGGAACCCCATTTGGGGCTCTCTCTCCTCTGCTCAGGAGCCCTGAGGACTCCCTGTTGCCATCTCAGTCCAGGCTTCCAGCGGGCATTCTTCCTCATTTCCAGCCCCAAGCGTGTGATGCCCAAAGTCCCCCATAGCAGAAAGTGAGCTCCCTCATCCCCCACTCAAGGGGACAGAGCTTCACCATCCTGGGGAGGGGACAGCCACCTGACTGGAGGGCACCTATCCGTGCTGCCTGCCACAAGGGCTCCAGCCAGTGGAGGCCGGGGCCCTTGATCAGACACCCTGCAGACCTGCTCTCTGGGGGTGCGGGTGTGGCTAAGGTGCTGTTCTGCTCTTCCCCAGGGAGTCCTGACTGCACTTCCACCCTCACTACTGGGGGCCACGCCCCAAGGGTGCCATTCTTCTTTTTTTTTTTTTAATAATTATTTCATTTAAGTTCATTTATTCATTTATTTTAATTTGACCAGAGAGGGACAGAGTGAGAGAGAGAGAGAGAGAAAGCAAGCCGCCAGGTCTGAGACTCGAACCAGTCGGCCATGTGGGATTCCAGCACTCTTAACCACCATGCCACCTGCCGGGCTCCCTGAGGGTACAACTCTGCAACATTTTGGTCGGACCCTCAGGTCTGCCCTGGAATCCCAAGGGTGGCTGTGCTGGGGGCGGACAGGGAGGCTGCAGATGCGGCTTAAAACCCAGCCCTACCCCACGTGATGAGTGAGACAGGGACCAGTTACAGAACCCCGCTGGGCTTTCAGTACTTCATCGGTGAACCGGGGACGCCAGGTCCTCCTTTAGAGGTGGGTGGGAGACTAACCCATCAGTGGGAAGGAAGCACAGGGGCTGGGTCACAGTGTGAGCTCACGGAGGCCGGGATTCGATCAGCCCCAGGGAGGGCGGTGTTCGATCAGCACCAGGTGTCAGGACTGACCCCACCCTGCCAGCAACTACAGCTCACCGCAGTGGACCAGTGTATGTTGTGCAAACACGCCCCCGCTCCCATGGGCCTTAGCACTCAGGGTGTCTCCTGTTATAGCCCCATGTGTGGGGGTGAATCAGGGCAGTTGCTTGCTGAGGTGAGGGGATCCCTCACATTCGACTGGACCCGGGTCCCTTTTCCTTCATTCCGAGAGGCCCAGCGTCTATCAGACAGGGCTCATTGTCCCCGTGGGCTCCAGGACGAGGGGAACCACTCCTTGGCCACCCGGTGCTCTGGGAAGGGTTCCTTCCCAGAGGCCCATTGTGGTGGGGGACACGGCTGGGCGGTGCTGTGTCCCCTCCTGTGCGTGGGATGCTGCAGGAGTCTGGAAAGGAATGACTGGTTGCAGGGACAGCGGAAGAGCCCCCCGACAGCAGTCCGGGGCGGAACAGCCAGGGTGTGGCTGCGGAGCGCTGAGCACAGCAAGCACCTTCTGAAAAGTGTGCGCTGGTCTCGTTCTGAGGGTGTGAGCTCCTGGTAATTAGACTTTATATTTCGAGGTAATTTATTTGAATTTCTTGTCTGTGGGAAATGTAGTGATTAGCTGGAAAGTTTAGGCCTCCAGGTGGAAAGTCAGCAACTGACCCTGGAAGGCTTCACTAATTGTAAATTAGGGCGTTCTCCAAGGAGAGACGGGACCAGTTACACTTCGGGGAGAGAAGGGCAGGAAGCTGGGCTCCTGCTCCGGGATGACTGCCATCGCATGTCTGCCAGTGCCTTCCCTCCTCCTCCTTGCTCCAGATCCTGCGCTCAGCAGCCTAAGTGACAGCTTTGAAGATGGCACCCCAGCTGTTAGGCTGGCGGGATGTATGAGGGTGGCGTTCTGCAGGCCCGTGGGGAGCTGTGGGCATTGAGCACATGTGCTGGGCTCGGAGGGAGAAGCACTTTCCTGTTGGTGAGGGGCCCCTTCTGCTGTCTGCAGTCCCTGGCTACAGGCTGTCTCCTATGGGGCTCTGCTCCCTGGGTGTCCCCACTTCATCTCTGGATGGAGGAGCTGGCAGCGATGGAGGAACCTCAGGAGTGAGGGCCAGAGGGGCAGGTCCTGACAGGAAGAGACCACAGTGGGTGAGAGAGGACCATCAGCACATGGTCACTGGTGTTGGGTCTACATGGGGGCAGGAGTCCCCAAAGGAGGTAAGCCTAGCGGGGGAGACTCAAGATTTCCCACCAGGAGGCAGCTCTGGGGATGTCCCCTAGTGATGTTCTCAAGCACCTGGAGACTCATCTCTTCTCCCTGAGCAAGCAGAGATGGGGTGGGGGAGGGCATCGATGGGGAGCCTTTCGGGCCAGTTGTGCTCAGCCCTGACTAGACGGAGCCAGGGATGGCCATGGAGGGGTCTTCACGCAGGCATGGCGAGAACAAGAACCATCACAGAAACCCTGCCAGGACTCACTGCGACCAGGCACCAGGAATATGTGCCAGGGCGTCTGTCCACGGATCGCCCATCCTGCCTGGGACTGACGCCACCATTGTTAGGTCCTGGTAGCCAAACACATGTGCCACCCCCCTCATTTTCCTTTTAAAGCCCTTGTTCTCCTACCTCCCAAAGAATGAAGTAAGGCCAGTATTTATCCCAGCCAGTGAGTTCTGTATTGCCACGTCTGGTCCTGAGCAGGCGTCGTTCTCTTTCTGGAGCTTCCTCTTCTCTGTTGTTTGGAAGCTGACAATAACGACACCACAGCTGGTTGTTGGGGTTGTGAGGATGTCAGCTGTGCTCTCTACTTATCCCACCTCTCATCTGCCACTCTGCTCCAGGCACGTCCGTGGTGACGTCACACAGCCTCGCTCCTGGCGGCAGCAGAACAGGCTCCGGCCAAGGGCCCAGGCGTCCTCAGCAGGTGGGTTTGGACAGGGTCTGGCTGATGTCCTCTGCTCACCTCCTCAGAAACTTGGGCAGAACCCACACCCTCTCCCTCCCATGGCCTGGTGCCCTCAGAAATGGGCTGAGGGCTGAGGTACAGAACCGTCTCCCCAGCCCAGGAATCCCAGCCCCCCACGGCGCCGATTCCAGCCGCCATTGCTGCAGGAGGAGCAGCTCCACTGGGCTACGATGGGACCCACACACGGGCCTGGTCAGCTCTGGGTGGGTCTCGCGTTTCTCCACAAGACGGGAAAGCAGCATCTACCCGGGGCCATTCTGAAGTGAGACCAGGAGCCAGGGGCAGGGCTGCCGAGTACCCCAGGGATGTCACCTGGGCAGCCCTTCCATCACAGCCATCAGGGACACGCCCCCCAGCCACACTGCCAGCACACACTGTGGAGCCCGCACTCAGTCACCAGGAAGGGCACTGGCTAGAGGCAGACTGTGCCCTGGTCCCTGCCTGGCAGCTTTTCCCAGTGGGAGCCCGGTCCGGTATCTGATGACCAATGCCTTCTTTGCAAAGACAAGCTCCTCAGGCTGGTGGTCCAGGTGGCCGTCCCTGCTCCCAGCCCGCCATATCCAGGTGCAGCTGAGGTATGTCTGAGGGAACACGGCCTAACAGGTGTCCAGCAGCCGTGAACTGGGCTGGGAGTGCAGCGAACGCTGTCGGAGCCCACAGCATCTTGGAGCATTTTCTGCCCGGCAGTTCCCCGGCCCACCGGCATGGAACGAGAGTGTGTTGGTTGGAGGCCGCAGGGCCTTGGGTGGTCTGCGAGTCTCTCTCAGAGTTGTGTTCCTGTGTGGGGTGCAGACACTTCCTGGGAGGAGCCGCTGAGCTGTCCTTGGGGCCAGTCTGAGGGTCTCTGTTACTCAGCGGGCCATGCGCTTGCAGACACGGCTGTTATCTGACCCTCCATGCTCTGCCGTGTATGCTGCTCTCAAGGCCCCGAGCTCCCGGCCACTGGAGTTCCAGCCAGCAGGGGCCTGGCTCTGCTAAGGCTCAGATGGTATGGGCCAGGCAGGACTGGGGGGGTTAATGCCCCCTTAGCTATTCACCAGGTCAGTCCTCAAATAGGGCCACAGGAGGAGAAGTGCCCCAGCCCCTCAGCTGGGGGCATGGTCCCGAGGTGGGACTGCCAGCATCCCCTCCGCCAACTCTCTGTCCTCTGCACTGCCCAGCGCCACCTTCCGGCTCAGCCCCTGTGCCTTCTCCTAGGGTGGCCTCTGCAGGACCACAGGCTGGCTGTCTCCTCTGAGCAGAGATGGGGCTGGAGGCACTGGTTCCACATGTGGCCCCATGCTTGGCTGTGGGGGAGAACAAAAAGAGGATGAGGATGGAGGAGCACCTGCTTTCTCCGTGGCTATGAAGCGGCTGTCCTTCTCCACTGGGGCAGCTTGGGGAGGAACCCAGGCCAGCTCAGGCTGCCCACTCCTCACGTCCGCGGAGCACTGGGTTCTCTCCAGCATGGACCGGGCAGGGCTACGCAGTGGTGGCCCTGCAGGATGCAGGGAGGCCCCGGGGAGGCCAGTGGGCAAGCAGGGGCCCGGGGGGATCCCTCACATGAAGGAAGGGAGATTCCTCAGGTCCAGGCAGGGGGGATAATGGAGGAACTGGGGAGATCGAAGTTCCCATGGAGAGAGCTTCTTATTTTGAGCAAAGTCGCAGCAGGACTGCAAGGCCTTGGAGGTCCGCCTGGAATCACGTGTGTACATGCACACAGGCGTGGAGTCTGCCGCAGCGTGCCCGCTCCTCTCTCACGTTCTGATGACTGAACAGTTATTTTATCTGTCTGCATCTACCTACCTGCACACGTACTACACACACACACACGTATTTAATTTGTACATTTACAGCACACAGAGTGCAAGTACACGTGTCACCTTCAGTATGTGTGCATGCACACATGTGCGCATGCACACCTACACTGATGACGCTGGACCACGCTCCAGTTTACAGGTCCGAAAGGCCACTGTGCTATGGGGCTGAATGTGCTGTGGCAAGCGTTGGCTGCATGCCAGCACGGCCCACACCCAGAGACCCCTTTGTCACTCTGGTTCCAGCAGGTGTCATGCTTGACTTACGGATGCACGGAAAAGCTCGTTCAGTACGAGAGAGCACGCGTGAGAGTGAGCGGGGTGGGGCACCTGCTCAGGGTGTCTGTCACACACTTTCTGGAGTTCCACACAAGGCGTGTCTTCCAGGAAGTCTTAGGGGAAGGGAGGTAGGACCTGCCCCGCCCAGTGGGCTGTCCTTCCAGGCCTGTCACAGAGCACCTGGGTTGGCACCCGTGTGTTGAGTCTCTGTGATGCCAGGCACTGGACAGGCAGCCCCTGCACCCCTGTAGCCGGCAGGCTGGGAAGGAGGCACCCAGATGCTCTTTACAAAGACGGGCCTGGGTACCCAGGAGCAGGCTGCAGGATGGGCGTGGAGCAGGCAGTGTGTGTCAGCATGGGCTTCCCCACAGTGGAGCTGTGGGCCTTGGGCCACCCCGGCCTCCTTGGACCCCCCCGGTTTGCTTCCCATTGGGCTGGGTCTCCTCCCCACGCTGGGAGCACAGTGCTCTTGACCTCTATGGCTGGGTCCCCAGGATGGGGTCCCTGAAGTTTTCGGCCCAGACTTGTCCACATAGAGCCTCCAGCAGTTCATCACTCGCTGTTCAGGGCTTCTTGTCCCCACACTGGTCCCTGCAGAGGTGTCTGCTCCCGAAGTTGTGATGCTCTGTGCCCGCCTGTCACTTTGGTTCAGGGCCAGAGGTGCCCCATGACTGCCATTCTCTCGTGGATCTAAGAGGGTTGTCTATTTTGTTCTGATGTTCAGTCGTTAGGATGGAGGGACGACTCCCAAGTTCCAAACAGACTGGCCAGGAAACCGGAAGTCAAGATGCTCTTGGGATGATTCATATTCCAGGCAAAAGTAGAATTTAAGCATTTAGGAAGAACATCGAATTAGGGCAGCAGCAGAGACTCATGTTCCCTCCCACCTTTTCCCTCCCGAGCACTGCCTTGTCTGAGTCCCGATCACGCTTGTATGTGAGGATTGTCCTGTGTCCGTGTTCCAAGGGGCACTGCGGTCTCTTGGCCGCTCAAGGTCCCACCAGCAGCATGAACCAGGTCTCCCACATGTCGGGGTGGAGAGCTGGCCAGGCGTGTCCATCCTGCTGCTGCAGGGGCTTTTTTAACATCACTGTTATTATCTCAGGCGCCTTTAAGCAGGTCTTCCACGCCAGGTTCGGCCTCTAACAGCTCTGAGCTCTTGGACAGACTCGCATATTTATTTAACCTTGTGCTTGTCCGACTCTTGCATGACCTATAAAAGGATTGTTCAGAGTGCAATATCTGTGCTAACACTCCTGGAGGCGTCTGCATTTTCTATGAGAACACTTGTTAACTGAGAAGCAATGAATCTCTAATGGCTGAATTTCAGAGCATGGCTGGGGCAGAGATGCCGACTGGCTGTCCTGCCTGGGACCCCTCCGTCAGACTTGCTCCGTGTGAGGGCTGTGGTCCTGGGCACTGCCGGCTGCCTGCAGCCTGCCTTAGGCTGGCATCCCGTCTCTGCCCACATGTCTCAGGACTTGGCACCTAACGAGAGGGGGATGCAGGGCTGAGGGGCAGGGTGTTCTGACTCAGTTACTCGGGGAGCTGGTTTATTTGTCTTTAAATAGCTGTGTTGTTTTGCCTTCCGCCTGTGTGTCTTGGCCCCGACTTTCACCTCTTTGGGCTGCCTGATTGAGAAGGGGGCTGAGTTCCCAGGGGTTAACTCTCTAGCTATACGCTCAAATTCAGGGTTTCCCGGAAGCCAGTCCAATGCCAAATGCATTACTGCCAGAATTAAAGCAATTAGACAAACAATAAGAGCAACCTTTTCCAGGGCCTGACTTCCGGGGAGTTCAGATCTTAGTAACACCCAGGAATTTGTGTACTTTTACAAAAACAGCCAGGAGATTAAACAGATGTTCCTCTACGGGACTTTCCAGTCCAGACAGCAGCAGAGAGAGTTGTCAGCCCCCAGGTCCTGGTCTGTAGCTGTTCAGAGCAGGGCCCTTCTGAAGCACGTAGCCCCTGCCCTCTGCACCCCTGAGCACACGTGGTCGACTGGCAGCCTACCCCAGGTGTCCTGTCACCGTCTCATCAAGCATGTCCCTCTGCAGTCCTGGAACCGGGTGCTTTGAACATAACGCACAGCCCTGCTGCACCTAACGCTCTGCGGTGGGGCCCTGGTCCCAGACGTGCAGCCAGTGCTCAGCTTTCCGACGTTGGTCCATACAAATCAGATCCAAGCACAGTCCACAGCTGTCTTCTTGGTTTTGGTTTTTGTTTACTTGCCACTGGAAAGAGAGAGAGACAGACAGACAGAGAGAAAAAAAGTGAGAAAGCACTCCTGGCGGGATAGTCGCGTCATAGTCCCTTCTCCATTTTCCTTTTGGGAGTTTGGGCACATGTGCACCTGTACTTGTTGTGTTTTCTTTCTTTCTTTTTTATTTTTTAGAGGTTTTTGCACATGGTGTGTGTACTTGCAAAAAGAGAGAGAAAGAGATAGTGAGAGGGAAAGTGAGAAATCACCCCGTGTGTGGGGGCGGTGATCATGCTGCAATCCCTTCTCCTTTCTGCTCCCAGGATCTTGGGCATGCATACACAAGTGCCTGGCATGATTTTCAAGCCACCGGGTCCAGGACTCACACCACGGTCAGCCATGTGTGAGTCCAGCACCTTAACTACCACGCCACCTGCTGGCCCCCACAACGGCTTTTGTTGGCATATTTCATCTTAAATCTATAGATTTTCCTTCTGTCTTTTTCTCTTCCCTTTGAAGTTCATTTGTTGAAAGAACTGGTTCCATGGTACTTTGGCGCTTCTCAAATTTTCTAAGGTGCTTAAATCACCTGCAGATTTTGTTAAAATAGAACTTCTAACTCAGCAGATCTGAGTAAGATACAGGTAAAATTGGTATTTGGTTTCTTATATCAGGATAAATTATTTTTTTTCATTCATTTTAAAGTTAATTTATTAAGAAGAAAGGGGAGAGTGAGGTCAGGCAGTGGTACAGCAGTAACGCAACTGGACCCATATGTGAAAGGCTTGGGTTTGAGTCTTGGGACCTCCCTGAACGTGCCGGGTACCAGGCTGGCTAGGACTGGGGGTGGGCTGCAGTGGACACTGTGGGTGGGGCCTCTGTCTGTCTGTCCTGTCTCTATCCCTTACAGAAGAAATAAATATATTTCTGAGAAAGCTTAGAAAGGAAGGGAGGAAGGAAGAGCGTCCAAACTGTGGCTACCTCGAGATTGGCCTGAGGGCTTATGGGCTGTGTACACAGGAAATATACTGGGGCCAGCATGGGGGCAGGACCACGGGCCCGGACAGGGCAGAGACACCAAGAACCCACAGCCAGGCAGCTCTGGACTGTCCACTTCCTGGTTCCGGCAGGACAAGGCAAAGGAGGAAGGCATTGCCCCTCTAGGAATGGCCTGGGTCAGGGCCATCAGCATGCAGCCAGGTTGGGGGACCGTCTCACTGTCCAGAAGCCTGGAACTAAAGGGCCCTGTGGGCCAGGGGAGGGAAAAGCACGGAGCTCCAGTGGGGAAGGCACTTCAGCCCAAGCCCCAGGCAGGGGTGCTGGGCAGGGAATACAGGCCTGCAGGAGGAGGCTGCTGAGGGTCGAGTCTTGGCCGCAGCTCCCTGCAGAGGCTGCAGTGCAGGGGCTGTGCAGGGCTGAGGTGCAGAGGGCAACGCCCCATGGGTCCTGCTGCTGTCTGCCTGTGGGACAGATGCAGAACTGTAGCCTGGAGTGATCTCTTGCCGCCCTGCACCAGGCTCAGGTTCAGACAGGACCTGGGCCCTGTGCAGTGGCGGTTCACTCCTACGTGGCCGCACAGGCACATCCAGGACGCTGGAGGGCCTCCCTCCCCTCCCCGGAGAGGCCTTCTTTGCCTCATCTATGTTTTCCTTTCTTTCTTTCTTTTAAAGTTTCCCTGATTTATTCTATGAGACAGAAAGAGAGAGGGGTGCAGTAGAGACACCCCCAATAGGGTGTCTCCCAATAGACACCACCCCAACTCAGCCAGCAGGGACGGAGTCCCAGGATAGAAGCAGGACTGCCCATTGCATAGTCCAGCCATTTTTACTGCACCTCCACCAACCCTCGCCTCTGTTTGCTCAGTGCTGTGAGCTTTTGTCTGAGCTAGTTTTGCAGGCTCCTGTTCAAAGCTTTTTGTTTGGCTTTTTGCCTGCTTCCAAACCCTAGTGCCAAGTTCTCCAGCCTGGCATAAAACAATCCTGGGGGCTTTAAAATGTGCTCAGTGCCCAGCCCCTGGCCTCCACATCCTGGCAGGAGTCTGGTTGCATCCCCCAGGGGTCCCCCTGCTGCAAGAAAAGGTTCCAGGACCAGCCAGGAGGGGAGGACAGAGGGCTGAGGCAGTCTTCTTTGGGGATCTGGGTATAAAACCATTTCTTTCCTTGTGAGAGCAGTGTTAAAACTGGAGGGACCGTGACCCCGAAGCGTGTCCCTGCAGCCTCGCTAGGCTAGTGATCGAGCCTGTGCAGCTGGAGCTGTGGGCTAGGGAGGCAGGATGCCCTCTCCCCACCACCGCCCTGTGGGAGCCTGCCTGCCTCCCTGCCATCCCATGGCTCACCTGATGGGGCCGGGGTTTCTGGCCTGCTCCAGGAGCCAGGTGGGAGGGAAGGCTGAGAGGGCAGCCAAGTTTCCGAAGGAAACTTGGATCTTGGTCTCCAGTCAAGGCGGCCAAGTTCTTCATATCTGGCTTCATGGAGACCGAACACCAGGCTCTCCCCTGGGCGAGCCCCCTTTGCCTCCTCTGTCAGCCAGCCCTCTGGGGCTCTGACTCTCCATCCTCTCCAGGGAAGACTAGTCTCTATTTTTATTATTATTTTTTAATGTGCTACAGGGTGCACGTGCACGCTGGAGAGAGACAGAGAGAGGAGGATGTAAGAAGTCCTCCCCTTCCCCTAGGAGGGTGATAAGGCCCAATTCCCTTCTTCATCCTCCCCTCAGGATTTGGGCATGCATGTGGCACCCAGTATGTTTTTCCAGCTGCCGGGTCTGGGACTTGAACCACTGAGTTGGTATTCAACTGCCTGAACCTCCCTGCCACAGGCTGGCCCCAATCTCTACTTTCTAGAGTACTGTCACTGTGGTGTGCTGAATGTCGCCATTCCTTTGTTTCCTTGGAAACAGGATGGGGCAGCAGGAGATAGCGCTGGTGGAGGGAGAGCTGGCAGCCGTGGACCTCCGGGGTCTCCCTGTGACTGCTGAAGGGGCTCACCCCAGGCTCGGGCTCTCCTGCTGGGCCAGCCAGACTCCCGCCATGTCCCATACACTGCTACCTTCTGCTGGCCTGGGGGTCGTGCCCTTCTAAACCACAGTGACCTATGTCTGGGCCCACATCAAGAAATGGGCTATGATAGGGGCCAGCAGTTGGCATGGTGGCTAAGGTGTTGGAATCCCACGTGGCCAACTGTGGTTCAAATCCTGGACCCAGCATCTTGAAAATGACGCTGGGTGCATATGCGTGTGTGCTCAAGGTTCCGCAAGGAGGATGGAAGAGAAGGGGTTGTGGTGTGGCCTTCCCCTCTGGGTGGTGATTTCTCACTTTTCCTCTCACTGTCTCTGTCTCAGTCTCTCTCTGGCAAGTGTGCATGCGTTATGGCAAAAACCTAAAAAAAAGAAATGGGAGGTGATGAAAAGGTATGTTTCCAAACGAGAATTTATTTCCATATGGAAGACTTTTATATCACATTCAGCCATTGCATGTATCTAGTGAGGACCAGCCCTGAGGAGAAAAGGATGTAAGTACAGGAGCAGAGAGGAGGGGAGCAGGGGCAGAGAGGAGGGGAGGGGGGGCAGAGAGGAGGGGAGCAGGGGCAGAGAGGAGGGGAGCGGGGGCAGAGAGGAGGGGAGCAGGGGCAGAGAGGAGGGGAGCAGGGGCAGAGAGGAGGGGAGCGGGGGCAGAGAGGAGGGGAGCAGGGACAGAGAGGAGAGGAGCCCAGGAGCAGCAGAGAATAGGTGACCGTGGACTAGAGACAGAAGTTGGGACTGCAATGGCTCTGCAGGTGCTGCAAAGTGTCCAGGTAGCGCAGAGCCCGGGTGGGCGGGCGATGGGATGTGTGTAGCTGGACAGGAGAGCAAGGCTGAGCATCCGTAGAGCCCAGGTTCACGTGGGCAGTGCCTTCCAGGTCCCTCCAGGACTGGGGTCACCCTGTGTTGTGTCCCCCCACACACAGAGACGGGCCCACTGGGTAGGAATCCTAGGCCTGAGGCACGTTCCCTTGTGTCCTCAGCAAACCTGCTTCCTGGGTATGTGAGCGTGTGCGTGTATGTGTGTGTGCATGTATGCATACGTGCATGTGTGGGGTGAGGCTGACTTTCAGAAATAGCAGCCCTTCAGGCTGTGGTGATCCAATCAGACAGCATCGTTTTGGGTGACATTGCATCTATGCCCAGTGCAGAAGGGGTCCCATGTCTTTTCCTCCTGTGCAGCCCTGAGTCGGGCAGGGGCAGGGACCCCCTGCCCTTGGGTGATCTTTCACAGTCATGCTCGGCTTCATCAAACACCAACTTGGGACCCAAAAGGTGAGGCCCAGAGTCCAGGGACAGAGGCAGGCAGAGGACGCGCTCCCTGATGGACTGTAAATGGCTTCTTCCCAACTGCAGGGCCCGGGAATGCTTTCAGACTCAGCACCTGACCTGAATGAGGGGACCGTGGGGGTGAACTCTGGGGGACCAGCTTCCTCCTCTGTGGGCAGGGCACCAGCTTCTGCTGCACAACTCCCTGAGGACCAACCAGAAAAGCCTGCAATGCCCCAGGGCAGGCCCCCTCACTGTGCAAAACCAGCGGCCTTCCCTCTGCTCCCTCTCAGAGAGAGGATGCAGCGTCCGGTCTCCTCACTTTGCCCTGGCGGTATTCCCAGTGGACACCAGTCTCCGCCCAGCCAGGGGAGGACAGGGCATCAGGTGGGGATCTCCTGGCCAGAGGGGCTGTGGACTCGTTGGCTGGAAATGGCGCCTCCCCAGCTAGGAGTCAGGGGAGAAAACATGCAGCCAGTCCGTGGTGGCCCCTCAGCGAGGGGAGTGAGTCCCACAGCCTGGGGGACCCTTGCTTGGCACATGTGTAAGAGCCTCCCTGGGTGCTGGCCCGGGTGCCGGCCGAGGCCCTGGCTGCGGAAGGGTGTTCGTATTGCTGACGGGACTCGCGGTCTCAGCTGGGTGCTCTGCATCGGAGTCTAGGGTCTTTAAACCACTTGCCGTCCCTGCCAGCCACGACCTCGTGCAGGGGTTAGCATCACTCTGAGGACCAAGCCTGGCTTCAGTGTCCATAGATTGTCACTGAGACAGGCCCAAAGCAGCCACACCTGCCCTGAAGGGACAGCCTGTCTTCAAAGCTGGCTTGTGTCCATGTGTCCCATTTCCACTCAAAAGGGGGGCTCTCCTGCAGCAGAGGGGCAGTGAAAGCCCCCATTTCCCCCGGGGCCCTGGACGTGGGCAAGAAGCACGAGGCAGCAGGAAGTGGCAGGACCCCAGGGCCAGCCATGGCCTGGACAAAAGCTGCTTTCATAACTGAGCTTCTTCCGGGCCCTGATGGCTGGGGTCGGAGTCCCCCGCTCCACCCTGGGGGTCGTTCTGTCCGTCAGATGCAAATGCCTGCGCCCGGCACGCACTTGCGTAAGGAGGCCTGAGCTCCTCCACGGAGGCCAGGTGCATCCAAGGAGCAAGCGTGCTGTCCGGGGCCTCTCCAGGGTTGGTGGGAGGAAAGGGAGTGAAGGGTGGGAGGAGAGACGGGGGAATAAACTCCGGCAGCTTCTGGGCTTCCTGCATCCCGGTGGTTTTCCTCGCGGTGAGGTCCAGACACCCCGCTCTGTTAGTTTCCTGAGGTTGCTGACACCAATGACCATGAACTTGAAGGCTAAAAATAACAGAAGTGTCCCTTCTCAGTGCTGGGCCAGCTCTGACATCCAGGTCATTGGGTTTTGGTCAGGTGTCAGCGGGCCCTTCTGAGGCCCAATGCAGGGTTCCCCCATTTCGGGAAAACTGGCCTCCCCGGGGTCGTCGGTCCAATCTGCCCTCTCTCCACACCCCCATGTCTTCTGTTCACTCAGGTCTCTCCCTCCTCCCTCTGCTGAGGACACACCGCACCTGGAAGGCAGGTCACCTCCTCATGCCCCACAGCCTCCTTTCTGGTCACATGGAGCAGTGTTTACTGGTTAGGCACAGGCTCCCCTTGGACTGGCGGACTTCTGGGTAAGACAGCTGCCCTGGCCTGTCTGGCCTGCTCCAGGGCCCAAGGCCTCCACGGGCCTCAGATCCAAGCAGGTCCGTGCTCCAGAGACAGCCGTGTTCCTCAACTGCATAGCTTCCCTCTGTGACCATGGCCATATACGCCCACCTGAACACTTTCTCCTCACTCTCAGGCTGCTCTCTGCCTGCTGGACTCTGCTGGAATCTCCCCTGGCATCTCACAGACACCTGTCATGTCTTGTCCGTATCCGTGGCCATCCTGGTCCTTCCCACACAGCCCTGTGTCCTGCTACCCTCGGGAACCTCAGCCTGGTCCTCAGCGCCCAGTAGGAGACTTCCATGACTGCTGTTTCTAGAATGACCCTGGATCTGCCTGTCCCTCCATCCCCATGGCGACGCTTACTTTGCAGTCCAGGGGCCCCTCGACTTGAACGTGAAGGTGACTGTGGGGCTGTTGGAGGGCACAGGGTATGGCTTCCATGTCCATCTTGCTACTTACAGGTCAGGTCAGGTACCGACTACCCTCCCGCAATTCTCATCACAACGGTCAGGCTCTCTCCTCGGTTCCACACACTTTCTCCCAGTCTTACACTACCACTCTGTATCCTTATCAAATCTAAAACCAGATTTATTATTATGAGGCTTAAACAAAGCTGTGGATAGAACTTTAGAAGCATTATTAAAGCCAGGGATGAACAAGGGTGTCCACCCTCACTGTCCTACAGGGGCTGGGTCCGGAAGACCTGACAGTGAGGTCAGAAGAGGAAGTTATGGGGAGGTTGAGGAGCGCTCTCACGGTTCACGACGACACATCTGAGTGAGGGGAATATTCGGGAAACTGGCCGACAGCTGTGGGTTATAGGGGAATCACTGCACATTCAGTACCTGTTCTAGGTACAAATAACTGTTACCCTATCATGAAAAATATTTCACTCTGGATAACATTTATGACCAGGTGTAGTGGCGTAGAGGTGTGTGATACTTCGTGACACTGAAGCCACACAGAAGATTTCCAGTTCGGCCCCAAGTCCCCCTTCCAGGCTGGGCACACGTGTGCTGACTGAGGCTGAGTGGGTTGCAGCAGGAGGTCTCTGTTGGTAGTGCCTGTCTCTGTCTCTTTCTCTCATGGAAGAAATGAACATTTAAAAATTGAATAACCTTTAGGCAAGATCATAGCAATATCTAGGTTACGAAATCTGTAGGGACTAGCTAAAGAGAACTTGAACACTTTGCTAAGGGTGAAATGAAGATCTAAGCACTCGGGAGGGGATCGCTTGCTGTCATGTGGAATGAATCAGGATCGTGACAGCGGCCATTAACGTCCAATTACCCATAATGTCGGTGCAGCCCCAATGCCGTGCCAATGATGTGTGTGTGGGGTATTGGCATGGAAAGGTGACAGGAAGATGCAAGAGGGAAAGGAGTAATTAGGATAAAATGGCCCTATTAAATATGAAATGCATTAGGAAGATTCCAGAACTAAACCAGATTGATATTGAAGATTTTTATGGGGCAGAGGTCCTCCTTCCCTACCCCTTATATTTATATATATACATCATATATATATATATATATATATATATATATATATATGTATATACATACATATATGTATGTATGTATATATATATCTATTTTATATATAAAATTATATATATACATCTTATATATACATATTATATAAGATGTATATATACACACACACACACACATAGAGAGAGAGAGAGAGAGAAAGAGAGCGGTCCTCCTCCCCCACCCCCCCGTGTATGTGTGTGTGTGTGTGTGTGTGTGTGTGTGTAGTCATTGGGAAAGTCATGGCATGTTTTAGCTTAAAAAAAAAAAAAACAACAACAGAAAAATACATCATGACTTTCCCAATGTCCCAATATACACACAATTCAAATTTAGCCTATGTGGTAGGTTGTGTTTCAAATCAGTGGGCAAAAGAAGAATTACCGAATGAGTGGTTTAGAGAAATTGACTACTTGGAAACATGTGAATTCTGACTCACTGCCTTACTACTCCAGAAGAACTCACAGCGGTATTGGAAGTGGGATGTACAAAATTAAACTAAAATGTTGGGAACCAGCAGTTGGTGTAATGGCTATGTCGCTGGACTCCCACATAGTCGACTGCGGTTCGTGTCCCAGACCCGGTGGCTTAAACTCACGCCGGATGCATGTGCGTGCGTGCCCAAGATCCCGAGAGGAGAATGGAGGACAAGGGATTGCGGTGTGGCCATCCCCCCTGGGGGGTTGTTTCTCGCTTTCTGTCTCTTTGTCTCTCTCTGTCTGTCTGGCGAGCGCACGCGCCCTATAGCAAAAACCTCTCCAAAATAAAAAAACTAAAATGTTCTGAAAGGAACACAAAGTAAATTTATCACTGTAAATTGGAAATGCCTTTCTAATCAGGATAAAGGTGGAGAAGCTTTGATATTTTTTATTTCTAGTCAAGTAGATAAAAAATATCAGCAAGGAAAAAAATGACACGGGAGGAAATGTAAACAGTGAATTGAAGAAAATGCGGCCGGAGCGGTGCGGTCTACACACTTCACTGAGCAGCCGTTTTGCACAGATACTCATCAGTCGGTCAGAAAAAAATGTTTACAAACTAACAAAAATGGAAAGCTCACAGAAATATAAATGAAATCGGTCAATAAATATATTAGAAGAGACTTGCTCAATTTTTCTTAGAATAAAGAAATGGAAAGAAAAAAGGCACTGTACTCTCAGAAAAAAAAAGTCCTTATTATTAAGAAGTCGGTAATTTAGATTATGACAATTTATAGATTCTAGTCTTGCAATTTGGACACTTTTTACAATGTATACATTTTAGTAATAAGTTACTAACATATACAAAGAATGAAGTGACTTTTTCTCTGTATGAGACTATTTACCATATATATATATATATATATATATATATATACACACACATATATATATGTATATATATATATACACACATATATGTATATATATACATACATATATATATACATATACATATATATATATACACACACACACATATTTTTAAAAGAAGTATTTAATTTAATTTATTATTATTTTTTAATTTCACCAGAGAGAGAAAGTGAGAAAGCAAACCACCAGATCTGGGACTCAAACCGCAGTTGGCCATGTGAGCATACAGCTGATTTCGTGCTGCCCCGTTGGCCTCCATTCTTCCGTTGCCACATTCCCACTCCTCCTGGTACTTCCAGATTTACCTCCAAGCAAACCTCATCCTCGTTTCCAGGCCTGCCTCAATGGGAGCCCACTCTAGTACAAGGCCCCCACCCCTCTCTGGCCAACCAGGGGTCCCCTGGCCAGCCCTCTCAGTGGGACAGCCCAGGTCTCAGTGGGAAGGGCACACAGGGACAGGGCTCCACACAGGGGAGCAGGGGAAGTGCCAACCTATACTGAGGGTCCAGTGCCCCTCAGGCATGCCACCTTTGTCTAGGAGACAGAATGCTCCAGGGAGAGCAGGGAGTGAACACCTCGATGTGTGCCAGAGGTGCCTGGCTGGTGACTGTCCACATCAGGCTCAGCCACTTGTGGCCCTGTGCTAGGGAGGTGTCTGCTGAGTGCTTAGAAGAGGCAGGGGTGGCCTTCACGGCTCCCACATGGATCGGGCAGTTAGTTGTCTGTTAGCCATGACTCCGGGACGAGGGGCAGAGCTGGAATGCAGCTGCCAGAGGCATCTGAGGACATACCTGGGACCCCGGAACCTCAGCTCCACCTCCCTATGTGGCCGCAGCCTCCTGCCTCTTGCAGGAGAAAGAGCTTGTTTTGATCATGAGTGCTTAAAACACACGCACATGCACGCACACTCGAGCATGTAGGCACTCATACACACATGAGCATGCACACATGCACACATGCAGGCATGCATACACACATGTGCATGCACACATGAGCATGCAGGCACATATACACACGATAACGCACACACACACATGCAGGCATGCATACAAACACGTGTAAGCACGCAGGCATGTATACACATGTGCACACACACATGCAGGAACACACACGCGTGCATGCACACACATGCATGCAGGCACATGCAAAGCGCATAGAGATGCACACATGCACATACATGTGTACACACACGTGCATACATGCAGACACACATGCTCAACAATCACGTTCACACATGCACACACAGACACACATGCAAGCATACGTGCAGACACACGTGCACACATGTGTGCACACACATGCAGATGCACATGCACACATGTTCGCACATGTGAGCAAACACACACATACACAATGTTCATACACACATGCAGGTATACATACACACACATGCGGGCACACATACACACATGCACACACATGCAGGCACACATACACACACACACACACCTGTGCACTCTCCCCATTCCTCTCGTGCCACGATCCCCTGCTGGCTGGCATTCACTGTGGGAGTTCATTTCTGCAGGACACACAGGTTCTCTGGTTGGGAACTGGTGGATGGGTCCTGCCAGGCTCCCAAAGCAGACAAGGAAGGCTAATGGCCTGAATGGGAAAGTTTGGGAGGTGACCTCAGCCGGAGTAGGGAAATCGAGACAGGAGGCGAAGGATTCAGAGCGAAACCACAGGCAGCTGGGCCTCAGAGTAGGCCACCCCAGGGTCCGCCCAGCCAGGCCATTCGCTCTGCAGCTTCCACCTGGATTCAGCTGAGCTGCTCCTGGGCACAGCCTCGGCGGGCAGGGCGGCCTACAGGGGCATGGGAGTGCATGGGAGCCCTGAGTGCTGGTTCACCCCAGGACAGCGGCTGGGAACCCTCAGGCCCACCGTTATTATCACATGGCCAGTGTAAGGCCTCTTAGCGTTATTATGGAACAGAGTCTGTTTAAATGAGAAAAAAGCATATTTTCTGTCTTCTAGTTAATTGGAACGTTCAGGATTGGGGGACTGGCACAAAGCCACCGTGATCGGGTTCTGTTTAATAAAACAAGGACCAGCGCGGCGTTGTTCCAGCCGTTATATTTATCTTTCAAAGTCACTTGGCAGCACTAATATCTCTAATTGCTAAATACATGTGGTTACTGAAAGTCTAAAATAATACATTATAAACTATTTAGAACAGTAATGGAATTCATGCCACCAGGAGCTTGGAGAAAATTAGCAGTCTTAAAATACCCTGATAAACAAAGACCATATCGCATATTTTAAGCACAGAAATTGCAGAAAATCCTTTACTCCCTTCAGACGGGAGAACGCCCTACCTGGCATCCTCCAGTGTTTGCTGGCAACCTTTTGGTGCCATGACGAGGCTTCCAGGGAGGTAAGCTGCGGTCCCTATACCAAGGGGCCAGTCTGGGCCTAGCATGGAGTGAGGCCCTGTCCATGGCATGCCGGGAAAGGGCAGGACTGAAGGTCAAAACTGCTTGGCCCAGCACAGAGGCGCAGGCTGTCAGGACTCTGCTCTGCAGGCTGGGGCTGCATGGATAACCAGGCTTGCTCTCCAGTCCCGCCCACAGGCCAGGAACAGCGGAGTGTGCCTGTAACCCTGGCTGCTCGGGGTGCTGAGGCAGAGTGTGCCTGTAACCCTGGCTGCTCGGGGTGCTGAGGCAGAGTGTGCCTGTAACCCTGGCTGCTCGGGGTGCTGAGGCAGAGTGTGCCTGTAAGCTGCTCGGAGCGCCGAAGCGTGAGGACTGGATTGGAGTGAGGCTGGCCTAGGCCACATCCTGAGACCATGTATAAAAAGAAAGCCAGTAGGTGGCATGGAGGTTAAGGCAGCTGGATCCCACATGGCCAACATGTGGTTTGAGTCTGGGACCTGGTGGTTGAAAATCCCGTAGGTGTGTGTATGACGGAAATCCTGAGAGGAGAATGGAGAAGGGATTATGGCGTGGCCGTCCCCCTTGGCAGATAATTTCTTACTTTCCCCCTCTCTCTCCTGTGAGTGTATGCATCCTACGGCAAAACAAAAACAAAACAAAACAGAACAAAAAAAGATTGGGCTGGGTTGCACATGCCTGCCTCGGAGGCCAGCGCCGAGGACTGCGCCAGTAAGACCTTATTCTGAAACTAAAAGTGCCCGTACTATTAGCCCGCGTCTGTTGTGACTTTCTGCCCCACCTACCCTGGATTTCCTTGCTCTAGCCTGATGGGGTCTGGCCCTCCCCTGGTCAGTGGGCAGAGGTGTGGGCCAACCCAGGCTGGTCTACCGTGTTCCCCCAGCACGAGGGGGTGTATGGGCGTGGTGCTTGCATTTGAGTGAAGTGACAAAGGGGCTGGTTGCCTTCATCCGCCCGGTGACTGCAGCAGTGCGCTTTAGTTCTTCCCCGTCCGCAGGGGCTTGTCATCAGCCTGCGTTGGCTGGGTGGCCTTCCGATGCCTGTCCCATGGGTTCTTCCAGGTCAGTGCTGACTTCCGTCCCTTACAACCACGGCATGCTGACGACACACTTCACCACAGACGTGGCTTTGTAAGTGGCGGCTCTGACCTCTCCTTTCCAGTATTCGAAAGTCCTCGTCATGCAATTTGGCATCCTGCTGACACCTTCATGATATCGTTCGTGCCACCTGGTGTGGACCTGCCAGGACCTGCACCTCTCCATCTGCGGGCTATCCTGGGACTTCGGAGCCCCGGATGCAGTAGGTATAGATAACCCTCCCTGCTGTGCCCGCTCGGGGGTCCTGGAGCAGATGAAGTGGTGTGCCATGCTGTTGAGTCTGGGAGGGCTTGTCATGGGGCATGAGTAACCAGGATGGGCGAGGGCAGAGCTGGGCACAGGGAGAGCACCCCAGGAGGAGCAGCCACGAGGGTGGCAGGAAAGGAGGTGGGTCAGGGAGGAGGGCTCAGCCGTAAGCCCACCCTGCAGTGGCACCAGACAGTCCGGACTTCCCAAATCGGGCGCACTGGGGGTGGGAAGCAAGGCTGGGGCTTGATGTTATTTACCATAAAACAAAGTAACAGCTGCAGCCAGGGCGTTGTGTGCGTTTGGTTCAAGCTCTGGAGCAATTTAATTCCAGAAGTTCAAATGCAAATGTGACACACGGGCTACTCTTTCCCAAATGTTTTCCGTTTCTGAAGTAGAAGTGCGTCTGCTTCCTGTAGTCTCTGCTGGCCTGTTCGCTGGGGACTGGCTTGAGAAACAGCCTGAGAGCTTGTGCCTGGCCATCCTGCATGGCTGGGATGCCCCAGAGGTGCCGTGCTCAGAGCTGGTCAGGTGCACGCGGCTCTCACAGGGGAGGGTACAGAGAGATAACTGCTCATCACCTACTCAGAGGCTCCAGCTCTGCAACCTCTCGGTGGCGAGGGAGCAACTGACCCCAAAGAGAAGCCCCTGAGAGGGCTGGCCCAGTGAGGGGTCCTGGTCCCACAGCGCATCCAGGGCCTGGAGGATGTGTACCTTCCTGACGGTACCGGTTGTGAGTACAAAGCCGCCCTCCCCCAGTGTGGTGTGTGACTGTGCAAAGCACCTTTGGGTCTCAGTCCTCATGGGTGAAAGGGGGTGAAAACGGCCTTCCAAGCAGGTGGGTGTGGGATGGGACGCGCTGTGCACCACGCCATGCAGTGTGCAGGGGGACTGATATGCGGCATCACGGGCAGCTTTCTCCTGCTCCTCTGTACCTGGCGGGGCTGGGTGGAGGCTGTCTGTGCCTTTCGCAATCCCCAGCCTCAGGGGAGGTCCCCAGGCAGCTCCATAAATCCCGAAAGCTCTAGCAAAGCAGTTCAGAAAACCACAAGTTTGTCTACCTTCCTTGAAAATGAAGATGGAAATTAAAGTTCAGAGGGCAAAGTGGCCTTACAGAGTCTTGTAGAGTCACCGGCCAGTTAATGCGTGGTGTGTCCACGACCAGGTGCCTATTTACCCAGTGTGGATGGAGAGAGGCCTGCTGACTCAGCCTGGCAGGACGGACCCAAAAGACGTGCCTATAGACGTACCTCTGTAGGGCTAGAGAGCTGGCTTTTGAAAATGCCCACACCAAGCTTCCCTCTTTCACTTAGGTCTAATTTACCTATTCATTCAACAAGCATGTGAGTATATTCAGTACTTACGTGTGCTAGAACTTCACTGGCTGCTTGGGGACACAGCGCTGAGACCAGCAGAAAGACAAAGGTCTCTGCCTGGGAGAGTTTTGTCCCAGCGAGGGGGAAGGCTATAGATGGAGGTGGACTTTGAGCAAAGAAGGAGGTGATGACAGGAAAGGATTACAGGGGAGGAATGTGGAGGGGAGGAGAGGGGGGGTGGTAGAGGGACAGAGGAGAGAGGCAGGGAGGAGGGAGGAATGGGGGTATAAATACCCCAGCTTCAGCCCCCCAGTGGTGGGCCAACTCTGAGGCTGGTGTCCAGTTCAGGCCTCTCTCCAGCAGGAGGGGGCCACCCTTCCCACAGCAGTACTGGACTTGGTACCCCTCCCTGGTACTACCCCTGCTGGCTTTCCTCCCCCATCTCACCTCTCCACTCTACTACAAGGGTACCCTGGGAGCACCTCCAAATAAGCGTCCTGCACTCAAATTCTGGTCTCAGGGTCTGCTTCTGGGGAGACTCACCTAGACAGTGTGTCCTGCGCTTCCTGGTGGCCGGGCCTTCACAGCCAGGCTCTGTACCGTCCTTGCTCGGCAGGAAGACAGCGTCCTCTCTGCTCTTCCCCGGGGACTCGGCGTGACTGCAAGATGGAGAGTCAGGGCTCCCTTTACAGAGGGTGATGGGGGGGGTGCAGGCAGGCTGCCTCCCAGGGGCCTCACCTGGGTGTCGAGGGCCTTTCTCTGACCACAATGGGTGGCCAAAGGACAGGGAGTACACTGATTATCATAAAGAGGACCCACTAGAATCACACCGAGAGCCACAAAAGCATGTGCTATAAAAATCACAAGCCATCTTGCATATTTTTAAAAAATGTAATTGACAGATAATAAGTACTTACGGGCACAGTGAGATGTCTCGTGTGTGTTTGTGAGGGGACAGTACACCAAGCTAACCGTTGTATTTAGGTCTGCGTGGTGATACCGCAGGTAGACCCCGCTGGGGCAATGCTGGATCCCCATGGGGGTCTGCGGGGGTCCCTGGATCCTGGCTGACTGGGAGGGCTGTAGAGGGCCCTGCTGAGGGGACTTCTCTCTCTCCATCTCTCACTCGTATGAGTGAAACAAATGGACTTAAAAAATACTGATCATCTGGGACCAGCAGTTAGCATAATGGCTATGTTGCTGAACTCCTATGTAGCCGACAGCGGTTCAAGTCCTGGACCCGATGGCCTAAACTCATGCCAGGCGCGTGTGCGTGCGTGCCCAGGATCCCGAGAGGAGAATGGAGGAGAAGGGATTGTGGCGTGGCCATCCTCCCTGTGGGGTGATTTCTCACTTTCTATCTCTGTCTCTCTCTGTCTTTCTGACAAGCACACGTGCCCTATACCAAAAAACCTCTCCATAAAAAAAAAAAAAAAAAAAAAAAAAAAACTGATCACCTCACATGCTTACCTGTGTGTGTGGTGGAAACATCTCCAATCTGTCATCTGAGCGATGTGAAATACACCACGCATGCTCACCACCTGGCCGCCAGGCTGTGCAATGGTCACAGAACCGCGTTCCTCCTGTTATCAGCGGGACCTCGTGCCCTTGAGCAGCATTTGCCCTTCCCTGTCCGCCCCTCTCCCGCCCCTGGTCTACTCCCCTCCCCCTCCGGTCTACTCCGCACTTCTGTGAGCCCAGCCTTTCCAGCTTCCAAGTATCGGTCAGATCAAGCAGGGTTCACTTTTCTGTGCCTGCCTTATTTCACAATGGGTAAGGAAAATGAGACACACACAAACACACACACACACACACACACACACACAGAGACGGAATACTACACAGCCTTGAAAAGGAGGAAAGCCTGTCATGTGTGACAGTATGGCTAGACCCGAGGGCATTACGTTCAGTACTCTCCACCACCTTGCTCCCTCCGAGCGGGCAGTGCCCGTGTTATTTCAGCTGTACTCACGCCACCCGTCCCTGGGGCACCAGCTGAGCCCCTAAGCGTGTTTCCTGTACCATCAGGCTGTGCTGGCATGTGGTCCTGAGGGAGTCCCACGGGCAGCTTTGTGCTGGCTCTGGGAAGCCGCCAGCCTTCAGACTGGCAGGGACTATGGGGAATGAACTTGGGGACTGGTACGTCCCTTAAGTATGACTTTTCCTTCCAGGCAAGTGACACGCCTGGTCTCTGGCTACCTCCTCTCTCTCCTCGGGGCACAGGAGTGCTGTATCTGACTGGAGCGTGTTGGAGGAGAAATTAGGCATGCCTGAATCAGCCCTGCTGCCTGCCCTGCTGGGGGTGTTAGGTGAGCCTAGGTGACTTGCCAGGAGAGGCCCAAAGCCCAGGGCTTCCGGTCACTGGGGGCGAGGCGTCTCCTCTCGGGCCCGGCACGAGGAGGCCCTGAGTGCACCCCCATGTGCCAGCAGCAGCTGCACGGTTGCAGAGCGGACGTCAGATTTGTGATGACTCAGTGCAGGGGACCTGCTGCAGTTGGCGGATACCCGTTCATCGGCCTCCAATTGGTAATTGGTCAGTCTCGGTGGTTGTGAGCCTGGTGGTGAGATGGAGGGGTGAGCTCTGTGGAGCCCCCGGAAGCATGACAATGAGAGCTTCGGTTTCTTTCCAGCTTTCCTTGTGGCTCTACCATCTGGAGGTGGCCTGGCTGGCTTCTGAGAGGGACCAGTGGGTGATGCAGGGCACAAGCCAGAAGCTTCGTTTCCACTGGCAACGCGCACTGAAGTGGCAGCCGTGGCCGCGCTGCCAGCGCCGAGCTGTGGGATCGTCTCCTGAGCTCAGGTCTCCTGCACGCTCCATCTGTGACGCAGCCTCCTGCCACCTGTCCCCGGCCTGTCCCTCACCAGTTATAAACACCAGAGTCCACTGAAAGTCCTCCAGGAGGCTTCTTCTGAGAGCGCGTGATCTTCCTGCCCAAGGGGGCTGGTCTGGTCTAGAGAGCCGGCAGAGGCCGCAGAGCGCCGACTCGGCTCCGGGCTGATCCTCAGAGGCGTCCTTGCTGCCCAGTTCGGCTGAGACCATGCTTTAATAGCCAGGGCAGAGAGGCTGGCAGGTGGTGTTGTGGTTAAGGTACTGGACTTTCACATGGCTGACCATGGTTTGAGTCCCGGACCTGGTGGCTTGCTTTCTCACTTTCTCTCTCTCTCTTACGTCTCTCTCTGGTGAGTGTACATGCCTTATAGCAAGAAAAGAAATTAAATAACAATAATAAATAAAATAAAATAAATAATTAATTTAAAAAAACAACCAGGACAGAACCCCATCAAAGGCAACCAAAACGCTATATAAATCCTACTTTGGAGAACTGATTGTTATGTCAAAAAATGCAGCTCCCCAGGTATGATAAAAATAACCAGAGTTCTTAGTAATTTCATGATTTAACATTCAAACGGCTGATCTAAATGCCATCTCATGAAATCCTGTTTCAGCAGCTCCTACTTCCCAGGGCTTTGGGAGGCCTCTTTGCTGGGCCCTGCATTTGTGTGGGCCGGAGTCCATCAGCACACCTAGCTTGTGGTAAGCTGGACAGGCAGCGCAGGTTCCGTGGTGACAGGTCTGCATCTGCGAAGTGTGCGTGTGGGAGACCTGCCGTGTGAGCTCTGCAGAGAGTGGGGGCAGGAGCAGGCCGGCTGGGCAGCCGCAGCCCGCCTGAGCTCCGGAGGGCTGCCTGTTAGCTGCCCCCAGTCGACGTGGGCATACCCCAGCACCGGGTTGCAAGGCAGACGGTGTCCTCTTCGCAGTAGGAGGAAGGGGTGAGAGTAGTGGTCATTAATGTGAGCTGTTGCCCCCCCCCCCACGCCCCGTTCTGGTATTTCTTCTTACCAATTCTTGATGGGCTTCATCTGAGAACGATTTTCAAAATCGGAATGGAGTCATTCATGTCCACCCTGACAGAGCTGGCAAGGCTACAAGGGAGGCACTTGCTCACGCTGGCATGCCCAACGACAAGAGCTGGTCTCTGAAGAGCCCTGCAGGAGCCACAGTTGCAGACAAAGACCACGGCGACCTGGAGCAAGGGCTGCTTCTGCCAGGGCGTGCCCAGAGCTGCCTGGCCACTAGGATGGACACCACCCTTGTTATTACTTATTTATTTATTTAAGAGAGGTTTTTGCGGGACCAGCAGTTAGCGTAGTGGCTATGTTGCTGGACTCCCACGTAGTCGACCATGGTTCGAGTCCCGGACCCGGTGGCTTAAAACTCATGCCGGGTGCGTGTGCATGCGTGCCCAAGATCTCAAGAGGAGAATGGAGAAGGGATTGTGGCGTGGCCATCCCCCCTGGGGGGTGATTTCTCGCTTTCTGTCTCTCTGTCTCTCTGTCTGTCTGTCTGGCGAGCGCACGCGCCCTATAGCAAAAAAAACCTCTCCAAAAAAAAAGAGGTTTTTGCTATAGGGTGTGTGCACTCACCAGAGAGACAGAGAGAGACAGAGAGACAGAAAGTGAGAAATCATCCCCCAGGGGGGATGGCCACACCACAATCCCTTCTCCATTCTCCTCTCAGGACTTTGGGCATGCACGCACACGCACCCAGCGTGAGTTTAAGCCACTAAGTTTGGGACTCAAACCAGGGTCAACTACATGGGAGTTCAGTGACGTAACCGTAAAGCCAGCTGCTTGTCCTGCCACCCTTGTTACTGACCCTTGTAGCCATGGATAATTGTCCTGGCTGGTATTGTCACCTCTCTCCCACTCCCTCTCACGGGTGGTTTCACCTTTAAAACCTGTCTGAGGATTGTAAGACCCGGCAGGCATGTCTGAAGCTGCCTGAATTATGTTCATCCAATCCCCCTGTATGCCAGCAACAGTCCTCAACTCGTAGGCCCCAATAAGGCCCTTTTTGCTTTGCACATTTTGCTGCAGTTTACCTTTGGTTTTTTTGGTGGACATATTCTACCCTGAGCTCAGGTCTGTTTCTGCTGTATCTGAGATGAGTAGTAACTTTGGGGAATGAGAACACGCATGCACACGTGCGCACACACACACACACACACTCACACACTCAGATGCACACAGCAGTTAGACTGAATCTCTTAATGAGTCCAGGGTCATCAGCAGTGAGTGTGTGGGATGCGGGCATGAGCTGCATAGCCCTCGTAGCTTTCCTTGGCCCTGCATCACTTAAGATAAGATCCTGCTAGATATGAACAGCTCAATTCTTTTTTCTTTTGTAGTACTTTAAAAAGGTCTGCTGAGGGGGGCCAGGAGGTGGCGCTGTGGTTAAGGGACTGGACTCCCACATAGCCAACCGTGGTCCAAGTCCTGGACCTGGCAGCTTGAAAACCACGCCAGGCATGTGTGCATCTCTGACCCACATCTCAAGAGGAGACCGAAGGAGAAGGAATGGAGGTATGACCATCCCCCTGTGGGGTGACTTCTCACTCTCCCTCTCTCTGTCTCTCTCCAGTGAGTGCACGTATCCTATGGCAAAAACCTACAAAAAAAAAAAAAAAAGCGTTATGAGGCATCATTGATGTACCTGCACCTGTTCATTTATACGGTCTGATGAGGTCGGTCCTATGTGCATGCCTGTGATGTTGCCAACACCATCGAGGCGCTGCACACATGTCACCCAGAGCTCCCCGTGTCCCTTAGCTCTTTATTTTTAGTGGGAAGAACACTTAACACGAGATCTACCTTATTTTTTTCCTACCTTTACTGAGGTATAATTGACAAATACAAATTGTATATAAAATATGATATAGAGAAAATGCCGATGGGGCAAAATGCAAACAATTGCTGAGTGGGGATAAGACTGCTTTGTCTTCAACCTGCAACTTTTCTGTAAGTTTGAAATTGTGTCAAAATCAAAAGCTACAAACAGAATGAATTTCTTTTGACACAGTTTCCCCCATTCAACAAGCGTTCACGTTTTGCCCCTCATGGGTCTTTGTGTGCATCTTGGATGCTATTTTTCTTGACTCCCCTGAGGAAGATTGGCGTTTTTATGCCCTTCGTCCCTTAAAGGTTCAGCCTTCAGTGTTGTCTGCACACGAGGGCCCGCTCACAGCCGAGCAAAGGCACAGCACTGTGGCGGGAAATCGGGAACGCCACCCCTATGTGCCGGCGTCATTCCTGTCCCTTGTGTCCGCAGTGCCCGCTCTGTCTCCCTCCCTGTCCAACTCGAGCGTGACTCATGCTTCGCTTTCACTCCTCACGTTGTTTTAGTCTCTCTTTTTTATTAGATCTTTGCCAAAGGGCACGTGCTCTCCCTGGGGAGGAAGAGAGGCAGTGAGAGGGAAAGTGAGAAATCACCCCCAGGGGGATGGCCATGCTGCAATCCCTTTGCTTCCATTCTCCTGAGGTTTTAAAAGTCATGCACACATGCCAGGCGTGATTTTCAAGCCACTGGGTCCAGGACTTGGACCACAGCTGACCACGTGGGAGTCCAGGCTGCAACCACCACACCACCTGCTGGCCCTGCTTCAGTCTCCTTTTCCGGACAGTGTTTTCTCCTCCTTCCTTTGTCTTTCAGTGCTTTGACACCTTTGCAGAGAACAGGATAGTTATTTAGACAGTGTCCTATGTGAGCAGACCTACGAGGCAACCCGCCAGCCCAGAATATGGGGAGCGGCAGCTTAGGGGGCAGCTCGGAGGCCCACGCCCGCCGGCTGTGCACTCAGGTTATGGTGTCCATCCGTCTCCGGTCCTTGCTGTTTTCAAACCTGACTCAAGGACGGGGAGGCCAGTTCTCAGAGGAGACGTGAGGGTGGGGCACTGCCAGCACCCTGTGGTCCGCCACACTCCCTCTGCCTCCACTTCCAGCCTCCCAGAAGCCCACCTCCTTGAAGTTCACCCTCCCACTATGACTGAATTCCTCTCCTACGTGATTCTGAAACTGAATTCGCTCCAAGGCCACACTCTGACTCCATTCTGCGGCAGCTTCACGTCACTCACTGGGGACCAGTCACTGACCAGGGTCGATTGTGACGACAGGTCCCGCCTGGCTGGCCGTTCAGATGTAACCTGCTTCGCCTTCCTCAGCTACCTGTGGAGTCCCCCACTCCTCCTGGCTGCCACGAAGGCCATGCAAACACAGGCACTCTGGGCAAAGCCTCCCCAGAACTCCGGGGAAACCCTTCATTCGCGGCCCCCTTTTCGTCACCTTCCATCTTCCCCAGGCCAGGGACAGAAATAAGAGTAAGACCAGCCTTGGTGGGTTTTGCTGCCTAACCTTTTCTTTTTTTCTTTTCTTTTCTTTTCTTTCTTTTCTTTTCTTTTCTTTTCTTTTCTTTTCTTTTCTTTTCTTTTCTTTCCTTCTTTTCTTTTTCTTCTCTTTTTTTTTCTTTTCTTCTTCTCTTCTTTACTGTGTGTGTGTGTGTGAGAAAGAGAAAGAGAGAGAGAGAGAGAGAGATATCACTCTCCAATGGGGAATGGTCCCAGTACAATGCCTTCCCTTCCATTTCTCCAGTCCATCGGGATTTAGCACAGACATGGTAAGCCACTGGGGACAGGACTGGAGCCGTGGCTGGCTGTGTGGGCCTGGCTCCTTACACATGGGCCTCAGCAGCGCTATGGGTTAAGCCCCCCCATAAAAAATTAAGAAAAAAAATTTCTTAATTTTTGTCATAGGGCTCATATACTCACTGTAGGGAAAGAGAAAGAGGATGAGAGAGAGAGATAGAACTCCCTCATGGGTCGTGGTCACACTGCAGACCCTTCTCTATCTCTTTCTTCTTCTTCTTTTTTTTATTTTTACTGGATTTTGGACACATACACACATGTGTCTGGCATGCTTTTCAAGCTGCCAGGTCCAGGACTTGCAGCTGGCAACGTGGGATGGGCTGCCCTAGCCACCAGGCCACAGGCCAGCATGGGGGCTGGCCCTGCTGCTTGGCCCTCTCATGCCCATTTGCATCTTTGTCTTCACTAAATCCTGATTTTCGTAATTCTGCACGAGTGAACCTAAATGTTGGTGAAAAAGTGGAATGGAAGTGGGAGTGTGTTTTTTGTGCCCAGGGTTTTGAGACCCACGCATGGCATTTCCATAATATGCCTTTTCAATGGACCGTCTGAAGATGCCTTGTTTGTGGCATGTCACTTAAGTCACTTGGACAGCTTCGGGATATGTCAGCTGTTTAAGTGGCCTCGACTCCCTCGGGAAGAGTAGGCTATTTCTGAGCATTTCCACATTCAGAGTGCTCACTGGTTCTCCTTTCTCCAGGAGGCAGGAATTCCTGCTGCCGTCTCCCAGGGAGCAGCAGGCTGGAGAAGCCAGCCACAGCCTGGCCTTCACAGGCAGGCTCAAGGGAGAACCAGATCTTGGCCCAAGTCTGGAATTGTGTCCTCCTCCAGGGAGAGCTGTTAGGAAAAAAAACACAGGTAAAGGCTGCTTGGTGGGGTAGAGGGAACCTGCAGTTCGGGCGAAGCTGGGCTCCCATGGAAGGCCGTGGGTTTGGTTCCTGAGCCATCGTCTCCTTGCAGGCCTCCCCACTGAGGTCGAGCATTTCAGGGAGCTGTTTTCCTCGGTTTGTTTTAATTTTGCTACAGGGTGCCTGTGCTCGCAGGAGAGAAAGGAAAGTGACACAGCACCCAGGGAGATGGCCTCGCTGCAGTCTCTCCTCTGTTCTCAAAGGCATGCACGTGTGTCCTGTGTGTTTTTTAAGCTGCTGGGTCTAGGATTCGAACCAGAGTCGGCCATGTGGGATCCAGCACCCTAACCACCATGCCACCAGCTGACCCAGAGCTGAGCTTTCTGTCACCCTCACCCCTGCCACCCTACTCAGTGCCTGGCAGACAGTGGGCCACAATCAGCCTGTGTGCTCCTCCTCCATCCAGAGTCTCTGCGACATAAACTCAGCTAGCCTGGGACACCCCCCAGCCGCTGCCAGACACAGCGGCTCTCAGGGCCACACATCTGCAGGTCAATGCCATCACTGTGACGACCCACAAGCACCTTCTCAAGGCACAGGCCAGAAGTGAGCAGCAGACTCCGCTCGCTGGCGCCCCCTTGTGGTCCCGCCTGTTTGGGCGCCTCACCTCAGGTCAGCATGGGAACAGGAAGACCTGGATAGTTAGGGTTCCGGATGGCCACTGGGATCGCTCAGACGCTGACTGCAGGTTCCCGTGCCCTGGGACACAGTGTGTCGGTCAGACTGCAGGTGTGGGCACAGCTGTGCTGGACTAGCCACGTCTGCCCTGAGCAGGACTGATTGTGGAGAGGGGTCGGTGCGCTGTGTCCAGCCTGTCGTCAACCCTTCACAGTTGAGATCTGAGAACTGTAGGGCCAGACAGCGGCACAGTAGTGAACCTGGAGCACGTGGGAAGTGCTAGGTTTGCATCCCAGGGCCTCCCTGTACGTCAGGCAGTGCGGGCCTGTGGTCAGGCTGGCTGGGGCCGGCGTGGAAGAGGCCCTGCTGGGGCTCATCTTTCTCTCTCTCACCCTTTTGGAAAAAACAAACTTTATAAATAAAAAGACTAGGGAATTCTCATCCTTCCACCAGGTCCTAAGGGGACGGTGAAGAACAAAGCAGTCTTTCCCCGTGCGAACCAAGACCTGCTTTGGGTTTGTCTCTCTCTCTGCTCGGGTATCTGGAGCAGCTCTTCTGAGATGTGGCCTAGCCATGCCCACCTTTGTGGTGACCCCAAGTGGCCGCCAATGACCTGACAGTGGCAGCTCCAGACATCAGTGGACTGACACTGCCAGAGGAAAGGAGTCTGAGGGGTGGACAGACCACACCTAGGGAGGGTATTGACTTCCAGGATTGAGTGCCTGCGCTCTCCCTTGGCCCTTGGCAGACACCCCCACTCAAGCTCCTCACCCCTGCAAGTGGGAGGGACACGTTGCTAGTTCATCCCTCTATTTTTTCTTGCCAGGGAGCCTGCCTCAGTGGTCTTGCGAATGGCGCTGTGCTGCTCCCGCTACCAGCTGGCTGGTGCCGGGACAGGTGTCAGCTCCAGCCTGCCCTCCAGCTGGGAGCACTGTGCCAGGCCCTCACTGGTTTCTCTGCCAAGGGGAAAACAAAAACAAAAAACCCACAGAGATAAGCATCCATGAGCCAGAAATAGACATGGAGACCATTAAGCAAATGTCCAGTAATCTTCCAGCCGGTGCCGAATGGCCACTCCATGTGCAGTGGAAGCACCTCTGCGAGGACAGCCGCGGGCGGGCGCCTTGAACTGTTCAGGTCTGACATGCACAACGCGCGCGCTCTCACGGACGGCCGATGGTATTCTGCCTGGAGCAGCCCGCGGACACGGACGTGATGGCACCGCTGAGCTGCGGGATTCTGCAGAAATGCCTGGAAGTCCCTGAGGGCTCGTCCTCACCCAGCTGTGATGGCTGTTTTCCTGCTCCAGACACAGTCATTAAATTGCTGTTTTGCAGGGAGGACACTCTCCCTGGAAGATTAGCAGAGAAAATAGGCAGCATTATCCTCGTCATCTCGCAAGATGAGAACGTGATGGGCGATGTGGTGGCCCAGCAGTGCGGCAGGCCAGCAGGGGCATGGCTACAGGGCCAGGTCTCCTCTGCTAGGGTGCTCCGCTGAGGAGTGTGAATACTCAGCCCTGGACACCCCGTCACAGCATCAGGACTCTGGTTTCTCGGCCGCCACTTTCCAGCTGGGAGACCCCTTGCTTACCTCCTCAGGGCTCAGAGATGCTGTCCTCTCATTATGGCACATCTGCCAACAACCGTCCCTAGCCACACCTGCATGGTGACAGTCCCCTGGAAGGGTGGGAATCTTCTGCCATGCCCCCTAAGAGCCTTGGCATGCGTCTAACAAGGGGCCTGTATGGCATCTCCCAGTTCAAGGTCCTATCTGAAAGATGCAAAATACTGGGATTTCAAAATACCGGGTTAAAATTTCTGAGACAGTAAAACACTATGTGTTACCGGGTATATTTTTAAAAGTCTGAGCTAGGGGCCAGATGAGGCTCAGGGACGGCACGAGACCATGAGGCTGACGTGCGTGGGAAGGTTCCAGGCTTGCTTGGGAGACCTCCCTGAACACTCAGCCTGCGTCTGCCTGGGCTGGCGGGCTGGGTCTTGTACACTGCAGCGGGAGGACCCTGGCGGGGACGCCTGTCTTTCCTCCTCTTTTACTTATGGAAGAAGTAAGTCAAGTTCACTAAAGGGCAGAAGTCTGAGCTCATTGCTGCTGTAGATGCATGACCTTGTAACTGGAACTGCCGCAAACAATGAGGGAAGCTAACGGTCAGGGCGTACGGTGCACAGACGGGCCCGCTGGGCTAGGCAACTGGCCGCCGTGACTTTCCTGAGGACGGCTGCTGTCACTGTGCAGAGGGTGGAGCAGAGGCGCAGTTCAAGTTCAGCTGTGTGTGACCGCAGGCTTGCCATGTCACCCCAAGTTTCTGGCTCTGGTGCCCGGGTTCATCATGGCCATGTTCTATGCCTCCTCTTTCTGCCAAGACTGCACACCCCACCTCTTCTTTACCCCGGCTTTCCCTTCGTTCCTTCCGCTCTTGAGTAGGCAGGGTTTGGTTTGGTTCATAGAATAATTTTACTGAGGGACAGCCTGCGGTTGCTGGGGCCAGCTTGTACCTGCTCCTGAAGCCTAATCATTACATTTCAGGAACCTTGAGACCTGCTGTTACACTCATCGTTAAAAGTTAAACTATCTGAGCCCACAATGAAATAACTTGTATTAAAAAGAAGGGTGGACCAGCAGTTAGCGTAATGGCTGTGTCGCTGGACTCCCATGTAGTCGACCGCGGTTCGAGTCCTGGACCCGGTGGCTTAGACTCACGCCGGGCGCGTGTGCATGTGTGCCCAAGATCCCGAGAGGAGAATGGAGAAGGGATTGCGGAGTGACCATCCCCCCTGGGGGGTGATTTCCTGCTTTCTGTCTCTCTGTCTCTGTCTGTCTGGCGAGCGCACGCACCCTAAAGCAAAAACCTCTCCAAAAATAAAAAAAAAAAAAGAAGGGTGGGACCGGCAGCTGGCATGGTGGTTAAAGCACTGGATTCCCACATGGTCAACCACAGCTCAAGTCCCAGGTACGGTGACTTCAAAATCATGCCTGGCACATATGTGAGTGTGCCCAAAATTCTGAGCAGAGAATGGAGGAGAAGGGATTCCAGTGTAGCCATCCCCCTGGGCTGTGATTTCTCACTTCCCCTCTCTGTTGCTCTCGGTGAGCTCACACGTCCTATGGCAAAAACCTAAAAATTAAATTAAATTAAAATGAAAAAGAATAATTAAAAATAATGTAAAAAGAGGATAATAAATACTCAAGACTTGGGGCTGGCATGTAGTGTGGTGGTTAAGGGTGCCAGACTCCCACATGGCTGATGGCGGTTTGAGTCTTGGACCTGGCAGCTTGCTTTCTCCCTTTCCCTCTTGTTCTCTCTCTCACACTCTGTCCCTCTCTGGTCAAAATTAAAAATAAATAGGGGTCAGGAGGTGGCGTGGTGGTTAAGGTGCTGGACACTCCCACATGGCCGACCATAGTTTGAGGCCCAGACCTAGTGGCTTGCTTTCTCACTTCCTCTCTCTCTCTCACTCTGTCCCTCTCTGATCAAAAAAGTTAAATAAAATAATTTGTTTTAAAAATAAATAAAATAAATACAGTTAAACAAAAAATAACTCTTTAAAAATAAATAAATACTCAAGACCTGTTGCTTCTGACCCACTCACTGCGGTTTCCGCATCTGTGCTCAAGCTGCTTACATTGATCACACCTGCCGCCCTCCTAACTCTATGTTCATTGACATCACATTTGCAGCTTGACATTTGCCACAGGTAGGAACATTTGAACCACAGAAATGGCCCAAGGCTGAGAATCAGAGCTTTTCTGTGCAGAGAGCTGGTTGTCAAACATTTACCAGCATACGACATCATGGTATGGCGAATGTGAGTTGCGAAAACGTGTTATACCAGTGTAATGCCCACCGGGCCCACCGCGAGACACGCCTGCTCAGGAACACCCTGCAAGCCTCTTCCTTCTGGGGAGGTAGCTGCTGTGCGGATGTTTCTCACCAGAGCGTGGGTTCCTAGTCAGGTCCGCCACAGAAGCAGAATAACACCGCACTCTCTCCCAGGCCTGACGTCTCTTGCTCCACCAGGATCTGAGAGTTTACCCTATGCTGCTGTGCATAGAGCTTATTTTTTTATTACATCATAGTAGTTAGTCCATTGTATAAATATATCTTAACTGATTTTTTCTTTCTTTTTTTAAATTAACAGAGAGCATGTGCACTTGCCAGAGATGGAGGGAAAGGCAGAGGGGAGGGAGAAAGCAGTCCCCAAAGGGCGTGGTCATGTGCTCTTCCTCCATGTCTCCATCCTGTCAGGATTTGGGCACTCATGTGCATGGGCCTGGTGGAGTTTTCAAGCTGCTGGGGCCAGATTCGAACTATGGTTGGCCGTGTGGAATCAGCTCTTGTAACCACTAGGCTACAGAGGTGATCTTTGGTAAGTTTTCTGACCTCTCATCCTGCACCTTCATCATCTCCTCCCTCCTCTTCCCCTATCCAAACCCCCTATTTTGCCCAGTCACTCACCTGTGATCCCCAAATATCTATTGTCCTTTAAGACCCACCCTTCCCATAAGCAAGATGCGCAGACAACTGCAGAATTTATACTTCGGAACCAGGCGGAATCAAGAGTTGTAATCAGGGATTTACTGAAACTGTTAATAGGCAAGGTGAGTGACTATTCATGGCTGAGTTCAGAATTCTCCTGTGTGCATGCGTGCCGGGGTCACAGCGAGGGCTGATGGATGTGCCCACTTGGCTGGGCCACAGAAAGGGCCAAACACTGACATGAGAGAATCAGTGTGTTCAAACATTATTCTAGACGTGCCCTTGAGGTTATTTATGGGTGAGATGAACGTATGAGTCGGCGGACTTCACAGAAAGCAAGATGGCCTCCGTCACCGAGTGGGTCAGTTCTTTAAAATAAACCTTCCTGTCTCTCTCTGTATACCTGATCAGCTCCGCTTCTCAGGGGAGCCCCAGCTGATGCAGACCGCACACTGACAAGAGCCTCTGGCGCTAAAACCTGGATGTCGAAAGCGGACGGACTGACCTGAGAGGGACCTACGGGGTCTCACTTTCCATGATAAGCCAAGGGCCAACAGAAGGCCTAAAAATTAGGACAGACTCTCTACAAGCTACGCCTAAAACATTTCTAGTAAATATCTAATGGGCCATAATTACATCATGTGAAGAAAAGATTAAGATGTAGAGTTTAAGGACCGACTAGAAAATATATTGTCTTGACATTTGGGAGTTAAAGAAGGTGCTAACGTAAACACAGCCCTTTCATCAGATTTTGTCAACCTGTAGGCATAATAGAAATCAGAATTGAATATAGGCTTTTCTTTTTCTTTTTCTTTTTTTTTTTTTTTTTTTTTTTACCCCATCGGGCACTTATTGGAGAGACAGAGGGAAAGTGAGAAATCGCCCCCCCATCAGAGGGGATGGCCATGGCACAATCCCTTCTCCTCTATTCTTCTCTCGGGATCTTGGGCACGTGGGCACTCATACCTGGTATGATTTTCAAGTCACTGAGTCTGGGACTTGAGTTGCAGATGGCCATGAGGGAGTCCAGCACCTTAATCACCACGCCATCTGTTGGCCCCGGGAGATGGCCTTTTTACCTGGACTAAGGCCCTCCTTCTGCATCAGCTCATCCACCTCACTTGGCTTCTTCCTTGAAGTAAACAAACTGCACAGCGGCCAGTATTTCATATAACGCATGCTGTTCCTAACCTCTTAGTCCCTAATCGTCACCTGTGGGCCCTTGACTAAAAATGTTCTTTCCTGCTCTGTGAGCCCACCCTGCAGACTTAGCTGGGTGGTCCTGCACTGTACATGGAACATTTGCACATCAGGGGACGCCACTCCTTGAGGTTCCAGAGGACTCCCCTCTCTGCAGTTAGGTCAGCCTGCTGTGGCCATACCGTCCCTCATCCCCTTGGGTGGACCGTGGCACTACCTGATACTCTGTGGGCTGGAAGTTTTGCTGACATGCAAAAACTGATCTGAGTGAAACTTACTAAGATTCAGATAGCTCCTCCCAAACACCTCCCCAGCTCCCCCAATGTCCTGTGAAGCTAGGGACAAAGAAACAGCTCAAACCTGCACGGGGCAAAGTTCACAAACAATAGGTATTGTAAAAAATGCATGGCTTTCAAATTTTTTTCACCAGCACAAACTCATTATTTTCATTCCATTTTCCGTGGACATTTGCAGTTTCCTCATGGAGCTTGGAGTTTTAGAGCCAAGCCGTGTGCTGCCCTAGTCCCTGCATCACTACTGTCCTGCCAGGAGACCGACCAGTGTGTCTAAGACCTTGGGGCACCGCCGCTCCTCAGCCCTCACTTGTTAAGATCCTGGCCTGAGCAACGTCTGTTCTCCACTCCCCCCAGAGCCACATGCCCCTGCAGTGGGCTGTGTTCTGCCCTTGTCAACATGGCCCAGGCCAAGGCCACACCTCTGGCCTCCCTGGGTGGGATGGCAGTCGGCCTGGACAGCCAAGATCAGGGCTGCACTGAATCCTTCTCCCACTCTCACCAGGCCATCCATCGAGAATAAATTTTCCTTGTAATTGGTCCTGATACAATATGTACACACCCCCCTATTTTGTTCAGAGAACAACGCGTCTAAAAAGATTCCATTTATTTCCTCTAACCTTGGCAGAAAATGGAGATAGGCTTTACAAGATAAATCACAATCCTGTATTGTATTAAATTACAGTATTACACTGGCCAAGTGGTAGTGCAGTGGAATACAACTGAACCCACGTGGGAAGGTCCTGGGTTCACGTCCGGGCTTCCCTGAGCGAGCATGATTTTGGCTGGGTGGGGCTGGGAGTGGGCATGGCACAAAGACCCTGTTGGGGAATGCCTCTCTCTTTTTCTCATGGAACAATAAATAAATAAACTTTAAAATGGCAGTATCGACAGGGCACAGCCAATATTTAGAGAGGAGGAGACGTACTCTCTCCTGGTGCTCTGAAGTCTACCCAGATGGTCCTAGACCGCCCGACCCACAGCCGAGAATGTCCGGGCTAATGGAGCGTGTGGACAGCCGGGCCAAGTCGTCCTGGGAGGCTTCCTTAGCTCTTCAGGAACCGAGCTGTCAGGAAGGGACGCTGTGCTGGGAGCCCAGCCACGGCGGGACCGAGGGAACCTGCAGATAGTCCTGAGCGGCTTCATTCCCTGTGGGCTTCACCGCAGAGGGCCGCTGGTATATTCGTGCAGGAGAGACCAGATAAGCCCTTGGGGTTTTAATTCAACTTCATGAAAACCATGACAAACCACCAGAGTACAGGGCCTTCACCTTGACCCCACGGCAAAGGTCATCCTCTTGGGGCTGGGTGGAGACGCAACGAAACCTCCAGTGCCCTGTGAGGCTGAGCCCACGGGATGTTTCCAGGTTCACATGGGAGACCACACTCATGCCCACAGTCCAAGTGGGCTGACACTGGGGGTAGATCGAGACGCCGAGACCCTGCTGGGATCTCTGTCTCTGTCTCTGTCTCTCTCTGCTGTTCTTGCTCACAGGAGAAACAAGTAACTTTAAAAATGAATTGAATTATTAGACAGAATTAGTCACCTCTTGCATTGATTCTGCCTGACTCTATCTCAGAAGAGAGGAAGAGAGGGTTCAGAAGAGAGGACTGTGTCATTCTTGTTCAAGGGTGGGAGCTCCTGCCCTCTTGCTGGTTCTCGAAGCAGTGGCTCTGGGCCCTGCTGGGCCTCCTGGCTGCGTGTGCAGGATCCGCATGTCACCGAGAACACCGCGCTTCAGAGCCGGCTCACAGGCCACTCCTGGAAGTCTCACTGCTCCCTCTCACAGGCTGTTCGCCACGGCTGCACGCAATCCTAGCTGTCTCTTGCCTTGCCGAGACAGGGGCTGAGGGGTAGGAGATGGAGACCAGCCATCCCTGAGGACAAAGCTTGATGGGAAGAAAGAAGCCGCGAAGAGCACAGTGGTGCTCCAGGCGACCTCAGACCTTTGCTTCACAAGCCTGTTAGTAAACACACCCCTGGGCGAGCTTAGGTGCGCACGATACACAGGACGCGTGTTGGAGCACGCCAGCTAGGGGCCAGCACACAGGAGCACTCTTACAGGGGCCCTCCAGGCCACCCTTAAACGAAAAAACCCAACCCCTTTACGAACACCCATGCAAGTCTCCCATAGAGGGAGAGCCCCAAGGCACGCAGGACTGTCCTCTCCCGCAGGGCTGTCCCCTCCTGCAGAGCTGACCACTCAGCCTGGGGAGTGTTTTTACCTTCGCTCAGAAACTTGCTTTGCTCCGCTGTCTGACTCATGCCTGAATTCCGTCCTGCAGCGGGGCCAAGAACCAGAGAGACTCTTGCTCCAGTGACACAACCAGGAGCCTACTGATCGTCCCCCAAATTAGGGAACTCGCTGCACCTCACTTAACTTCACTGGACTCCTACTGAGAACCCGACCCACTGAGACTAGCTGGTGGATCATGCCTCAAAATGGAAATGAGGCTGGGACCAGCAGTTAGCGTAATGGCTATGTCACTGGACTCCCATGTAGTCGACCGCAGTTCATGTCCCGGACCCGGTGGCTTAAACTCACGCCGGGGGCGTGTGCGAGCGTGCCCAAGATCCCGAGAGGAGAACAGAGGAGAAGGGATTGCAGCGTGGCCATCCCCCTGGGGGGTGATTTCTTGCTTTCTGTCTCTCTGTCTTTCTGGCGAGCACACACGCCCTATAGCAAAAACCTCTCCAAGAAAAACAAAGAAAATGGAAATGAGGCTGTCCAGCAGGTATGCCATCGTGAATCGAAGCTCCTCTCTAGAAGGCAGTTCCCCTGCTTCAGGGAAATCAGCCCTGGTGGTGGACGGACGGCCCTGACTAGAGCTTGTCAACTGGCTCGGAACCGAGACTACACAGGCAGCGGGAGGCTTTGGAGTAGCAAGTGACTTTGAGTTGTTTTGACCACAAAGAGGGTTTCCTGAATTGGGGTTCCTTCCCTCAATCCAGAGTTCCAGCACCTTCACACAAGAGCACCCGCGCCCTCCTCTCAGTTCCCCCAGGGTTGCATCTGCCGATGACCTGTCAAAGAGTCACATTTTCTAAGTCAGAAATTATAATGTCTTGACAAAGAGTTTCTTTCTCTGATTTGTAAGTTTCACTGCAGGAGATGTGTTAGCAAGGTAAGCATTTAAGCAATCAGACTTGGTAATATATTACAGGGTCACCTTTATGGAAGGGAACTCCGTATCCTGAGAGTGAGCACCGCTGAGTCTGCCGTCACTCAGCCCCACGATGGGGGCCATCCTCATTCTCCCTTCCTGCGAGGTATGTCCATGCGGGCCTGGTCTACCTCCCTGGCCACAAACAGAAAGGTGGCCCTGCAGTCAAGATGGGAAGGATGGGGGCTTGTGGACATCCTCCGTGGGGACAGGATGGGAATCTTCCTAGCCCCTGAGGTAGCCACCAGGCAGGGCAGACGGCCTACCTCCCTGGCCAAAAACTGAAAGGTCTGTACCCGCCTTATTTATGTCACCCGAGTGGCAACACATGGCTTCACAGGAGGTAGATCTTCACTCCTGATACGCAGACAGCAAACATCATGCGTTTTTCTGGGAATTGCTCTTAAACTACCCAATCCCAAGAAATCAGTATATCGTTCTTATCCGCTTTCCCAGGCCTTAGAAACATAGGAAAAAAATAAAAAAAAAAAACAGGGTATAGTTCGTGCTTCCCAGCCGGGAGAATCGCAAGCTAGTCATTTAAGCATCTGATTTGGAGCCAACCACGTTAACCTCTAATTAAATTATACCCTCCTGACACCAATAATGTTAGGATTATGGTAATGCATGAGGTTATTAATTCCATCTAATTATTCAATTAACAAAGAGCAAATACCAGAGGAGATGACAGTTTGCGAGTGATTTACGAGAAAAGTCAAGTTTGATCAGCTTGGAGCCTGCTGCTTGGTGGCAAGAGGGGACTTTGGGGGCACAGAGCAGCTTCCAGGAGGAGGGAGGGATGCTCCCCATTCCTCTGGAGATGCCCAGCCTGGAGATCAGAGGTTCCCTGAGGACTCGGAGCCTGGGCCTGACAGGACACACCACCGTTCTTCCCAGGAGATGAGATTCCTCTGCCGGAGGCTTGGGGCTCTCCTGGCCTCTCACTGGTGCTGGCTCGTGTAACACAGACCCACTCAACACACATTTCCTGTTGGTTCGCTGGGCTCTGGGCAAGATACAAGTCTTTAAAAAGTGTATGGAAAATGCATATTATGTAAAAAACTATTCAGGGATTCAAAAAATGTAGGCACCCAAATAAACTTGCACTTGGGTTTCTCTATGAACTCTTCGCAGTTCCCTCATAGTGAGAGTGCGACGGCCCAGAGGGAAGGGCTTCTACAAACCAGAGGGGCTGTGGGCTCTCGCCTGGATTCTTGACTGGGACACGCAGACTTCCCTGGGGGTTCTTGGCAACCCAGTGGGTTCCAGATCCTCAGCCTCCATGTCTGGGTCCCTGAGTCTGCCCTGCCTGGTGGCCACCTCAGGGGCTAGGAGGATTCCCATCCTGTCCCCACAGAGGATATCCACAATCCCCCATCCTTCCCATCTGGACTGCGGGGCCACTTGAAGGCTACAGGTTACCCTGAGGACCGCAGCCCGGGAAGCTTTCCCCTTGAGCCTGACTTGTTTGGGGTGAGGTGTTGGGGTGTCCTGAATTCAGAAAAGACCAGAGGAGCTGATGGACTTGCCGTGTAGAGATCACGCTTCTTCCATGCAGATGACTGCTCTTGGGAAGGAGGCCATAATACATGAGCAGAATGCAGTAACTGGGCTTGTTTCCCCCACAAGTGTGTGTGTGTGTGTGTGTGTGTGTGTGTGTGTATGATATGTGTGTGTGTTAGTGTGTGTAATTTGCAAGAGGGGGTGTGTACTTGCTAGAGAGAGACAAAGCAGTCAGAGGGGGCAGTGAGAACCCTCTCCCCATGGAAGTCGCTCATGCCCAATCCCTCCTCTGTTCCATGTGGACCTTGGGTGTGCATGCACACACGCTTGGTGTTTTTCAAGCTGGTCTGGTCTGGGACTCAGCTGTGGAATCAACCATGTGTGGTCAGCCGCCTCACCCACCATACCATCAGCTGCTCCCTCACCTCCCTGAATTAGGGGTAGCAGCCTCCCCCTGCTCTTGGTTACACTTAAAACGATTCTGATAAGTCACTGGCCAGATCAAAAAGCATTTTTGAACAGTCAGGGCATTATGAGTCACAATTTAATGTAAAGATTGCAATTTTAGGAACCAGCAGTTAGCGTGATGGCTATGTCGCTGGACTCCCATGTAGTTGACCGCGGTTCGCGTCCCGGACCCGGTGGCTTAAACTCACACCGGACACGTGTGCATGCGTGCCCAAGATCCCGAGAGGAGAATGGAGGAGAAGGTATTGCGGCGTGGCCATACCCCTGGGGGATGATTTCTCGCTTTCTGTCACTCTGTCTCTCTCTGTCTGTCTGGCGAGCGCACGTGCCCTATAGCAAAAACCTCTCCAAAAATAAATAAATAAATAAATAGCTTGCAATTTTAAATGTAATTGGAGTTTAGGGGGTGGAGAGTTCATAATTTTTCCCCCCAAGATTCACTAGCTAAAATTTGCTGACCAAAATTTTGTGTATATTATTCCCAAAGAAATTATAGCCCAGTCTACCAAACCATAGGGTGAAATATTTATTCCAGTTAGACTCAATATTCATCTTTACAAAATAAACATTCATTACACTCTTTTCACTAATGAAAATAAAATTGTACATAAGTGCCATAACTCTTAATAGGTTTACCTTCTGTTTTCTTAAATATAAAGAAACTTAACTGCTATGTCCCATACAGTTGAAGAAGTTATTTATTCTTTTTTCCTTCTTAAAGAATTATTTTATCGGGAACCAGCAGTTAGCGTAATGGCTATGTCACTGCACTCCCACATAGTTGACTGCGGTTCGCGTCCCGGACCCGGTGGCTTAAAACTCACACCGGGCGCGTGTGCGTGTGTGCCCAAGATCCCGAGAGGAGAATGGAGGAGAAGGGATTGCGCCGTGACCATCCCCCTGGGGGATGATTTCTCGCTTTCTGTCTCTATGTCTCTCTCTGTCTGTCTGGCGAGCGCACATGCCCTATAGCAAAAACCTCTCCAAAAAAAAATTATTTTATTTATTTTTGTTTATTTATTTATTTTAATTTGACCAGAGAAGGACAGAGAAAGAGAGAGAGAGAAAGTGAGAAAGCAAGCCACCAGATCTGGGACTTGAACCGTGGTAAGCTTTGTGGGAGTCCAGCACCCTCAACCACCAAGCCACCTGCTGGCCCCAAAATTATTTATTCTTTTAATACATTATTTTAAATTGTTCTCAATTAGATACGACATCCCCAAGTGTCCAGAAACACGCATTTGCCAAATGCTTGCTGAAGCTTTTATCTTACATTTTGTGAATATTGAGTTTGTGACCTATGGCGTTGCATTACAACAGCTTCAGTACGAGAAACAGCATTTACACTTAGCTTGCTTTTGTGACCTATTATAAAACAAACATGAGTTTATTATATCAAGTTTTATCACTTTAACCATGACTGATTTTACTAATCTTTTTTATAAGATACAATTCACAATTGATTTCCAAGTGATTTTTAGCCTTTTCTTGAAGCCCACCCTTTGCACATCTATTTGGGTTGAGAAATGGGGTCTGGCTTCACTCGGCAGGAAGTCCCACTGGCAGTCAGCCTGAGCTGCTAGAAGCTGCGATGCCTGTGTTCCAAGCATGCCATCGGTGGCGACTCCATCCTTGGGAGTGGCTCAGCCTAGGCCTCGAGGTCTTCAAGAAAATATATTCAAAGAATGTGATAAAATAAGATGCAACTTTCTCTCTTAGTGGGTTGGACCAAGTGCCTCTGAATGGGAGAGGGGCAAGCTGGTGAGAAGGTGTCCTGAGGGCCTCATTATGGAGCCTCTGGGGTCAACTTCTAGGAGACAGAGCAACAGTGCCTTGAATGATTGGGTAACAAAGCTCTTTCTAAGGGAGATGGTTTCCAATTTTTTGCTTCCACAAAATTAAAGGCAGATCTAGTTGCTATAACTCAGAAGGTCCCCAAGAACTGAGTGATGTTGGTGTAATCTCCCTTGCTTGGTTCTAGACATGAGCACTATTTGTACCCGACAAAGTTCTAGTGGAAAGAACAAGTTACAGGCCCCCGGCCAAGCTGCATTTCCATCAGTACGAAACACAGGACGGGCTGGGAGACGCTACGCCCTCTTGGACAACCGAACCAGTTAGTGGCACCTCTGTCCTGTTTCTTTCTTGACCCAGAGAACAGAAACATTAGCCACTCAGGAAACAGGGGAACAACTTCAAAGTCATCTCATTAAGAGAAGCATTCCCAAGATGATGTTATTTTTTAATATATTAATTGATAAAATTTATGTTACCTTGAATTACTCAATTTTGTGTCAGTAATCATTACAATGATAACCCAGAACAAATTGTAAACACAGCCTTTGGTCATAGAAAATTAAATAATTTCCATTTATGCACAGATTTTTGTTGCAGAATTTATGAGCTGAGAATAATAAGATCCTTTTTTTCTACAGGTTTTTGCCTTAGGGTTGCTGGAGAGAGAGAGAGAGAGACAGAGACAGTGAGAGAGAAAGTGAGAAATCACCCCCCCCTCCCAGGGCATGGCCATGCCACAATCCCTTCTCCTTCATTCTCCTCCTGGGATCTTGGGCATGCACACACATGTGCCTGGCATGAGTTTTAAGCCACCAGGTCTGGGACTCAAACCATGTGGGAGTCCAGTGATGTAACTACTAGGCCATCTGCTGCCCCCAATAATAAAGTACTTTTCAATTAGCAATAATCGCGCCTCGGATAAACCTCATTGGCTACGATACTGCCACTGCGCAAAGCTATTATAAAGTACTTTTAAACATAAAGTTCTATGACATTAGGATACAATTCTACAAAGGAAATAGACTGGAACTTTGAGTTCCAGAAGAAAAGAAAAATGGGGTAAAATTTCTGATCGTTAAAGTTCAGGTTGTTCATATATTTTTTAAAAAAAATGTATTATGGATAATGGTAGGTTTTAAATTGTTGTGATATTTACTTTCTATTGCATAAATTCTAAAGAAAGATTAATAGTTTTATTTTAAAATCCCAGCATTCGTAACATGTGAAAATTACAAATTTGTATAAAAAAGCTAAATGGTACCTTTAAAATATATGAGAGAAGTTTCACAGTATTGTAACATTCTTTTTTTTTTTTTTTTAAGAGGTTTTTGCTATAGGTTGCGTGCGCTTGCCAGAAAAACAGAGAGAGACAGAAAGCGAGAACTCACCCCTCATCAGGGGGGATGACCATGCCACAATCACTTCTCCTCCTTCTCCTCTTGGGATCCTGGGCATGCATGCACACGCGCCTGGCATGAGTTTAAGCCACTGAGTCCGGGACTCGAACTGTGGTTGACTGCATGGGAGTCCAGCAACATAGCCATTACGTCAACTGCTGGTCCCTTGTCAAAGTTCTTTTAAAAAATGAGCACAGTGGGTGATGAAATACGGCAGGGGAATGGGAGCTCCAGGCAGGAGAAGTCCATACTGAAACAGAGGTTGGACAGAGCCCACTGTTTCTAGGAGAATGTAATCAATGTGGTCAACTTAGATTTGGAGAAGGAGCTGAATGGGGAGAAGGCAGAAGCAAGGAGCCTGGCAGGTAGGATGGTGTCTGATCACGAAGGCCTTACGAGAAATTGAGGGTTCTCATGCTTGAAGGGAGTATTTAAGCCGCTCGTGATGATGAGGGCCATTTGGAAGGCTCATTGGGTGCTGAGATGACTCATCAGCTGGCATAAGGAGAGAGCAGAGGCACAGGAACAGGAGGGTGGGAATTAGGATCTGAGAAATGCAGGAATGAGTCAGGGGAGGCAGCAGGGAGGAGGGGAGAGGAGAGGGCAAATATTTGGCAAGTAGAATTGACAGGTGTTGGTGACTCACAGGAATGGGGTCTGGATGAAGGAAGGGGGGATTTGATTTCAGGCTTCTGACGGATTCTCTGGGTGCAAGTACTGTGGGGGCTATTGGAAGTAACCAGAGGTCATTAGATGGTATATCAAAGTATCTTACGCTTGAAGAAAACAAAATTTCATGATTATTAACATGATTTTGCTCAATATAAAAATATAGAGGCTCTCGATTCCTCTTTCAGTCATGGAACAAATCCGGAATTTTCTCCCATAGCTGTTCCCCAGACAGGTATCCACTGTGTCATTTGTTGGTCTGTTCGTTTTATTGTCAGAGGTTATGTGCGCTCTTAGGAGGGAGACGGAGGGGGAGAGAACTAAAACATCCCCTACGGTGTGTCATTTGCACATTGGCTGTCAGCAGAATATTAGAAATCTGTCCCCACTTCTCATTTTATAGATGAGAAAGCTGAGACCAGAGAGAGAATGGTCAAAGGTACACAGCTGGCTGGTTGGCAGTTTTAAGATGCCTTGGCAAGGAACAGAGCAATAGTTTATGCTGTGTAGGTAGAAGGCAAGACAGGTGCTCTAACTCTGTTATCTCCAGCAGAGAGGGCAGGTTTATAAATGGATTAAACTCTCTGATTAAAAGGTAAAAAAATGGAGAATGGATTAATAAATATGATTCAATGATATGATGATTAAAAGAGTCACACTTTTGGTTCAAAGACACAAATAGGTTGAAAACAAAAGTATATTTCATGTGGACAGTAACCTTAGAGAGCTGAAATGAGTGTATTAATATCAGACAAAAAAGACTTTGAGACAAAATTGTTACCAGAGGGCTAGCAGGTGGCATAGTGGTTTAGGCACTGGACTCCCATATTGTCGTCTGCAGTTTGAGTCCTGGACCCGGTGGCTTGGAATTTTCACTGGGTGCATGTGTGTGCATGCCCAAAATCTCAGGAGAAGAATGGAAGAGAAGGGGTTGTGGCATGGACATCCAAACCCTAATTTCCCACTTTCCCTCTCACGGTCTCTCTCTCTCTCTCTCTCTGGGGAACACATACACCCTAAAGCAAAATCCTTAAAAAAAATTGAGACAAAGAAGGGCATTTTATAATCATAAAGTGAAAAATCCACCAAAAAGATATAATGATTATAAACAAAATACAGTCCCAAAATACATGAAGAAAAGCTGACAGAATTAAAGGCAGAGATAAACAATTCAATAATAATATTAGGTCTTCAAGAAAGTCATGGCATATTTTTCTATACAAAAATGTGTCATGACTTTCTCAATGACCCAATACCTTACCATAAATAATGAGTAGAACAATTAGATAAATAGTAAATGACTTGAATAATATAAAACCATGATACCTAACAGTCATATATAGAACACCCTACCCAACAAGAGCAAAATACACATTTTCTTCATATGCACATGGAACATTCTTCAGGATAGGTCATATGTGAGGCCCCAAAACAAGTCCCAATAAATTTAGCAAGACTGAAATGATATGAAGTATGTTCTGACCACAAATAATAAAATTAGAAATCAATAACAGAAAGAAATTTAGAAAACTCACAAATATGTGGAAAGCAAACAGTATATTCCTAAACAACCAATATGTCAACAGAAATTATGTAAGAAGCTGAAAATATTTTGAGATAAAGAAAAATGAAAACACAATGTACTTGAGTTTATGGGATGCAGTGGAAGCAATGCTCAGGGAGAAATGAATAGTTATAAATGTCTACCTTTAGAAAGAAGGAACACTTGAAGTCAATAACTTAACCATCCACTTTAGGAAAATAGAAAAGAAAGAACACTAAGTCCAAAGCAGGCAAAACAAAGTAAATAAATAAAATAGAGACCACTGTGGAAAGAAATAAAATAGAGAACAGAAAAAATGCAGAGAAAATGTGCAAAACCAAAAATTGGTTCATTGAAAAAATAAACAACTTTGACAAAGAAAATGACCCAAAACCACACATACACACAAAAAGAAAAAATTTTCTAATTGTTCTACACATTATAATTATATTTTGTAAAGAGAGATTTTTGCTATAGGGTGTGTGTGCTTGCCAAAAAAAAAAAAAGAAAGTGAGTAATTAGACCCTGGGAGGATGGTCATGCCACAATCCCTTCTCCTTCATTCTCCCCTCAGGATTTTGGGTTGCATGCACATGCACCCGGCATGAAATTTTCACTGGGTGTGTGTGGGTCCAAGACTCAAACCGTAGTTGACTATGTGGGAGTTCAACACCTTAACCACTATGCCACCTGTCAGCCCCAGTTATACTCCTTATTTATGGTAAGGTATTGAACTATTATTGTTGAGTCATTTATTTCTGCCTTTAATTCTGTCAGTTTTCTTCATGTATTTTGAGACTGTATTGTTATTTTTATAATTGTTATATTTTTGTGGATCTTTCACTTTATGATTATAAAATGTCCTTGTCTCTAGTGACAATTTTTGTATCATAGTCTTAGAGAAAGTGAAGACTTAGATTACTAAATCAGAAATTTAAAAAGGAACATTAATACAGACCATACAGAAATAAATAGAAAAAAAGATTATAAGGGAACATTGTGAAAAATTGTGTGCCAACAACTCAGGTTACCTATATGAAATTCTAAAATTCTTAGAAAGACACAAACTACCAAAATGGACAAAAAAAAAAAAAAAATAGACTTACAGCAATTAAAGAGATTGAATTAGTAAGAAAAACAAAACCAAAAACAAACTTCCCACAGACAAAAGCCTAGAACCAGATGGTTTCACAGTGAATTGATGAGTTCTACCAAACCATTAAATGATAATTAGCAAATACTTCAAATACTCTTCCGAAAAGTAGAAGAGGAGTAAAGACTTCCCAAATCTTTTTTCAAGGCCAGTGGTACTCTGATACTCAAACTGAATATACCTATCACAAGGGAAAACAAAATAAAACAAAACCACATACTGATACTAGCAAATCAAATCTAGAAGCTGGTAAAAGGAACCATTTGCGGTGTGGAATTTATCTCAAGAATGCCAAGTTTGTCTACGGCCATACCACCCTGAACGCGCCCGATCTCGTCTGATCTCGGAAGAATGCCAAGTTTGTTCAAATATGAAAAAATAATCAATGTAATATACTATGCTAACAGAAGAAAGGATAAAAAAAACCACATGGTTATGTCAATAGACACAGAAAAACATTTGACAAAATTATCACCCTTTCATGATAAAATACATGCCAACAAATTAGGAGTGAAACTTCCTCAACTTGATAAATGGTATGAAAAACTCACAGTTAGTATCTTATTTGATGACAAAGACTTAGGGAAACGAAGAGTAGGAACAAGATGAGAATGTCTCCTCTTGCCACTTCTATAGTTCTGCAAGTCCAACCTAGGCCAATGAGGCAAGGAAACAAAAAAAAAAAAAAAAAAAAAAAAAAAAAAAAAAAAAAGGCATGCAGACTATAAGGAAAAAAAAAGAAGGCATAAAGAAGGCATGCAGGAAGAAGTAAAACCACCAGTATTTCCAGATAATCTAATCTTAGATATTGAAAATGTTAAAGAATGGATAATAAGCTTGAATAGGCTCTCCTGCAAGCCCCTGGCCAGCAAGGGATACTGAGGGAGGGTCACCTCTGACCCCCACCCCACTTCCAGACCCCCAGGCCCCAGACTCCACCTTCTAGACTTTCCGTGCCTCCCAGCAGGCAATAGGCTCTCCTGCAAGCCCCTGGCCAGCAAGGGATACTGAGGGAGGGTCACCTCTGACCCCCACCCCACTTCCAGACCCCCAGGCCCCAGACTCCACCTTCTAGGTAGGTAGCCAGGATCTCCTTGAGGCGGTTTTGTGCTTTTTTTTCTCTTGAACCCCCTGCATTCTCTTGTTAACACCTAGCTCTCCTTCTCCCCCCAGACTTTCCGTGCCTCCCAGCAGGCAATAGGCTCTCCTGCAAGCCTCTGGCGAAATCGCGCGCCACGCTAACGCGCGGCGCGCAACTTTTTCTTTATTTTTCTGTTTTGTCTTTCCTTTCATTGCATATTGTCCTCTCCTCCTTATTTTTTACCGTGCCAGACAGTCTAGACAGGTCTAGAATCATATATCTGAAATTTCCTAGGAAGGTAAGTGTCTCTGGGATCCTCCCTAGTACTGATCCCCTTTGAAAAAGGAGATACTGCTTGTTAGACACTTCTGTAGAGTTCCCCTCCTGAAAACACATTGGTAAAAACAACAGAAGAGAGACTTCAACAAACAGCTATTCCCATCAAAAAGGAAAGTCTCTTACTTCTCGTGGGACAAAAGTTCTCCCAAGAGGTCTTTAAAGGGAAGTAATCTTCCAATGGCTAAAGGTAGAAAAAGAGCCTCAGGTCTGAATAAACAAGAAAATATGTCTCCAACAAAGGAAAATTCCCCTCCATGTCTCGTAAATATGGAGGACGTTACCAAAATGACACACACAGAATTTCGAACATTCATGGTGACCAAATTCTGTGAATTGGAAAAAAAAAGAGACAACGAACTACAGGAAATTAGGAAGTCCTTCCAGGATATGAAAGAAGAAATGGATACTCTGAGAAAGAATCAGGTGGAACTATTAGAGATAAAGTCTATAATACAAGAAATCAAAAACTCTCTGGAAAGTATTAAGAGCCGATTAGACCATGCTGAAGATCGAATCTCTGATGTAGAAGATAAAACCTCTGATCTAGAAAAAAACTACAAAAAGATCGAGAAAATAACTAAAAAACATGAGGATAATATACGAGAAATACTAGACTCTATTAGACGCCCAAACATCAGAATAATCGGCATCCCAGAAGGTGAAGAAACTAATAGCGGAATGGAAAATCTATTCCATGACATCTTGGAAGAAAATTTCCCAAGCCTAGAGAGGCACCGAACCATCCGGACCCAAGAAATACAAAGGACCCCAAATAGAATCAACCCCAGAAGATCTTCCCCAAGGCACATCTTAGCCAGGCTGTCTAACGTCACAGAAAAAGACATGATACTAAAACTGGCAAGAGAGAAACGAGAAATAACTTACAAAGGCCATCCCATAAGACTAACACCACACCTCTCATCAGAAACAATGCAAGCAAGAAAAGAATGGGAAGACATACTGAAAGTGTTAAGAGAGAAACAATTTCAGCCAAGACTATTATACCCTGCAAGATTATCCTTCATTTGGGAAAAAAAGATTAAAATCTTCTCAGACAAACAAAACCTGAAAGAATTTGCCAACACCAGACCAGCTCTTCAAGAAATCCTGAAGAAAGTACTGTTCCAGGAAAACTAAAGCCGCAACAGCCAGAAACAAAGAAATAACAGGCAACTAAGACAATGGTTAACTTAAATGTCGGTACAGATCCTGTAACATCGATAATAACATTGAATGTTAATGGGTTAAATTCTCCAATCAAGAGACACAGACTGGCTGAATGGATAAAAAAACAGAAACCCTCTATCTGTTGCCTACAAGAAACCCACCTCATGGAAAAAGACATACATAGACTGAAAGTGAAGGGTTGGAAAAAGGTTTTCCATGCAGTTGGGAACCAAAAAAGAGCTGGAGTTGCAATACTAATTTCTGACAAAATAGGCTTTAAAACAAAAAGTGTCCGAAGAGACAAAGAAGGGCACTATATCATAGTAAAAGGCTCTATAGATCGAGAAGATATAACGCTTATTAATATCTATGCTCCTAACACAGGAGCACCCAAATATGTGAAGGAAAGGTTGTTAGATCTGAAAGGGGAGATAGACTGCAACACACTAATTGTTGGAGATCTCAACACCGCATTATCCCCTCTGGACAGATCATCTAGGCAAAAAATAGGTAGAGAGATCAAGGATCTAAATGATACCATCAATCAATTGGACTTAACAGACATCTATAGAACTTTCCACCCCAAAACCACAAGATATAGTTTTTTCTCACCCCGACATGGAACTTTCTCGAAGATTGACCACATCATAGGACACAAAGCAAGCCTCTGCAGATTCAGAGGCATAGAAACTATTTCCAGCATCTTCTCTGACCATGATGGAATTAAACTCGAGTTTAATTTCAAGAGAAATCCTCAAAAATACCTAAAAACATGGAAACTAAATAACCTACTCCTGAATGACTCCACTATTACCGAAGAATTAAAGTCTGAAATCAAAAGATTCATGGAAGCCAATGACAATGAAGATACAAGTTTCCATAATCTTTGGGACACTGCCAAAGCAGTCATAAGAGGGAAGTTCATAGCAATTAGTGCACATAAGAGGAAGACAGAGCAAAGGCTAATGGATCACCTAACATCAAGCCTTAGAGAATTGGAAAAGCAACAGCAAAAAAATCCAAAAAATTACAGGAGAAAGGAAATAATAAAGATCCGAGCAGAAATAAATGAAATAGAAAATAAACGTACTATACAGAAAGTAAGTGAAAGCAAAAGCTGGTTCTTTGAAAGGATAAACAAAATTGATACCCCACTAGCGAGACTTATTAAGAAGAAGAGAGAAAGGAACCAGGTGAATCAAATCTGCAATGAGGCTGGTAACATAACAACAGACATAGTAGAAATTCAAAACATCATTAGAGGATACTTTGAACATCTATACGCTAAGAAACAAGATAATCTGGATGAGATGGACAAATTCCTGGACAAATATAATCTACCAAGAATAAGCCAGGAAGAAATAGAAAGTCTGAATAGGCCCATAACAAGCCAGGAGATTGAATCAGTAATAAGTAACCTCCCAACAAAGAAAAGCCCTGGCCCCGATGGATTCACCTCTGAATTCTACAAAACTTTCAAAGAAGAGTTAACTCCCATTCTGCTCAAATTATTTCTAAAGATCCAAAAGGGTGAATCTCTCCCTAATTCATTCTATGAAGCCTCTGTCACCCTCATCCTCAAAACAGATAAGGACAGGACAAGGAAGGAAAACTATAGACCAATATCACTGATGAACATAGACTCAAAGATTCTCAACAAGATACTAGCAAATCGTATTCAACAACTTATACAGAAGATCATACACCATGATCAGGTAGGCTTTATTCCAGGTATGCAAGGTTGGTTCAACATACGCAAAACCATAAATGTAATACACCACATTAATAGGAAGAAAGACAAAAACCAAATAGTCATATCGATTGACGCAGAAAAAGCATTTGATAAGATACAACATCCCTTCATGATCAAGACTCTTAGCAAAATTGGCATAGAAGGGCCATTTCTCAATACAATAAAAGCCATCTATGAAAAACCCATAGCGAACATCATCCTGAATGGAGAAAAGCTGAAAGCTTTCCCACTAAACACAGGAACAAGACAAGGATGCCCACTTTCTCCTCTCCTTTTCAATATAGTACTGGAAGTCCTCACCAACGCAATCAGAAAAGAGGAAAAAATAAAGGGCATCCGAATAGGAAAAGAAGAGGTGAAACTCTCTCTATTTGCAGATGACATGATTGTATACATAGAAGACCCAATGGTCTCCATGGAAAACTACTGGAAGTAATACATGAATTCAGTAAAGTTGCAGGATATAAAATCAATATACAGAAATCGATAGCATTTCTATATACGAATAACAGGCAGACTGAGATAGAACTGAAAAAACTTATTCCGTTTACCATAGCCACTAAAAGTATAAGATATTTAGGAATAAATCTAACCAAAGAAGTTAAAGACCTCCACAAGGAAAACTATGAGAAGCTAAAAAAAGAAATTGAAAATGACACAAAAAAATGGAAGGACATCCCATGTTCATGGATTGGAAGAGTTAATATAATCAAAATGGCAATTCTACCCAAATTAATCTACCTATTTAATGCAATGCCAATCAAAGTACCAGACACATTCTTCACAGATCTAGAAAAGACAATCTTAAAATTTGTCTGGAATCATAAAAGACCCCGTATTGCCAAAGCACTTCTACACAAGAAGAATGGAGTGGGTGGCATCTCAATCCCCGATCCAAAAATATATTACAAAGCTGTGGTAATAAAGACAGCATGGTATTGGCACAGAAACAGACATGTGGACCAATGGAACAGAATAGAGTCCCCAGAAATAAGTGCCCAAACATACAGTCAACTGATCTTTGACAAGGGGTACCAGTCAATCCAGTGGGAAAATGAAAGCCTCTTCAGCAAGTGGTGCTGGAGAAACTGGACTTCCACTTGCAGAAAGATGAATCTGAACCTCTACCTCTCTCCTTTGACAAGAATCAAGTCAAGGTGGATCAAGGATCTAAATCTAAGACCTCAAACTATAAAGCTGCTCCTGGAGAATGCTGGGGAAACTCTGGGAGACATTGGTGTAGGGAAAGACTTCCTAAAGAAGACCCTCAAAGCGGAGTCCATCGTCCACAAAATAGACAAGTGGGATTACATCAGACTAAGAAGTTTCTGCATGGCCAAAGACACAGTAGTTAGTGTGAATCGACAGCCCTCAGAATGGGAAAATATTTTTGTAAATGTTGCATCAGATAAGGGACTGATAACCAGAATACACAAGGAACTAAAAAAGGTGTTTGGAAAAAAGATGATCAACCCTATTAAAAGATGGGAGAAGGAGATGAAGAAAACACTCTCTAAAGATGACATACGAATGGCCAAAAGGCATATGAAAAAATGTTCAACCTCCCTCATCGTAAGGGAAATGCAGATAAAAACAACAATGAGGTACCACCTAACCCCAGTCAGATTGTCTAATATTAAAAAAAACAAAAAATGATAAGTGTTGGCGGGGGTGTGGTGAAAGGGGAACTCTTTTACACTGCTGGTGGGAATGTAGATTGGTCCAACCACTGTGGAGAATAATTTGGAGATTCCTCAAAAATCTACAGATAGATCTGCCATATGATCCAGAGATCCCACTCCTCGGTATCTACCCAAAGGACAGAAGAATTCTTCATTGGAAAAGTGCTTGCACATCGATGTTTATTGCGGCACTATTCACAATTGCTAAGTCATGGAACCAACCCAGATGCCCCCGTATGGAGGAATGGATTGAAAAACTGTGGCACATATACTCTATGGAATACTACTCAGCCATAAAAACCAACAGAGCCCTGGCTTTTGACAGAAAGTGGAAGAATATGGAAGATGTACTGCTGAGTGAGGCAAGCCAGGCTATGAAGGAGAGACATTGTATGTCCCCACTTAACATATACCGTTTGTCTGCATTCTATGTCTGAAACTGATTGACTAACAGTTGAACAAACACAAGAGATGGGTGTGAATGTCAGATGAGGTGTATGTGGAGGAGTGGGGCCCAACAAAAGACATTTGGAGAAGGGATACAGAGGTAGAGCATTGATGGGATGGGGAGGTGTGGTGTTATCTGTTGAATATATTTCGATCAACGGGTCTGGGGAGAAATGTTCACATATCGAAATGGTCTCATTGTAAGCCAAACAATATGATTGAAAGTATATACAAAAATAAATAAATTAATTAATAAAAAAAAAGAATGGATAATAAGCTTTTAGAAATGAGTGACTTCAGCCAAGTTGTAGGATTCAAGATCAACATTAAAAAATTGCATTTTATCACTAGCAATAAATATTCTGAGAATGGAGTTAAGAAAAAAAATCCATTTATAATAACATTGAAAAGAATAAAATACTTAAGGAGAAATTTAATCAAAGAAGCATAAGAATTTTATATTGAAAACTACAGAATATTGCTAAGAGAAATTAAATTACAACTAAATAAATGAAGAGGCACCCCATATCCATGAATTGGATGAATTTTGTTAAGAAAGCAAAACTCTCCAAATTGATCTACAGATTCAATACATTCCTTTTTAAATCACAACTTTTTCCCAGAAATGGAGAGCTGATATAAAATATTTATGGAAATAGAACCTGGAATAGCCAAACAATTTTAAAAATAAAGCAAAGTTGTAAACCTCACACTTTCCTATCTCAAAACTTACTCCAAATCTACATTTATTAAGGCAGTGTGGAATTGGCTTAAGAACAGATGTACAGATAATAGAATAGAATTACAAGTCTAGAAATAAATTTATGCATCTATGGTCAATTGATTTCTAACAAGCATGCCAAAGACACTGAGTGGGAAAAGAATAACCTTTTTGATAGTTCTGGAATGTCTACATGCAAAATAGTAAAATTGGGTCCCTCTTCAAACAACAGAAAAATTAACTCAAAATGAATCAAAGTCTTAAATGTGAAAGCTTAATCTACACAATTTTTAGGAGGAGATATAGGTCTAAATCTTTGTAGATTTGACATCAAAAGCATAAGAAATCAAAGGAAAACAATGAACAAATTAGACTTTGGAAAAATTAAAAACTTAGACCCTCGTGGGACCAGTAGTTGGCGTAATGACTATGTCACTGGACTCCCACATAGTCGACGGCGGTTTGCGTCCCGGACTGGGTGGCTTAAAACTCATGCCAGGCGCGTGTGCGTGCGTGCCCAAGATCCTAAGAAGAGAATGGAGGAGAAGTGATTGCGGTGCGGTCATCCCCCCGGGGGGTGATTTCTCGCTTTCTGTCTCTCTGTCTGTCTGGCGAGCACACGTGCCCTATAGTGAAAACCTCTCATAAAAACAAAAAAAAAAACTTGGACCCACTTGATAGTGTACCAATGACACGCAGTTACTGTGATGCTGAATCCGTATGTGCACACTGGCACCTGCAGCCCAAATCCTGGCTGACTGAGAGGGCTGGAGTTGGGAGGGGAGTCACAACAGGAGTCCATGTGTAGGGTAATTGTCTTTCTCTCTCTCTGTCTGTCTCTTACTATCATGTAAGAAATAAACTTTAAAGAAAATAGACATCTATGTGAATCAAAGGACACTATGAACAATCTGAAAAAACAACCCATAAAACAAGGGAAAATATTTGTAAATCATATGTTTACTAAAGGTCTAGTGTCCAGAATAAACTCTTACAACTTCACCATAAAAGGTGATTTAATGTTAAATATGAATGAAGATCTTGGATAGATATTTCTCCACAAAAGATATATGAGTGGACAACAAGTGCACCGAAAAATACTAAGTGTTATTAATCATCGGGAAAACACAACTCAAAACCACAAAGTTGTATTATTTCATATTCACTAGGATAGCTATAAGTAAAAGATGGGCAACAGCAAGTGTTAGCCAGGGTATGGGGGAAGTAGAGCCCTCATTCATTGCTGGTGGGGATATAAAATGGTGTGACTTTGCTGGAAACAGTCTGGCAGGCTCTTAACATGCTATTTTTACAGAGTTACCTTATGACTCAGCAATTCCATTTGTAGGTATGTAACCAAGAAAGTAAAAAACATATTCACTAGAAAGGTTATAAAGTTCATAATAACATCATCCATAATAGCAAAAGAATGGAAACAGCCCAAAGAACCATCAATCAATGAATGAATAAGCAGAACTGTAGTCTATCTATACAATGAAATAGTATCTGGCTATAAAGAGTAATGAGGTATTGATACATGCTGCAAGGTGGATAAACCGTGAAAACATTAGGTTAAGTGAAAGAAGGTGGATACAAAAGGCCCCTGTTTATGATTCTGTTTATAGAAGATGTTCATTACAGGAGAATCCATAAAGATGGAAGGGCATTAATGGTTGCCTGACCGGGGCTAGGGGAGCATAGAAGGGTCTTGCAATGGGGATGGGGTTTCTTTTGGGATGAGAAAACTATCTGGGAACTGGACATTAGTGATGGTTGCCTACCCTGGGCATATACTAAAACCCTTTGAACTGCGTACTTTACAAGAGCATATTTTATATTTAATGACATTTTATGTGAATTATAACTAAAAATGAAATCTCTGCATATTGTGATGATGCCAAGTTACATATCAGAATTGCTTTTCCCAGGAAGGAGCTTTGTTTGTCTGGGTTCTAGAAAGACATACAATACAAAAATTTGCACTGATGCAGATATATTTTGACTACACGACATTTTGTTCTCAAAGAGCTCTAAGCCAAGTGCTGGGAACTGATCAGAGTCTCTGCGAGTAAAACACCTAGCGCCTAAGGGAATGTTCTTTAGTGTGGAAGAACCTCTTTATCTCCTTTAACCAGAACTTAGCATGGCGTTTGGCACGGAGTATGAGCTTAATTGCAGGTAACTTACCAGATGTCTTCACAGCACTCATACATTTCCTCATTTGCTCCCTCCCTCCTACATTCACACCTTTGACATGCCTTACGTGCCAAGTACTGCCATTTTACCTCGACTCAGCCAACATTTACTAAGCACCTGTTATGTGTGAGATGTCACGAGAGGAGGCTGAGGGAGCACAATGAAGTCTGAAGTGAGCCTCCAGTGGCGCGTCACTAAGGAAGGGGGTGCTTGCAGACTTGAGACGGTTCATGCCAAGGCTAGAGTGAATGCAGGCCATGGTAGACCCAGACACTAAGTGCCATAGAACTCAGAAAAGCCTAGCTCAGGCAGCATTCGAACTCCATTAAGAAGAAGGGGATTTCAGAATAATCTCTGGGTCTCCGACACGAGCTGGGTGAAAACTCAGAGCTCCTGAGTTCCCTGTTCTGGTGACGGGGGGCCCCAGGTAAGGCCTTTGTTCACTGTGTGCAGAGATGAAGCCTCACACATGGTCTCGAGCACCTCAGCAGGGTGAGAGTGGCATGCTTCTCTACTCTGGGGAAACTCTTGTAGATAGGGAGTACATACAAGCACACGTCTCTTCATAGCATCCCGTGGACAAGGTACTGTTACCCACCTTCACTCCCTAAGTGAGCGCTGGAGCACTAGGGTGACCATGGACCTTTAAAAACCACCCAGCTATGTGGGTGTCTCAGTGCTGCAGGTGGCTCAAGCTGTCCTGGTGCCATCCAGAGGAAGGATGCAAACCAGAGCTGTGGATCACTCTCCCTAACACCCGCCTGCCCCTTCCTGAGAATGCTAAACATCACTACTGAGTACCCTCGGGAGAATCAGCGGGGACACCCCTCTCGGAGGTGCCTGGTGCTCTTATTCATGACACCCACATATTACGTCATCACTGACCCTACTGAACTCCACACGGTCTCGTTTATACCTGGCCTGCTCATAGACAGGATGACAAGTAGTATGCAAAGGAACCTGAAGTAGGGGTCTACAAGATGAAAAAGTCAAAGAAGCATAGAGGGAAGCTAACTCAAAATCTACTGTTGTTAAAATTAACCCTTATATTTTGTTTTGAGCTTCCTAAGAGCCAAGGCAGTAAAAAGGAAACCTAGCAAGTTACAGAAGCATTAGTACTGTGGCATACGATGGCTTCAATACCAGTTTCCTGGTTTCTAGCTGGAAACATTAGTGTAAAGTTATTTATATTCTATTACCAACCAAAAGCAGCCAAAAGAAATGAAAAAAAAAAAAGAGGGAAATTCCATATTCAACTTAATTAGGAAAAAACTACTACATCAAACCCCACAGCTAGCAAATAAAGTAAAATTTGAGTAGGACAAAAACCAAACACTTAACACAAACCAAAGATGACTTCTTAGGTCTCCCGTGCATGACAGAGCTCTCAGAAAGAGTTAGCAGAGAGCCCAGTTAATGTCTCACACCTACCATGGCAGTAGCTGGGGCATGGGAAGGTCAAGGTAGCAGAGCTTGAGGCCCTCCACACTGTGGTGAAGCAGGCCAGAGGCTGGGGCCCAGGAAGGACTGCACAGAACAGCTTCTAGCAAGAAGCAGATGGCAATAGGAGTAGGATGAAGTGGGACTATACAGAGCAATCAACTGAGCAAATTAGCTCAAGTTAAGTAAAAGCCGAGCAACCACAACGTCAAGCAACATGGCTGGCTGAATGCATCACCACCCCAGCTGATGCCCTTTTTCTTCCCCTGATGCTCATCTGGTCTTTCGGAGGGTAACACCCAGACAGGAACTAGCAACTAATGCATAGATACCATCCCCCAAGGAGGCCATGACTTCACACACAGGGCTGATGGGGAGTACACGTCTGAAACCTGGGCCATGATGCGGAAGGGAATTTTGGATGCACACTTCTTCAGCAGCATGCTGGCTGTTCAGCTCTCTCCTCTGGGCTATGTGCCCACCCTCCCAATCTTGCTCTCAGACTCTGCAGCTGTATTACTGATCTGTAGCCTCTCTGCATCAGACTCTTCCAAAAGGAAGTGTTAGAGCAAAGCTTCACTGAAGAAGGGACAAGGGATCTGCTCCCTCCCTCCTGAAGGCATCTGTTACTGTCAGCATCTTCCCGGCAGTAGCAATTCCCTTTCTTTGGGCATCAGCTGAATCCCTTTGATAGTTTTCTCATACTCATAGAACCAGAGACCTCCGCCATTCAGGGACATGGATAACGCAGCTGTCCCCTTGCCTCTCCACTTGGGTCCCAGCTCAGGATCAGCCAAGCATTGCCTCATCTCAGAGTATTGTTCTCAGCACCATAAGCCTCTTCTGCTAAGGTCAGCAGCTCCAGCTCTGGACAATCAGTGCCCACTTCTCATACTTCCTGGCTCCAGGTCCCTCCTCTCACTTCCCAATGTGCCAGCACCAGCTAAGCAGTGCCATCCTCAGATAGCCGAGGTCCTTGGGGACCTCCTTGGAGCTCGGAGAGACTAGCACTAGCCAAGCTGTAACCCCTACTCAGAAGTCTGGTTCCAGCTTAAGATGATCCCTTTGCTGGAGTTATACCTTCTAATATTTCTCTCTCTTCCTTTTATTCCTTTGGCCTAAGGCTGAGAGTGGCTTCTAGCAGTTGGCCTCTTCACCATATCTTAGTATCCCCCTTTTCTTTTTAGTTCTCCAATATTTGATTTGACAATAATTTACATTAAATTCTTTTTGTTAAGATGACCATTTGGTTTATTTTTCCTTACTGATAGAGTAAGTTATAAGGAAAAACAGCAGAAATACATAGTTATATGAAGAATCCAAGAAGAGGTAAGACACCAGAAAATATTGCTCTTGGTGAGTTAAAAAATTAAAAAAAAACCATTATAAAAATAAAAGATTCATTAGAAGCACAAGGAGTAAAAAGAGAACACTCAAAATTTAGTCAGAGATGTGGATAACACACTTGGAAGAAAAGAAGATAAAAATGATTAAAGAAAAAGATGAAGAGATCCAATCATGGGACCTGCAGGTGTCATAGGGGTTAGGGCACTGGACTCCCATATGGTCAACCATGGTTCAAGTTCCAGAGCTGGTAGCTTGAAAATCATACCAGGCATGAGTGGATGTGTGCTCATAATCCCAGGAGGAGAAAGAAGGAGAAGGGATTGCAGTGTGGCCATGCCCCCTAGGGGGTGTGTGATTTCTTTCTTTCCCTCTCACTGTTTCTCACTGTCTCTATCAAGCAAATGCATGTGCTCTATGGCAAAAATCTTAAAAAAAAAAAAAAAAAAGAAACAATAATTAGAGTGAAAAGACAACCCTTGGAATGGGAGAATATATTCACAAACTCTCCCTCAGATAAGGGACTGATAACCAAAATATACAGGGAACTCAAGCAGCTTACTTGCAAAAAGAAAAAAAAAAAGGAAAAAAATCAATTAAAAGATGGACAGATGAGCTGAACAGAAAACTCTAAGAAAAACACAAGAACTGCCAAAAAGCATATGAAAAAATTCTCAACATCCCTTATCATAAGGGAGATGCAAATCAAAACAACAAGGAGATATCACCTCCACCTAACCTCAGTCAGAATAGCTAAAATTAAAAAAAAATAAAGAATAGTAAGTACTGGCAAGGTTGTGATAAAAAGAGAATGCTCCTACACTACTGGTGGGAATGTAGATTAGTATAGCCACTGTGGAGAACAGTATGTAGATTCCTCAAAGACCTACAAGTAGAGCTACCATATGATCCAGCAATTCCACTCCTGGTTATCTACCCAGTCAGAAAAGCATTTGTACATCCATGTTTATTGAGGCATTCACAATTGTTAAGACATGGAACCAACCCAAATGACCATGAACAGATGAATGGATTGAAAAAGTATGGCACATATACACTATAGAATACTACTCAGTCATAAAACACATTGAGACCTTGGCATTTGATAGAAAGTAGATGAATATGAGAGACTTAATGCTAAGTGAAGCAAGCCAGACTATGAAAGAGAAACATTGTATTTCCTCACTTAATATATGCCAGATGTCTGCACTCTATGACAGAAACAGAAAGATTGGAAGGTATAAAAACATGGAAAAACTGTGGATACTAGAGGCAGTGTGGGAAGAGGGTGGAAAATGGGGAAGGGTGAGAAGGAGGGGATCAAGGGGAAAAGAAAGAAACAAAACATTTAAGGGACACAAACATGGAAAATTATCTGCTGATAATAATATGTATGGTAATAACTTTGGACTAATATACAGTGTATTCACGCTGGGAAAACTCATTTTGTATGCTATAATGATACAGTGAGTAAATGAAAATAATAATAATAATAATAATAAACAAAACCCACAAACAAAAATGACTATGAATTAAGGATGCATCAGAAACACACACACAGGTGAGAGGAACTAACCAGTGCAGATCTACAATAAATAATGTTTAAAGGGAAGAGGAAAATAATCCCCAGTGAAAGTTTATAAACGTGGTAAGGAATGAATACAGAGTAGGTGGATATGTCAATACTTAGATAAATATTTGCTGTTGAATGTCTTGTGGGGTTTAAAATATGTAGTAAATTAATATACATGGCAAAAAGTGTTAAAGTATTCAAGTTCTTAGCATTTTCTGTGAAGAAGCAAAAGTAATGTAAATATGAGACTTTATAATAATTATATTATAATCTTTATGGTAATCATTAAGCAAATATAGTAAAAATGTGTAACTATCAAAGTAATAAAAATAGAAAAGTAGAATCATAAAAATAATCCACAGGAAGGCAGAAATAAACCAAAAAGTGATAAGAATTATAGAAAATAGAAATATGGCAGATTAAATAAAAATATATCAATCATTTTATTAAATATAAATAGATAAAATACTCTAATGAGAATATAAACATTTTAATTTAAACAAGAAAAATGAAGCACATATTGCTTGTAAGAGATCCACTTTAGCTGTAAAGAAAAATATTTTAAGGCAACAAAATAATAGAAAGTTATATATAAAACTAACCTGAAGAAATCTTACATAATTATATATGTCTATTACACAATATATGCTCAAAAGCAAAAACACTTGTCAGAGAGGAACATTTAGTAACAACAAACATCCTAATAAAGAATATGTGATAATTCTTGGGACCAGCAGGTGGCATAGTGGATATGTTGCTGGAGTCCCACATGGCCGACCACTATTCAAGTCCCGGACCTGACGGCTTGAAACTCACACTGGGTATGTGTGTGTGCATGCCCAAGATCCCAGGAGGAGAATGAAGTAGAAGGGATTACAGTGTGGCCATCACCCTGGAGGGTGATTTCTCACTGTCCCTCTCACTGTCTCTGTCTCTCTCTCCAGTGAGTGCACGCACCTTAAGGCAAAAAAAGTGATAATTCTAAACTTCATAGATAGACAAAATTGATGAAATTTAAAGAAAAATTTACACAAATTCACAACATAGTAGAACTTTAACATTCTTTTGACTCTTGATAGAATAGTAGACAAAAGTCTATAGAAAAACAGAAATTTTGAACAAGGTCAAGAAATTCAACCTGATTGGTGTGACCTTCAGATGAACTAATATCGGAAGAATATTCTTGTATTCAAGTGCATAAGAACATTAAAATAATGTGTAGGGTCAGCAGGTGGCATGAAAGTTAAGGCACTGGATTCCCACATGGCCAACCATGGAATGAATCCCAGACCTGGCAGCTTGAAAAATCACACTGGGCATATGTGCATGCGTGCCCAAGATCCTGAGAGGGGAATGGAGGAGAAGGGATTACAGCATGGCCATCCCCCTGGGGGTGATTTTTCCCTTTTCTTCTCTCTGTCTCTCTCCAGTGAGTACATGTGCCTTATGGCAAAAACCTAGCAACAAAAAAGCTGTGTATGCTGAGGAACACATATGGAGCATTTTTGCATAAATTTCAAAAGATTAATAACATTCAGGGTACGTACTATGATAGTATTCAAATTAAGATAGAAAACAATAAAATGATAGTTAGAAAATCTCCACATATCTGGGAATTAATCATATACTTCTAAAACAACCTATAGAAACAAAAAATAATACATCAGAAATGACAACGTATATATATATTTTTGGAGAAGTTTTTCTGCTGTAAGGCACGTGTGCTCACCAGGAAGACAGAAACACAGAGACAGAAAGCAAGAAATCACCCCCCAGGGAGATGGCCAGGCTGCAATCCCTTCTCCTCCATTCCTCTCTCAGGATCTTGGGCATGCACGCACACACGCCCAGTGTGAGTTTAAGCCACTGGGTCTGGGACTCGAACCATGGTCAATTACACAGGAGTCCAGTGACATAGCCATTACGCCAACTGCTGGTCCCAGACAACATATTTTTTAAAAATTATTATTATTTTTTTTTTTGGAGAGGTTTTCGCTATAGGGCGTGTGCGCTCACCACACAGACAGAGAGAGACAGAGAGACAGAAAGCGAGAAATCACCCCCCAGGGGGGATGGCCACGCTGCAATCCCTTCTCCTTCATTCTCCTCTCGGGATCTTGGGCATGCATGCACATGCGCCCGGCGTGAGTTTAAGCCACCGGGTCCGGAACTCGAACCGTGGTCAACTACATGGGAGTCCAGTGACATAGCCATTACACTAACTGCTGGTCCCCAGACAACATATTTTTAAATTAATAATTTTAAATTTTCAACATTGAGACTTGTGAGTTGAAGCTAAAACTTTGTTCAGAGGCGAAATTGTAGCTTAAAGTGCATATCTTAGGAATTAAAAAAGGCTGAAATTCAGTCTAAGTATCAATCTTAAAAAATTATAAAAAGTATAGCAAATTACACCCAAAATAAATAAAAGAAACAAAATAATCAGTATATTAGCAACTAATGAAATAGAAAACATAATATAATAGAATTAATCATGAAATGAAAGTTTGCTTCCTTGAAATATTAAAAAAATTGATTGAACCCTTGGTTTTAAGGTTTCTATTCTATTATGTTATGTTTTCTATTTCATTAGTTGCTGATATATTAATAAAGCAAAACATACAGGAAACAAGAAGTGGAAAATTATTTGTTGACAATAACATGTATGTTGATGTGCTTGATTGAGACAATATACAGTGTACTCTGCATGGAAATTCTCATTTTATATGCTGTAATGATGTACAGTGAATGAATGTAAATAAATACATTTAAATTTTAAAAAATTGATTAAACCCTTGGGAAACTGATCAAGAAAAAAAGAGAGACAGTCCAGGCAACCAATATCAGAAATGGAAAAGGGTGAAATTATAGGTTTTAGAAATTCTATATACTGAAAACAAAGAAGACTCACTAGTTATTCATGTAGCATTTACAAAACTTGTGCATATACTAGATCATTAGTAAAAGCATCATAAATATCGTAAGTTTCTTTTTTTTCCTTTACTCAAACACTACGTTCTCCATTCTCCAACCATGATGCAATAAAACCAACTTTCAAGACTATCTAGAAAATATACAAAAATTCTGTCATGTAGCTGACTGTGCTCAGGTAAAAATGTTTAACCTTCAGTAGATACCTTATTTACAAGAGTAAAAAAAAAAATAATTAAGCCTTCAATTTGAGCAAAGAGAAAAAGATAAAGTTAGCCTTAGAAAAGATAAGGCAAGAAATTAGGTAAAGTGGTACCAGCATTTAGCGTAATGGCTATGTCGCTGGACTCCCACGTAGTCGACCGCGGTTTGCATCCCGGACCTGGTGGTTTAAAACTCAAGCCGGGCGCGTGTGTGTGCGTGCCCAAGATCCCAAGAGGAGAACGGAGGAGAATTGATTGCGGCATGGCCATCCCCCCTGGGAGGTGATTTCTCACTTTCTGTCTCTCTGTCTCTGTCTGGTGAGCGCATGTGCCCTATAGCAAAAACCTCTCCAAAAAAAAAAAAAATAGGTAAAGTAAAAGCAGACATTGGAAATTTGATAACAGAAAAGGAGAACTAGAAAACAACGATGAGAGCGGACTTCCAGATGCATGAATGTGCACACGTTCAGACTCACCTGCATGCACAGGAAGTGCAGGTGTACTTACTCAGTGCGTGGACATAGTGAAATCCACAGTGTGAAGAAAGGACCATTCGAAAGGAGAAAATGAAAGAAACCACAGGGTAAAAACAAAAAACAAAAAATACAAAAACCCAAAAACCAAAATGCTCAAATTCAAAAGGATACTTTGCTTAAATTTATAAATAAATCTTGATAGATGATTTTGTGGGCATATAGGAACTAAGAGAACTGAATCCAGAGGACCCAGGAAACAAAGCCGATTGATGACCACGACAGAAGCTAGGTGGCTCAGAGTCCCCCAAGGGATCGTCACAGCCGGTAGAGTGCTGGCAGGAAGAGGGGGCCGTGTGTGTAACTACAAAAACCTTAGTGCCTGTTGAGTTGTGGAACGAGGACACGGAGGTGCACACCCACATTCACAGTGGGCTGCCGCCAGTGTGAAATGGTGTGTGCGCACACAAATGTGTGCGCAGCTGTACGTGCACAGACGTTTTCTGGGCGCACAGGAAACTGGACCCATTGTCTCTGGAACACTGGGAATTAGCATCCAGGCATGCGCAGTGGGAAACAACTGCTTTCCCATTGCCTGTCCTTCAGACCCATCTGGACCATCCTTCCCAAGGCTGTCCTTAAAGAATAATGTGTGGACAAAGAGTTGTATGGAACATGCCCAAGGGATCTTCTGTTAACTCTTCCTTACAAACAACCCCAGGCACGAGCTGCAGGAGCAATGTTGAAATGTGAAGTCCAGGAGTGCGGTACCTTTCCTCACCCCAGGATGGCAACGTTTCCAGAGGCCTGGAGAGGAGGCTCAGAGATTATGACCAAGTGTTTCCAACATTAGCTGCAGATTGTGGTTTTCCGTGTTCAAGTTTACATTTCTTCTGTTAAAATTATTTGTAACGGACCAGCTCCATGGCCTGTTGATAAAGGCAGCCAGGTCCCACATGGCCAACCAACCACAAGTTCAAGTCCTGGACCAAACTTGAGAAATGCACCAGGCACGTATGCAGGCATAGTCAAAATCCCAAAAAGAGGGGGAGCTGGAGGAACAGGGATGGCAGCATGAGCATGGCCCAGGTGGGCTCCTTTCTCACCCCCCCCCCTCTTGTGAGTGGATGTGTCCTTTAGCAAAGTTTAAAAAATAAAAGAAATGTAATTGGTCCTAGTGCATTGATCTAGTATTATTTCCTGAACTTGTATATTAGTAGCAATAATTCATAGTGAATTCCTTATGACTTTCTAAATACTAAGTCATGTCATCTGCAAATGAAAGGTAACTATGTATTCTTTAAAAAAAAGAAAAAGAAAAGAGAAAGAAACGTGACCTGTCACATCGGGGCGCTGCGAGCTGGCGCTGCAGCCGCACTGTCCTCAGAGTGTGGAATGGTAAAATCCCCAAAGCTCCCCAACCCCTCTGTCACCCTCCTGGTAATAATTACCCTAGCTTGTGGCTCTAATTCTTTTTGCCAGTAGCAGTTCTAACCTATTCCTTGACCAGGAAACAATAAACCTGGTCTGGGAGAATGGTTTCTGAAATGAGAACAGTGATTCATACCCGCAGCCGTCAGTCTTTAGCAGAAATGTGTCATATTATGCAAAGAATTCAATTCCTCCTCCATTAACAATATGACTAAAAGAACTAATTAATTTTGAGGGCAATGACTTCAGCAAGCATGTCTTGCATGCCAATGAGAGTTTCTGAACTTCTAATGAACTGTTTCCTTCAAAACGTTCCCATGAAGCTGAATTCAGAAAGCAGTTCTCTGACAATAATTGCTAAGATCCAAGACTTCCCAAAATGAGCTCCCAGGGAACTGGCCTTCAGATAAGGGCAAATGCATGAACAGTGGTGTGGGTTAGAGGGCCGAGGTCTGAGGGCTTGTATCTGGGCCCAGTGAAGCCTGGTCTGGTGTCCTAGTCCTTGAACCCATTGGCCCTGGGCTCGGGGCTATTTAGGCTGGGATGTGAGTGTGAGAGAGCAGAGACTTGACACATGCTTAAACACTGAGTCTGCCTTCTAGGGTTGCACCCATGGAAGCCAAAGTGTAAGAACTCCAGGGGGCCGAGGCTGCCATGCTGCACACTGCCCCAGCTAGCCGGATGCTAGGTCACTTGTCTGGTCAGCTCCTGCTGTCGAAGTCTCTAGGGAAGTACCAGATATGCGAGTGCTGTGTGCCCCAACCCTGGCACACACTACCTAGCTGAGTCCCTGCTCAAATTCATTATCTTTGTTTATGCTGTTAAGTTTTGGACTGTTTTGTTATGCAGCAGTAGATACGAAAATGGAGGGTAGGGTACTGGCTGAGGCACACCTTGGAAAAGAGGTAGCAGGCACCGGAAGTAGATCTGTAAGGAGCAGTCTGGCTGTGGGGAAGCTGCAGGCTGAGGTCACGTGGAGGTCACAGAACTAGGTACCTCAAGCCCGCCAGAAAGCTGGGCACGGCGGTGCACAGCTGTAGTCTCACGTCGCAACGTGAACATGTGCGGTGAGCGTGCGTGCATGTGATCATGTGCGCATGTGAGCGTGTGTGAGTATGTGTGCATGTGTGTGTATGGGTGTGTGAGCGTGTGTGCATGCGTGTGAGCATGTGTGCGTGTGTACTGACAGTCCTTTCATGGCTAGTAGTCTCAGAGCTCTTACTGCCTATGCCGGGATTCCATGGGTAATAGTGTCACATCGCTCCTTACGACTCCGTGCGTGATCCTTCAACGGGCCACGGCCACATCGCCTCCCGTGGGGTGCCTGATGATTTCCTAGTCCAGGTCCTGCCTCAGACGTTCTGACTCAGATCTGCCTTTCATCACGATTTCCAGGTGTTTCATGTGTGCAGGGGAGTTTAAGAGGCACTGTCCGGATGAAGGACTAGAAGTGGGGGTGCGGGAGTCTGTGTCTGTAAGCCCCCAGGATGCGGTGCTGAAGGCCATGCTCTGAGTAGCAAGAATGTGAAGGCCAGACTCTGCACATGCGGCTGTGCTTGGAGAGGTTTCTGAGTCCCCCTGGAGGCCCTGACAGGGATGACTCATCACTGAAGGCCTCCCTGCCCTTCTATCCCACACCCCCTGCCCCTCCATCCCACACCCTCCCTGCCCTTCTATCCCACACCCCCTGCCCCTCCAACCCACACCCCCCTTCCCCTCCATCCCACACCCCCTTCCCCTCCATCCCACACCCTCCCTGCCCCTCCATCCCACACCCTCCCTGCCCCTCCATCCCACACTCCCTGCCCCCTCCATCCCACACCCCCTGCCCCTCCATCCCACACCCTCACTGCCCCTCCATCCCACACCCCCTGCCCCTCCATCCCACACCCTCTGCCCCTCCATCCCATACCCTCTGCCCCTCCATCCCACACCCCTGCCCCTCCATCCCACACCCCCTTCCCCTCCATCCCACACCCCTGCCCTTCCATCCCACACATTTACACACCTTTCCTGCTTCTACGGTTGCTTTCCCGGCCCATCTGAGCAAACGCATGGCCCGCAAAGCAGTCTTTCTGCTGCAGCAGGAGTGCTGACAGTGACAGGGTTGTGACCAGTGGTGACAAGTTGAAATGGACCTCTTCCCCATTATCACACCTTGCCCGACAGCAGCCTGCAGGTGGCTAGGAGGAGGGGTGTGAACACTAGCCCTTCGCCCGGCACCTCGGCTTCCACCCAGGGCCCTGGTGGCCCTGCTAGGAGACCAGCTGGCTCCCATATCCCTTCTGTAGAATTCAGAGCGGGGGTCTCTCAGGGGCCCCTAGTTTGGGTCTCAGGGAGCAGACACTTCCTGGCTCTGGTCTCTCTGGTGACTGCTGCTCAGGGCAGTCAGACGGTGCCCCTTGGAAGTGTGAGTTGCTGCCTCACCGCCGGAGTGCTGATCGATGGGAGGTAGAGCACTGTGGGCAGTTCTCCTTCCTGTGTCTGTGACCTCCGGAGCTGTCCCAAGGCACAGCGGATCACCTGGCCTTACAGAAGAAGTCCCTGTGGCCTGGGTCTCTCCCTTCCCTGCCTCACTCCTGCCTCCTGGAGGTTATCTTCCCAGGAAAGTGTTAGCACCAACGCCCGTTTCAGGCTTCATTTATAGGGAACTGAAATGAAGACCAGACCCAGCTTAAACGCGGACTGTTTAATTCAGGGGGAGGTTTGTACCCACTATGCTGTCCTCTCCTCTCCCTGGTGAAGAACTCTAGGGAGTGGGGTGTCCCTACTCAGGTCAGGGCATGCCGGGACCGACGCCCCTCAGGGCAGGGCTGGATGCAGAATATACCAATGCTGCTTGCTCCCGAGAACCCTGTGTTGCTGTCGAACTACTAAATAGGAGAGTCTGTCTTTCTCTCATTTTCCTTTAGATATTTCTTTTCTTTTTCTTTCTTTCTTTCTTTCTTTCTTTCTTTCTTTCTTTCTTTCTTTCTTTCTTTCTTTCTTTCTTTCTTTCTTTCTTCTTTCTCTTTCCTTCTTCCTTTCTTTCCTTCCTTCCTTCCTTCCTTCCTTCCTTCCTTCCTTCCTTCCTTTCCTTTTCTTTCCTTTCTTTCTTTCTTTTCTTTCTTTCTTTCTTTCTTTCTTTCTTTCTTTCTTCTTTCCTTTCTTTCTTTCTTTCTTCTTTCTTTCTTTCTTTCTTTCTTTCTTTCTTTCTTTCTTTCTTTCTTTCTTTCTTTCTTTCTTCCTTCTTTCTTCCTTCCTTCCTTCCTTCCTTCCTTCCTTCCTTCCTTTCTTCCTTTCTCCTTCCTTCCTTCCTTCCTTCCTTCCTTCCTTCCTTCCTTCCTTTCTTCTTTTTTCTTTCTTTCTCTTTCTTTGTGTGTGTGTGTGTGTGTGTGTGCGTGTGTGTGTGTGTGTGATAGGATGCATGTACTTGCTAGAGAGAGAAAGAAAAAAAGCACCCCCCAGGAGGGAGGGCCACACTGCACTCCCTTCTCCTTCACCCCTCTTTCTCTTGGGGCTTTGGGTATACACACACATGCCTGGCATGGTTTTCAAACTGGTGGGTCCAGGACTCCACCATGCTGTTGGCCACGTGGGTTCCAGCCCCCTTAAGCACCACACCATTGACTGGCCTGACTCTTTCTTTCTAAAAGCAAGAAATACCTTAACATATATTCAACATTTTAGCTTTTTAAAAGAAACCTGAAGAAGAATGCTCTCTGCAATTTTGCCCACAATGGCTTAGTACATGCTTTCCTACAAGTGTTCCCTTCTTAGCCACCTGTAAGCACGTCTGGGTAATGTGAAGTGACCTGGTGTTTTGCAGCATCGGCTTTCCCTCATCGCTGGTCTCAGCTTTCCAGCCGTGCCTGCACACACGCCCGGGCTGGACAGTGCGCCAGCATGGTACCGCCGTGTGTTTATCATCTGTTTGCTCACTCCCTATTGGCTGACCTTTCGCATCTCATCCATCATGCTCCCAGCCTGCGGTGCTTCCTGGAAACACACCCCGGTCCAGAAGTCCCTGAGTGTTGAGAGGAGGAGCTCCCCGGCCTAGGCAGCGCAGGCTCCCCGGAGTCTCCCACACCAGGCTGGCATCTGCAGCGAGCCCTCCTCCGGGAGGCTCTGCAGGGAGAGCTCACTGATGCCAGCCTGCTCCCATGATCTGCTGCAAGCCAGGCCTGTGCTATCACGCCTTTCTTGTTCAGGTTTTGCACATTTGCTGATGTGCTGATACTGACAATCGAGGACTTTGAGGTGAGCCAGAGAAAAAGGCTCAGTTACATTTGGATTAAGGGACATGAAGGAACAGGACAAGCAGAGCTACTTAAGAGGAATGAGCTGCCACCTCCTCTCATGATAAAATTGGGCGTAATCATCTCCAGCTCACCACCCAGGGCTGCCCACAGGCTGCACGCCCAAGCCAAGACATCCTTGAAACACAAATTGTTTCAGTCGCTGTGGCTGCAGAACAGATCACCCCAAACCTCAGCAGCTCTAAACAACAGCACGCATTGCACCTGCGGTCTGGGGGTCCTGAGTTTGCACTCGAGTGTGAAGGCTCGTCCCTGCTCCGTGCTGGTGAGACCTGGCTGGAAAGCCTCAGAAGCCAGTGTTGCTGCCACTCGATCTATGGGGTAGTCCCAAGGTCACTCAGGTTTGGGGACACAGACACCACTCTAACTGAGGCAGGTCAACATCACATCATGAGAAGACACAGAGAGCCCAGCAAACTGAACAGCAGTGACAGAGACATGGGCAGATCGCGGTTTAAATTCCCCGGCTGGCTGGAAAATGTGTCTGGTGTCTGCACACGTACCCTGTACCCAAGGGCCTGGGGAGCTGGAGGGAAACAGGGCTGAATTGGCAGGCCCTGGTCGAGAGTGCTCCTTTCTCTCCCCTGTGTGCACGTATGCACTGTCCATCATGAATAAAATCACCTTACTAAAAAATAATAATAGAAGCCCTTGAAGCATGGGCATATCTTGGTGTAGTTGCCTTTAGAAATCCATTGTCCAGGCCATGAAGGTGACTTCAGGGGTTCTGCAAGCTAGACACATGGGGACATATGTCACTGGGCAGAAGAGTCAGCTGGGCTGGCCCTAGAGAAGTCAGTCCCCAAGCAGCTGGGCAGCCACCACTGCAAGGTATCAGGAAGGGACCATGGCCCACCCAGACCCTGTTGGTAAGGTAGAGTGGGAAGGAGGTGGCAGGTGGTGCATGACATGGACTTTGGCCACCACCAGAGTCCCAGTCAAGGGCCTGGGTGTTGGTGGCCAGACAGCGGGGGTCAGACAAGGACTTGATCCTTCCCTTACCCAAGGAAACCTCCCTTGTGCAGAAAACCCCACACCTTCCAGCGGCAAGTCAGATTCCAGGTCCTTCTTGACCCTTCTCTCAGTAAGGAAGCCTGGACTTTCAGAGCCTGGGTGGCTGGGAACTGTAAGGCTGAGTCCCAGATGCTCCTTAACGTGTCTGAGGAGCTGGCCACCTGTGGGTCTCAATGCATGAGACACGAGGAGTGGAGAGGGGACACGTGACTGTCAGCCTCGCACCCTGGGCTCGGTCCAGTCTTCCCTGGGGAGGCTGGTGGAGCTCCAGCAGCCAGCCCGGGCTGTGCCCAGCACACACTGTTCAGGCCCTACCTTCTGATCCCGCCCTCCGTCCTCCCTCAGCACCTCTGTAAACTGTGCTCTGCTCCCTCATGGCTCAGCCTGCCTGAGGTTGGCGTCACAGCAGGACCTGCCTGGCTCACTCAGCCAAGTCCCCCAGCACCCTCAAGAGAGCACCCAGAGAGCTGACCTCCCAACTACCTGCCTGGGAGAGGGGCCACAGGGCTCGGCTCCTCCCCCCGACTCCCAAGGAAAGTGGGGATCGAAGGCTTGGGGGAACTAAGGAAAACAGCGGTATGTTTGTCACCTGTCTGAGCAGTTGCATTCAGTCCTGCTGGACTTGGGTAGGCTGCCAAAATGGAAATGAAGACAGGCCGGGGATGGCAGGTCAAGGTCTTTAGGACCCGGGAGAGCAAGTTGCTAGCAGGTGCCCGCAGCATGGGTAAGGGCTGCATGGCAGGGGCTGGGGGAGATCAAGCTCAGACCCAGAGCAGGGCAAAGCTGCAGCTGGGGGCTTGGAGGAAGTGCTCCCCTGACCTCGTGCCTGTGGAGGAAGCGAGTCTTCCTGGGTAGGCACCCCTGCCTACTGGGAGCTGCTTCTTTCCAGGACTGACCTGCAGGGGTCCTGCTCTCTGCACCAACCTGCTCCACTGAGACCTGCTAGCTGGAGCCATGGGGACTTCCCCGGGGAGACCCCTCACAGAGCTGGGGAGCTGGCAGGCGAGTCTCCACACTCTTCCATGTGCTGCTCCCTGGCCCCCAGTCCCAGGCCCCCCCTGGGTCCAGACACCCAAGCTCACTGCAGATGTCCCTAGGGTGCTGCTGGGGCCTGGCCTTTGTTCCGGTTTCCGAGTGTCCTTGTTTGACTCAGAGACTTCTTTGAATCTTTGCACAACATTAGACATTGTGGTTCGAACAAGAGAGTGACAAATGACCATGCTGATGAGGGCTGGTGGCAGCAGAACGAGCCAGCAATAACAGCTTTGTAAGTGTGCAGCCCGTCCTTATCCATGGCTTCACAGAGCAGGATTTCAGCCACCCAGGTCAACCATGGTCAGAAAATACAAAGTGGATAGGACCAGCAATTGGCGTAATGGCTATGTCGCTGGAATCTCATATAGTCGACCATGGTTCGAGTCCTGGACCCGGTGGCTTAAACTCACGCCGAGCGTGTGTGCATGTGTGCCCAAGATCCCGAGAGGAGAATGGAAGAGAAGGGATTGCAGCGTGGCCATCCCCCCTAGGGGGTGATTTCTCGCTTTCTATCTCTCTGTCTCTCTTTGTCTGGTGAGCGCACGTGCCCTATAGCAAAAACCTCTCTAAAAAAGAAAAAAAATACGAAGTGGAAAATCCCAGAAACAAACATCTCATAAGTTTTAAATGGCATGCTATCCTCAGTAGCCTGATGAGTCTTGGGGTGTGTGAATCATTCTTTTGTCCACAGTATCCACACGGTGTACACTCCCGCCCACAGTCACTTAGCTGCAGAGGGTATCAGACTGACGGTCTACAGCACACGGTGCTTGCATTCAAGTAACCCTGATTTCACTTAGTAATGGCCCCAAAGTGCAAGAGCAGTGATGCTGCGCATGGTCCAAGTTGTTCTACTTTGTTACTGTTGGCGATCTCTTCCCAGGCCTGAATTATAAACAGAACTTTATCATAGGAATGCACGGATGGGAAGATACATAGTTAGAGGGGAAGTGCTCTCAGTTTCAGGAGTCCACTGGGGGGCTTGAAACACATCCCCGTGGACAAGGAGGACCTCTGTAAAGCAGATGATGGTGCTGGTAAAAGGGGCTGCCGAAGCCTGGGAGGAAGGGGGAGGACGAGGGTGGGAGAGATTGGGGAGTGAGCCAGAACGCCCTGCCCAAAGCTGAGCCAGGGCTACGGAGAGGCTGGAGAGCAGCGTGTGCAGGCCATGTGCCTCGTGAGCCAGGGAGATGTTTGGGCTCTTAATTAATTTAAATGTTCCTTAATCATCCTCAGATGGAGTGCCTGATGAGGGTTGCCATGGCCACGGGGCTCTGGCGAGCTGAGTGCCCTGTCCCCACACCAGTCCTCCACACCACATCTAATTTAGGCAGCTGTGCTCCTGGCCTGGGCACCTACAGCAGTTGTCACCTGGTGCCTGGGACCTCTTTCTCCTGCAACATCTTGAGTCCTAGGACTTTCATGTTTAGGAATCATGATGGCACCCAGGCATGGCGGGGAGTGGCCAGGGCTGGTCACCAGTTCATTGCTTCCTATGTGCCTTGCAGCCTGTCTCAGAGACAGGGAGGGCAGAGGCTGTTCCACCACCGAGCAGAAGCGAAATCAGGACCGTGGAAGACTCACATCTGTGACTCGTCCATGCCTTGTGCCTGGTGAGGATGTTGGTGACACCAGGCAGTATGGGGCTGGGTATGTGTTGTCTCAGCCAGTATCCCCACAGCCTGAGGGATGTGCCGGCGTCACCCAACTCCACATAAGGAGAGGGACTCAGGGATGGTGAGGACCTTGTCTCAGGTCGCAGAGCCCAAGCTTGGAGCCGAGGCGGGGCCCAGGGTGTGCTGTGGTAGGAGTCTCGCCCCAGCCCCTTTGCCTTACACTGTGGCTGCGGGCCGTGGGCTGGAGCAGAAAGGCGGTGAGGGGAGGCCCCACACTGCACGCCCTGCGTGGTAGCACCTTCGGTCCGGCAGGAGCAGGCGCAGCAAGCCGAAACACCCGGTCAAGTGTGCCCATCTTCACCGCAGGGCGATGGATGAGAAGAGAATTCCATTGGTGTCACTACACAGGGGCGGCACAGGGGCCAGCCTAGATGCGGGCCACTCGTGCACCAGCTGTGGCCATGACAGGGCCGTGTGGGAAGTGGGGAGTCCTTGACGCTCCAAGAGGGACGCTGACAGCTGGGCCCGGGGCTCTGTGATTAACGTCGCTAGCCCTGCTGTGCCTGTCCTAATTAAAGCAAGATGTGATCATCTGGGTTTCCCTGCAGCTTTTCCAGAGTTGGCTCCCACCAGGCTAAGGAGGGCTGTTAGCCCTAATCATATTAAATGATTACGGCTTTCAGGGGCCAGGCATTTATTCCGGGAAGTCAGGTCTTCTGAGAGTGGGACTGTTGTTTTGCTGCACCCCATCAGGGCTCTGGGCCAAACCCTCATGTTCAGGAAAGAGCCCTGAGCCCTGGGCTAAACGCTAGAGGCACACTTCCATCCTGGCCAGCGGAGAGCTACCCTCAGTGGTCCTGGGGACACAGCTCTGTTCCTGACTCTCCCGATGGCACTTGCTTTGTCAGAGCTCTGCAGAGGGTGTCTCTGTTGGGCGAATGCTGGCTGCTGCAGCAGAGCGGAGGGTCCCCAAATCTCCAAAGTCTTGAACTCCCAGAGTCTCAGTGGACTAACCTCTGCCCCGCCTGTCCAGAAGTCACTGCAAGGCTCCTGGGAGACGCATACAGACGCTCACTGCTCACTCATTAAAGAGCTAGAGTGCGTTCCTGGCTGGCAGGGGCTTTCCTCCACCTCAAGAGTCCTTGCAGGAGTCCTTCCTCCTCCCCGCTGCTCCACTGCCTGGGCTTCCCTGTCCCTGTCTGGGTCCAGCCTGTAAGAGGGGGGCAGTGTGGAGGGTGCATGGCCCCCTCTCCACAGCCTGGACCAGGAAGCCCCTACCCTCTTGGCTAGAAGCCCCGTGGCTGCCCTTACCTGCAAGGGATGGCCTGGTCTCTGGATGTCAGGAAGCAGAGGGAAATGAGCCCCACGGTGATGGTGACACGCTTATCCTCACGTTTTGATGTGCATCTCTTCTTTCTTCCTTAACTGGTAGGGTAGAACTCGTCACGCCACTTTGTCCATGGGACAGCGTGGGTCTCAGATTGCTGCCCAAGTAGCAGAGCAGGATTTGCATAGAGACCTGATATGAACTGTCCTCATTCCAGAACAGTAGCCTGCACTGGCCAGGCCACTGGCCACATGGTGGGCAAGTCCACTTGGCTTAAAACTAAGTATCAGAATTGCCCCAAGTTAACAAAATCCAGCTCGTCACTTCCTAGTACCCAAATTACTCGGTCTGAGCAAAGCAGGATCCCCAGCTCCCCACCAGGAGTCCCCAGGAGCTGCCTGTGGCAGGATGACAATGTGGCTGCAGGACTGAGTCTCAGTGCTGGAAGTTGCACGGCCATGGCTGTTCTCCTGGATACTGCAGACGCCTCCCGGTCCTAGCGGAGCCACAAGGCTGTGCTTGGCCTGGCCTCAACTCAGGCTCTTGTCCTGCCCCGCCCTCCATCCCACCCCCACTGGGAGCACTGACACTGGGATTTCACCCTTCCCTGCCATTGACCCAGGGGGTCAAGCTCAGAGTCCACGGTTCGCCACTCAGGCCTTCGAGTTTGGCTCTAACTTCCTCTCCCCCGACTGCATCTCCCATTCCCTGCCAAGTTTGTTCTGGGGTTCAATCTCTCTGGCAACCCCATAACTCAACCCCATTCCCCACCACGAGCTGTCTCTATGCCCTCCTCCTCCCATCTCCATGAAGCCTGCCCTCCATCCCTCTAGGAAACAGGCTCTGGGCCTTTGTCATGCTCAGGTCTTTCATCCACCCTCTGGGGCTCTTGTCGCCTGCCCTGGGCTGACAGTGCTTCAAGACTATCCTCCCTTGCAGCATGTGTGGGTGTGGACACCCCAGTCCCACCCCAGGGCCCCCCACCACTCAGCAAATGGAAGAGACAGGGGCCGCAGTGTGTGGGGAGGATTGGTTAGCTTTCACAGAACCACGTCCGGGGCCCTGGTTCCAGCCAAGAGACTTCAGGAGAGGATGCGGAGCAGTGCTGAAGGCTGAGCACGGAGGGCAGGGGTTTTGGGAAGGGCCTAGGGGCTTCCAGCCTCTGACCACTGCCTTCTCATCCTGTTCTGGGCACCGTGGAGGTTCCCGTGGCTGATCTGGGGGTCGTTCCGAGCCCTGAGAGGCTTCCTGCACATCTCTTAGGGTGACCATCTCTGTAAGCCCAGGTCATCATTGGTGTTCATTTCAGGATATGTAACCTGTAATGTACATGTAGTTGTGCCACACACACACTCTCACACATACACGCTCACACGCACACTCACACACGCTCACACATACACTCACACTCACACATACATGGTCTCACACACACACTCTCAGACACACACGCTCACACACACACTCTCACACATACACACATGCACATATACTCACACTCACACATACATGGTCTCACACACACACTCTCAGACACACACGCTCACACACACACTCTCACACATACACACATGCACACTCACACACATGCTCACACAGTCACACACACGCTCACACATATACCCACACACACGTTCACACATACACGGTCTCACACACACGCACACACACATGCACAATCACATACACACTCTCACACATATACACTCAGACACACACGCTCACACACACTCACACACATACACACTCACACACATGTGCTCACACATATACGACTGCATTCCTCCCTTCCCTCCCTGCAGCAGTCTACCTAGCACAATGCTGGTACGCGCAGTGGGTCAGTAACGCGAGTGAATGGGTGGACGGCTCTGCGGTGCAGTGGTTAAGCACTGTGCGTAAGGAGCACATGCCCAACCGTAGTTCAAGTCCACACGCTGGCGGCTTGAAAAACACTGGGCACATGCATGTGTGTGCCCCAAACTCTGGTGGCATGGAGACACAAAGGAAAAGGGATTGTGGCGTGACTAAACCCCACCAGGTGGATCCCCCCCTCTCATTCTCTGTGCGTGCTGTGCCCTCTGGCTATGGAAACGGTGAATGAACAAAGGGATGAAGGCGCTTGCTGGGAAGCCCTGTGGTTTCTAATTATTCTATTATCCAGCGGGGCTTTGGCAATCAGACACAGTTAACCTGCGTTTGCTACACAGGATGCAAGCCGTCCCACGCCTGGCTCTAGTACGGGCGAGGGGCAGACACGCATGGGCCGTCCAATGGCCATTGGCCCGAGCTAAGCCACGGTCGCCAGCCCTGACTGCACCGCCATCGCCCATCACTCTGTGGCACAGCGACCCTGGCGCGGCTGGCACAACTAGATCAAGCCAGTATACAAGGAGTTTTATGGAAACCAAAAAGAGCAGAAGCAGAAGGAAAGAAAAGCAAGGCAGGAGGTGAGGACAGAGGAGGTCCTTGAGCAGGTGTTTGACCGTGAGGTCTTCTCTTCACTGCGCTGTCAGGAAGGGAGCCCCCGGGATGCAGGAAGCAGCAGTGTCCCCGTCCCAAGTCCGTGAGACACAGCTGGTGGTGGCGGGCAGAGAGGGAAGGAAGTCGCTGCCCCGGGCAGCACGGATTTCCAGTTGCCTCTCCAAACAAAGCCTGGCTGGGAATCAGAAAGGAAATGATCTTCCGAAATGCTTCATTTCTTCACATTTACAGCAGCGATGACTCCTTGGGCTGCAGCCACCCGGGCCTGGGACTCCACAGGGAAACTCCCTGTGAAGAAGCCCTCCGAGGAGCACCCGTGGCAGGGGCACGTGGGTCGCTTCTTTCTGGCTGAAGGACCTGGCTTGCCTCCCTCTCCCTGGCTGGGGCCAGACTCTCAAGCCGCAGGACTTAGTTCTCATGGGGCGTTCTGTTCGTAACCTGGCTCCTCCTCAGAACCACCTCGGCGTGGGGTGGGGGCTTTGTAAACACGTTTTCCTGCGCCCTGCCACTGGAGATGCTGGTTCATAAAGCCAAGGCACGCCTGGGAACCCACGTTTTGCAGCAGGCTCTGAAGGCTGGCCATGGCAGCCCCACAGGGACACCTCCATGGGCAGCGCTGCAGTCACACGGGGAGAGCGGGAGTCTGCCGCCCGCGCCAGGACACCGGCTGTGTTCCACTGCACCTGCGCCAGGGCCACTTTTCCGGATCAATTCTCTGCTCCTCATTTAGAAGGGCCGTCCATCCCCTCTCCCTGCCAGGCCCAGCGTCCTCCCCCTCGAGCCTCAAGCTGCGTGGCCTTCCTCCTGTGTCTCTCCACCGACCAGGGGACATCGCAGCAGCCTTTCCGCATCCTCAGCTCCCTGGACATCAAAGCTGGCTCTGTGAGGGGTGGCCCTCTGTCCTGAGAGAAGCAGATGTACCCCAGGCTGGAAGTGGCCTGGGTGATGGGCAGGAGTGTGTGACATTGGTTACTTGACTGAACTAGTGACATCGTGGCTTCTTACAGGCTTTCTGGTCAGAGTCCTCACATATCCCCTCAGCCTAGCTTTCAGCCCAGGCTCTCGTGCCTCCCCCGCCACTGTCTGCTGAAATGGGACCCCATCTGCACCCCCCCCCAACCAAGGGTGGCTTGCCCAGCTGCTGCCTGGCACTCAGCTCTTGTCCTGCTTCCCTGAGCCCACAGACCCTAAGAAGAGGCCTTGTCTTGCCATGCTGCCATGCTTTCTTTCTTTTTTCTTTTTTTTTTTGGAGAGGTTTTTGCTGTAGGGTGTGTATGCTCGCCAGAAAGACAGAGACACAGAAAGACAGAAAGCGAAAAATCACCCCCCAGGGGAGATGGCCACACCACAATCCCTTCTCCTCTATTCTCCTTTCAGGATCTTGGGCACGCACGCCCACGCGCCTGGTGTGAGTTTAAGCCACCGGGTCCAGGACTCGAACCATGGTGTGAAGAGGGCGAGAGGTCCCTGCTCCTGGTAGGTCTGTGCTGAGGGAGTGGGAGTACAACGACATAGCCATTATGCCAACTGCTGGTCCCTTCTGATGCACTTTCTGTTCCAGGCCTGAGCTGCCTGGCTCCTCTGGTCTGCAGGAGCCCTGCTCACACCTGCCCTGCACAGATCCATGGGTCTGTGGGGATGTCGGGAACATCCCTCTGTAGCCCCTGGGCACGAGTCCATGGGTCCTCTGCATGAGGCCAGGGGTGCTCCCCAGTGTCTGCCCCACCAGCCGTACCGCAGCCTCCCTCCTTCAGGCGGGCTCTGGCCAGCACGTGAGGGGACGGAGGCTGTGGGCAGGGCAGGGAGCGAAGCGAGTCCCCAGCTCTGACTCCCAGGTCCCTCCTTGCCGGCATCTGAACCGCCTGCATCTGGTGCCCTGGTGCTCTCTGGCCCTTCCAGCCTCAGGGCCTCTTCTGACTCTAGCCGACTCCCTGGAACCTCACAGGCCACTGTGGTTCATTCCTGCTGTCTTGTGTGGGAGTCTGCCCCGGAAACCTTGAGCACCTGAGGGGCGGCTTCCTCCTGGGTCAGCCAGGGCCTGACTCCAGCTGAGTGTGGTCAGCACAGACCTTCCAGGAACAGGGGCCTCTGGCCCTCCTCACTCCCCTCCCCTCCTCCTCACTCACAGGGCACCTTCTCTCCACACTCCCAGGGTCCTGTGGCTATGGCTTTGACATAACCCATGCTGCTGTGAGAAGGGATGCCTTGCTGCTATGCCTGGGTTTGTCTCCTGGTGCCAGCATCCCAGCTCCGCGTTGCCCACACCTTACCGGGCGTCCATCCTTGTTAGGCTGCTCAGATAAGCACCTGCTCCCGGCCACCTCAGGTGCTCCAGGAGTGTGGCCGGCTGCCGTGGTGCTGGGCGGTGGAGGTCAGGACTTCTACCATGGCAGAAGGCCTCCAGGAGCCGCACACCGGTCTGGGGCCTACGGCGACCATGAGGCCACGGTACCACTGGACGGGCTCAGGGGCAGCTCGGCGGGTCTGCAGGCTCACAGCGCGGCTCGCAGCTCCAGCTCTGCTGTGGCAGGTGCAGAGCAGCTCTGAGAGCCCTGAGGCTTCCGTGTCCCCTCAGTGCGAGCTGCTGAAGGCAGAGCAGCGGGGTCTACCCCACTCAGCACTCAGGTGCCCGACAGAGTTTCTTAGAGGCTGGGGCATTAGGGGAATGGCCAGCCTTAAGTCAAGGTGAGGGCCCTGTCCTGTGCCACTGGGGAGGGTGGGGCTCCTCACCTGGAAGCCCCAGGGAGGCGGGGGGCGGGGCCAGGAGGCAGCAAAACCCCGCACTTGCTGGACAAGGCCAGGCTGTGACATGGGTTTTCCGCAAATAGGGAAACTGGCCATTTCCTTTTCGGGTTATATTTAAGGAAAATAATCTATTTGAACTGTCTCGGAAGTAAGACACTCCTCCCCCCCTTTCTAATGGAATAAGGTGATCTTAGGGAGCGGAGAGGGACAAGACACAGGGGTAGGAAGGGCCTTTCCCCTTGGCCAGGATGGACAAGTCTGCATTGTGGGAAGAGGAGAGCATGTCCGTGTTATTTACTCCTTTACGTGCAGAACCCGTGTGTGCACAGAAAACACTGGGCGCGCCTGAGCACAGCTGTTCATGGCCTTATCCTCGAGGGTGGGATTGGGAGGCTTTCCACATCCCTTGGATTATGGCATCTTTTCACGGTAAGCATGCCTTGTCCAAGTAAATAAAGTGGGGGAAAAGGCACTGCAACTTACAAGGCATTGCAGCTCCACTGGAGCCCGGGCTGGGGGACAATCCTGTGAGGTATTTGGTTGGGCGGCCTAGGAGCGGGCTTCTCCCTTCTCCTGGGAAATCATGATCTGGGCTTCGTAGAGGATGTCTCAGCGCCTGTCTCACCTGGCTCCCACCTTACGCTGGTGGTCTCACGTTATCTTGGGTTGGCATCCCTCAACAGCAGAGCTGGGGCAGAGGGCCTGGATGGTGATGAAGTGGGTACGTAGGCAGGAGAGGATGGAGGTCAGTTAGAAGGTGCTGCTGACCCCCTCCTAAAGGTCATGGAAACTTAAGTTGCATGCACCTGTTCACAGCAGCTCGATCTGTCATCACCCCCAGCAGGAAACAGCGCAAAGGTCTTTCAGGTGGCGAATAGATAAACCACCGCTCTGCACCATGGAAGGCTCTCCCTAACACGGAAGAACAGACTTCTGGTGCTTGCAACAGCCGAGTGGATCTCAACTGAGCCCACTGAGGGGAAGAAGGCAGGTAAAGAGCAGGTGCACGCGCCATTTGGGAAAAGGTGAGACCCAGGGACAAGGTGGGGAGCAGGTTGGCAGCTGCTGTAGGGCATGGATGGGGTGTGGGTTCACTGCCAAAGGTGAGTGGGGACTTTGGGGTGATGACATCCTGCCACTTGACTGTGATGGTGGTCAAGTGTCAGTGTCAGAGGGGACCTCAGAAATTTCACGGAAAAATGGAATTAAGGTATGAGTTTATTTTGGTATGAAAACTTTTGAAATCTACAAATAGCTTCTTCATAATAAATATTTTTGTGAACTTTCTGAAGGTTCCCCCACTTTATATTTGTCAAAACTCCTTGAATGATGTACTAAAAAGGGTGAGCTTTAGGGTCGTAATAAATGACCAGAAACAGGAGCTCTGCCTTGGTCTGTGCGAGAACGCTAAGCCAGTGGGCTGGTCAGAAGGACACTGGAGGCCAAGGGGACCTGAGCCTACCAGGCTGCCATGCTCCTGGACGCACCACCAACAGGAAGGCGGCGAGTCTCAGAGATGGGACCTGGGGGGTGTGAAGGCCGAGGGCCGTGGGTGCACAAAGCGGTCCTGGGCATGCTCAGTGCCTGGTACTGGGTGTGGGCAGAGGCAGGGGAGGTCTCTGAGAGTGGGCTGGGAGGACTTCTCCAGGGCATGGCTCCTGGGTCCTATGGGCTGCCCTCCACTCTTGGCAGAGGCAAAGGGAGACCGTCACACAGCCTAGGGAAGGGCTTCAGGAGCCTTCTGGAAACTGGAGCTCGGGAAATACGGGCAGTGCACCATGAGCCCAGCACCCTCAGTGTCAGCAAAATGACCTGCATGTGGAGATGTCTCATATCAGGACGTGGAAGTTGTTTAATGTGCTGTTTGGTTTTCTGTCCCCCTCCTCCTCCAAGTTAATTTATTTATGTCTTCAGAGGAAGACTAGGGTGAGCACCCTCAACAGGGCCGTGACACCTCAGTCCACCCCAGCCTTGGTCAGCCAGACCATGGGAATGCGTGTGCCCAGTGTGAACAGAGACATCCTGGGATGTGAGCCATGACATTTCCCATTGGCTCCAGTTGTGTCGCTGCTGGGCCCCCACTGGCCCCTGGTTTCTGGTTTTGACTCATCAACGTCCACACCAAAGAGTGAGCGGAAGGCACCCCTTCTTGTCTGCACCATCATCTTCAAGATCAAGCTCACTTTTGAAACTGAGTCTCAGGCTGAGTCAGGCCATTTGAGGACGCTCACACATCACATGAATGACAAGTGAGGCCCAGACCTCTGTGACACCCGTCTGAGTCCTTTCCTGGCTTCTCGTTGCACAATAGAATCAAACATGACACTCCTCTGGGGGTAGATGCTGCTGAGAGGCTTGCCATTTTCCAAATTTGTGGGAATGAACACTTTTCTCTTTCTTGAAGAGCTTCGTTACAGCAAAGTCACAGCACAGAACACCTCCAAGGAGGCATTTCCGGTCAGTTTGAAAGGGAACTATTTCAGTGAGGCCGGTGCCTCCAGTTCCATTTCAGGAGACTCAGATCACACACGGGGCTGCTGGGCCAGCTCTCAAGACCGATGGTGGCAAAGGCTGGGCTACCCTCTGAGAACCTTTGAACCTGATTCTTCTTAAGCTCATGGTTGAATTCCCAAGCGTGGAGAGCAGGCTTTGGGTCTATGCATTGTTCCTTTGTAAGAGGAACAAACTTGTCTGCTGCAAAGTCTGTCTCCCTTTGGGCTCTCTGAGCCTCAGTTTCCCTACTTATAAATGAGAGGAAATAATGTCCCCACTGCCTACTTCATAAGGATACTTCTCAAAGGATCAGGTTTAATGAGGTGGAAATATATACCAGTTTTTCTGTTTTCCAAAAAACTGATGATGAGAGAAATAAACTCGTGATAAAATAAGATGTCTGTTCTCAAAAAGATAATAAAATACAGATGTTTTATTCATGAACGTCATGTCAACAGCCATGACACAAGGCTGGACTGGTAATCGCAACGACAGCGCTGACAATGACTGTCTCTGCTCTTCATGGAGAGCCCTTGGCCACCTCTGCCCAGCCGACCCCGTCACCTGCTGTGCCCTCATCAGTCCTCAGAGCAGCTCCCAGTAAGGACCCTGCTCCCCACTTAAAGACTAGGAAAGTGAGCTCAGAGTCGTTCAGCGCCGTGCTAGCCTGAAGCCATTCTAGCCTGGTGACCTAGAAGCCAGGCTTGGGGCGACTTCATTACACTGCTCCTGAGAGAAACAGGAAACACGGGGTCTGTCTGTCTGCACCTGGTTTATTTTACTTACTACCAGGGCTCTGGGGGGCTCATCATGTTGTCACAAAAGGCAGAATTTCATTCATTCTTTATTATTTTTTAGAAGTCTTTGTCTTAGGGTGCATGCACTCGCCAGAGAGAGAAAGAGACAGAGACAGTGAAAGGGAAAGTGAGAAATCACCTGCCAGGGGGATGGCCATGCCACAATCCCTTCTCCTCTGTTCTCCCAGGTGGGCATGCATGCACACACGCCCAGTGTATTTCAAACCACCGGGTCCAGGACTTGAACCATGGTCAGCCATGTGGGAGTCCAGTGATGTAACCACTGCGCCATCTGCTGGCCCCCAGAATTTCATTCTTTTCAATGATTGAATAGTATTCCACGGTGGCTATATAGCATGTTTTCTTTGTCCCTTCGTCCACCAATAAATACCTAAAGAGTAGGACGGTGCCGGCAGACAGCAGCACAAGCGCCGACGATCTTGGCTGTGAGAGGTCTGGGAAATACGAATTAAAAAGAAAAAAGAAGAGACTAGTGAACGAGCCCAGTGCAGAGTCCCCGTAGCCGTCGGAGGTGGCAGAGAAGCTAATCACCCTGACCGGTGACCGCCCACTGAATTTGTGCATTGAGAAAGTGTACTGCACCCCATAAAGACCGATGGACAATTATGAATCAAAAAAGGCATGGAGACAGCGAGTCCTTGGGCACAGGGTTATGTCAAACCCCGCAGAACTCCGGGCACATTCTAGATCGCTGGCTTTTCCCGACACCATGAACCACATCAAACACACAGCAGTCCGTACAATGCGTGCACACAGCGAGCGCCCCGTATCTGCCTGGCTGAGCAAGCAGGGTTGCCAGTGCCCCACAGCCCTCTGCCACCTCGGCTCGGTGCGGCCCTCCCTGCCAGCCCTCGCTCTTCTGCCCTGCCTCTGTGCACTGCACCACCCAGCCGTTTCCCTTCCTTTGAACCAATCTGAATGGACCTAATGTGCGCCCTTCGCGACTTGTGTTTTTGTGCACAGTGGTGTTTTTTGAGGTCCATTTCATTGGTCCTCACCCAGTTTCAGCCCTGCAGGGTCCCTCCATCCAGGCGGGACTAATAGCAGTGGATCTGGAATAAACAACTGTCGATGAAACAGTGGCCGAGATGCACACGGGCCTGAGCGCAGAGGAGAACTTAGAGGCAGCCTGGAGGCAAGGCCTTTGGGTGTGCCGCCCCAATGTACCTGTAGGGTGAGGCCTATGGGGGGACAGCTGGGGACCCAGCCAGAGCAGGTGAGCCACACTGGGGACCAGCGAGACTCAGGGCAGAGGGGAGAGGTATAAGGAGAGGCCCCCTGGGAGTCATACTTGGGGTCTGAGCCTGTGGGAACACGGGTCCTGTCCCATCCTTATGGAGGCTCTGGGCTTGGAGCAGGAGGAGAAGGTGGCAGCAGCTCTCCTGGAGCAGAGATCACACGTGCTGTTAAGCCCCTGGACAAGCTGGGTCTCCACATCACCAGCACTCGTGGGCAGGGCCCGTGAGTGGGAATTCACAAAGTCCAGACAGGCACTGCAGTTTCCTCTTGCTGTATGCTGGTCTCCTCAGCCTTTTGCCCATCCGTGCTGGTGCCCAGGACACGGCCCCAGACATTTATTGACAATAGTCCTGGGTGGTCTGGTCAAAGCAGGACATCTCGTCAACCCTACAGGTGAGGTCCTTGGGAATACGGCCTCTGAGCTCTGCACCCAACCTCAGGGATCTCTTGGTTTCTTCTGTGGGATGGCTCCTGCTTCAGGCCCAATGAAGGATTAGAAAATACAGGGGACCAGCAGTTAAGGTAATGGCTATGTTGCTGGACTCCCATGTAGTCAACCGCGGTTTGCGTCCTGGACCTGGTGGCTTAAAAACTTACACCGGGCGCGTGTGCGTGCGTGCCCAAGATCCCAAGAGGAGAATGGAGGAGAAGGGATTGAGGCGTGGCCATCCCCTCTGGGGGGCGATTTCTCGCTTTCTGTCTCTCTGTCTCTCTCTGACTGTCTGGTGAGCGCATGCTCCCTATAGCAAAAACCTCTTCAAAAAAAAAAAAAAAAAAGAAAATACAGGGCCGGTGTCAGGGTCTACCCAGTGAGTAGGCCATGGGGCTGGGGAGGTCGGCTAGTACGGGCGTGGTCCTCGGGCTCTTGAGGTGGGCTCTATTCTCGGGAACTGTGAGGTCTTTTCAGCAGTAGTGAAATCTGTTTGTGCAATTTTGTTGTCGTGTGTGTGAGAGAGAGAAAGCGAGAGGGAAAGAGAGAGAAAGGGAGAAAGAAAGAGAGAGAAAGAGAGAGAGAAAGAGGGGGGAGAGAGAGAAGGAGGGGTGCCAACTTGCTGCCGGGCCCCAGGAAAGCATTCAGGCTCGAGTGATTTATTGAGGAAAAAACATTTCAAGTCTAAGGTAAGGAACAAATCTGTGGCTCAGGAGCTCATTGCGAGGGTGGGTCGGCTGAGCGGCAGGAGGACGTCCGCGTCACTGTCCCTCGTCCTTCTCGGACTCGGTGAGCACAAGCAGACCCCGAGCCACACCAGGCCAGCCCCTGGAGATCGGGGAGCTGCTGCGAAGGAAGCTGCTGTTGCGAGGAGCAGTGCAGGGGCTCCGTGTCATCCTCGCGTCTGCTTCCAAATGCACGCGTGTGAAGTGGGACCCTGAGGCCACCTGCAGAGCCTCCACACCATGTGGGAAATCAACCTCACTATGTCATGGCCACCTCTTGTCCACACTCCCCTGAGAGCCCCTTAAATATTCCCCCCTGGTGTCAGCACAGCAGAGGGAGGGTGAGGCCTTGGTTCTCTGAGTTCCCTGAGGGCAGGGCGGCCTGCACACCAGGCCAACTTGGCCTCATGGAGCTGAAACCAGAATCCCTTCCTAGCAGTCTCAGGACTTAGAATAAAACCACTTGACTGCATGCAGAGCACTTGAAAGGATTAAATCTAAACCCTGAGCAACCAGGCTGAAGGCAGGACCCCGAGGTGAACACCAGAACAGGGGGAGTTCACGCTTATCCCAAAAAGTCCAAGGATAAGAAGCTAGTCTAGGTAGCGGCTATCTTCAGGGATGATGGAGAGGGTCAGGGAGACACTGGTCCCAGGAATGGGATTTCACTGCACCCTTCCCTGCCAGGATCCAGGACCTTGGTCCCAGGTCTCAGCACTCACACACTTTAAGAGGGGCCTCCCATTTTGGTTTGGACAGGCTTAGCAGATCACTCACCTGGAGAGGGCGGGCCATGCATAGAAACTTGATTTAATTAAATTCAGCAAACATTTAACGAGGCCTTTCTTCACATCTTCCAGACATTACAGCAGAGTTCCGTCATAAAGGCATTTAATTGCCTTGTACTCCCCGAATGCTGAGGGACACAGAGCCCCAGAGGCGGCTGGGGATGGGGACTCTAATGGATGGTGCAATCAACCAATGTTTATCCAGAGGCAGAGACCGCAATCAGGCCTGAGCAGTCAGTGCGCAGGAAGCAGACCCAAGGAAAGCATGCTTGAGTGGCTTAAAAGTTCTCCTGCCATTGGCTAGGGAGAGAACAGGTTCTGAGGGGATGGGCAGCGCCCACAGAGGGACAATTTGTTCAGTATTTAAAGGAGGAGTGAAATAAGCCACTGGTGGCCCTGCAGTAAGATGGCTAAGGCAGTGTCCCAGCCATTGAGGATCAGGGACCGGTTCTGTGGAAGACAATTTCCAAGACAGGGTGAGGGACGGTTTATGAGAGGGCACACCCTAGACCCTTCCCACGTGCAGTGCTGGAGGGTTAGCCGTCTTGGGAGAAGCTCATGGGCTGGACTCTTCAGGTCGGTGCTGCCGTGTCCAGCAGGGAAAACCCGGAAGGCTCCCCTGTGGAGTGGGTCCTTCTGGGCACTTGGCCGCACATGATACTGGCTGGTTCACTGTCAACTGTCTGTAACTCAAAACCAGGCACACGGATTCAGTATCGATGACAAGAATGCAATTCTTGGGACCAGCGGATGTCATAATGGTTATGTCACTGGACTCCAATGTAGTCAGTCAATAGTGGTTTGAGTCCTGGACCTGGTGGCTTAAAACTCATGCCAGGAGCGTGTGTGTGAGTACCCAAGATCTTGAGAGGAGAATGGAGGAGAAGGGGTTGCAGTGAGGCATCACCCCTAGGGGGTTATTTTTTGCTCTCTCTGGCAAGTGCACATGCCCTATAGCAAAAGTCTCTCTCTCTCTCTAAAAAATAAATAAACAATGCAATTCTTTTATATCAAATGTTCTTTTTTTTTTTTTTGAGAGAGAGGTTTCTGCTATAGGGTGCGTGCGCTGGCCAGAGAGACAGAGAGAGACAGAAAGTGAGAAATCACCCCCCGGGGGGTGGCCACGCCACAATCCCTTCTCCTCCATTTTCCTCTTGGGATCTTGGGCACGCATGCACATGTGCTCAGCATGAGTTTAAACCCGAGTCCAGGACTCGAACTGCAGTCGACTACATGGGAGTCCAGTAACACAGCCATTACATTAACTGCTGGTTCCTCAAATGTTCTTTTTTTAACAGCATTTTTATGTTTTATATTACAATATTACCAAGGCTATTGTGACCATGTGAAGTGCTCACATTTTGTTCTTTAGAAATCATCTCCTGGTTAAGAAGCGTCTCCAGAGCATCATCAGAGATCTTGTAAAACTCAGACATGATCTACTTCACCATACAAGTCATCACTTATTATCATTATTTTAAAGTTTGTCCATTTATCCCATGAGAGAGACCGACAGGGAGAGGCAAAGAGAGGCACCCCCTCAGGGTCAGCTGACCTGGACCGGCACATGTCTCTTGTGGACAGGGAGGCCTCAGGACGTGAACCCAGGACCTTGTCGTGGGGTCCAGCAGTGCAGAGCAGTACATTACTGCAGTGCCATTATTGATGATCGCTATGGAGTTGGCACTTGTCACCACGCTGTGTGCAAACTGGGCTCACGTGCCCTCCAGGCCGTCCTGAGTCCTCGCCCTGCTCATCTGCATAAGCCCCCACGTCTTCTGCTGACTGATGCCAAGGGGGGGGCGTGGGCAGTCAGTCTGTCCATGCCTTAGCTAGGCATCTGGGATGATCACCAGCTGGGGCAGGGGACGTGGGCAGCACAGGGCGGTAAACTCGCGCTGGCCTCGGGCAGTCCCTGTGACTCTCACCAGCGAGGGTGCTGGGCGTGCTAGGCCCCAGGTCTAAGCCTCTAGTCATTGCTGCCATTTATGTTAATACACCTGAGTTGGCCTCAGGGCATGGAGGGCACCTCCTCAGACTGACAGTCCTGGCCATCTCTGCTTGCCCGACCTTGGCCCAGCCACAAGGACTGCCACTGCTGGACCCATGACCTCCCTGTGGAATTTTGTATTGGCTCTCAGTGTGCATGTCACCATCTGCCTCCACACAGAGGGGCCTTCCTCTGACTGAGCGCCCGACCTCTGAGCTCAGGGCAGGGCTGAGGCTCGGACGTTGGGCGAGCGGGAGAGGGCTAGACCTGTGTGCTGATCCTCAGGGAGATGTAGCAGTGGGCCTAGTGCTAAGTGCTCTGGGATTCCCTGGGGGTCGGGGCAGTGGTCAAAGGCTTTCTGGAGATGGTGGTCTTCAGATGCCCTGGAAAGGTGAGCAGACTGGCTTCAGGCAGTGGGCAGGCTGGGGAGGGGCTCCAGCAGGGGGAGATGCTAGTGCATGTCCCTGGAATTTGTCCTCTGAATTCTTCCTGCTCACCCACCTCCAGGGCAGTGGTGCCCAGCATGCACCGGCACGGGGCCAAGCCTCAGTCTCACCAGCTACAAACCGGAGTGCAAGATCTCCATTGGAACTTGAGTCCAGAAGTTTCCAAGGGATGCTGACGAGCTGGTTACTGGGGAGAGGGTAGACAGAGATGACAGGAGTAGGCTGCGGTCCCTGAACCTCACAGAGACGATGGGAACGGGCCATGGTCCCTGTACTCACATGCTGGGTGAGACTGCCAAAAACACGACTGGTGCCAGCCTGGTGTGGAAGCCCCTGGGGTAGCCCGCCCACTCAAGCCTTCTCTGCCACTTTGCGCTTCCCCAGGGCCATTCTCCTGCACTGCGGCTTTGCCGTGAGTGGGAGACCAGAGCTGACCCATTTCTAAGGATTAAGTCCTTAGAGCTACTCCCCTGGCTTCCAAACTGAGAAATGTACACACTGTTTTCCTTTGATGCATACTTTAGAAGCAACAAGAGTCCACCTGCACCATCAAAATTCAGTTCTTCTCATTTTGTTGGTGTTTTCTTTGTCAAAGTGTTTGTGAGAGAGAGCAAGAGCACTGACGATGGAGTGTGGTCATGCCGCAGTCCTGTTCCCTCCATTTCCCTCTCCCAGCAGAGTTCTGGGCACCCACGCACATGCACCTGGTGTGTTTTTTATTCAAGCCATTGGGGCTGGGACTCAAACATGGGACCCAGCTCCTGACTCCCTGTGCTTACCCTGTGCTATGGGACCTGTCCCATCATAATCCAGCTCTCCCCTAGAAGGACTGAGCTGAGTTTTAGTTCAGAAACAGAGTGGTTTTACATGCAGTAGGCAAGAGAAAATGGAGAAAGCTTCATTGTCCAGGGCAGGGCATCACAGGATGAAAAATAGAATAAACTGCCTTGGTGCTGTTCAAACTACAGCTCTGCAAACACTTAAGCAAAATACTAACTATGCCTTTCAATGGCCCTTCTGCTAACAGGGTCCTTCTGCAAGCGAACACAAGCCTACTCCCTTTTGTAGAGCAAGACGGAAGTTTGCGCTGCGCTGTGGATTCTGGGTAAATGCACTCAGCCTGTCGAACTGCGTCTATGGAACCGAGAGGTGTGGGCCACAGCAGGATTGTCCTCTCCTTGCAGCCCTGTGCCAATGCTTTCCAGGCAGGACCTCGTGGGCTGGAAAGTGGCAGAGCATAGATGGAAAATGTGGGAGGTGACCCTGGAGGCAGTGGCTCAGGGGCAGGCAAGGCCATCTTGCAGGTGGCCCTGGAGCTGCTCACTGAGGGGCCAGTCCCTCATCCGTGATAAGGAGGGGAGGTTTTTGGGACCGAAGTGAGCCCTGTGTGAAGGGGGCAAGGTGGGTTGCTGGTTTTGATGGTAGGGAAGCCGTGGAGCTTCCCTGCAGCTGCTTGCGAACTCTGGGCGTGTAAGAGAATTTCAGCACCATGGACGGGGCGCAGCGGTGCAGTGGGAACACAGGAGCTCAGAGAGGCTGCGTTACAAAGGAGGTTCAGTGGTTTGCATTTGTAGACCTCCCAGGGCGAGCTGAGCACACACAAGCCCAGGATGCAGGGCTGGCTGAACTGGGGTGGGTCAGTCACGGCCCTGCTTGGGGGCTGGGGGCTGTCTCTCCCTTGCTCTGTCTCTGTCACTCATGAAATCAGTAAATGAATGAACTGTTAGAAAGTTCATGGAAAATTAACTTAAAGCATGAGCTTATTTTGGTGCAAAACATTTTTGCAGTCTATGGATAGTTTTCAAAACATACATTGCCATGCACTTCTTTGACCCTTGACTTCCCCCGATCTGAGTCCTGTCTCCCCCACTACCGCAGTGAGGATGGCTGCAGGCGAGGTTCTCGGGCAGCAGTTCTCAGACGGAGAGGAAGAGGGTTTGTGGAGAGGATCCTTGTGCACTGGCCCCGAGGGTCGGGCAGGAAGGGCCTCAGAGCATGGGCTACACTAGCAGAGACTTGGTCACTCCCAGGCAAAGGGAGTGGCCAGGGAGACCGGTGGTGGGTGGGGTGGCTGTGCCCTGACCACTGCCCTGCTCACCACGGCCAGGACTCTGGGAGAGAACCCGCAGCATCAGCAGCCGTCCTCCTGTTTGTAGCCAGCCCGAGCAAAGCCGCTGCATTGGGACACAGGGTGTGGCCAGCCGCTGAGCAGATTGTGGCGGCACCACCTCATCCAGGGTCAGTGGGGACCTTGTCAACCTGAGAATTTAGCCTGCCAAGAGCTTTGGGATGCTCAGCACCCCAAGTGCTGTGAGAGCACCCTTCAGCCAATGCCAACTTTTCCATTCTCTTCTCTGTTCCCACCTGGGGACCATCATGTTCAACCAAGAGTCTCTTATTCGGTCTGATGTCAAAGAAAACACCAACCCCATCAGTGCCAGTTCCCAAGGCACTCCCAGTCCCCAAGCCCCAGGCTGAGTGGAGAAGCTCTTGGACTCCCTGAGAGGCCCTGTGTCTCTTGGGACTCAGATGTGGCTGGGCTGAGGGTAGCCTGGATGGAAAGCCCCTTTGACCTCAGGAGCTCCATTCCCATGCCATGCGGCAAGCCTGCCCCTTTCCTGTCTCAGACGCTGGTGTGTCCTCTGCCTGAGGGCTCCATCTCCGGCCAGCTGACACAGCATGCCGGGGCCTTGCACAGGCCCAAACACGCCCTCTCTGACACACAGTGTTCCTGGGCAGTGAAAGAGGCCACATACATTTCTTTTCATTCCTCAGTCTCATTAAACCACACGGCCTGTGCTGAGGCAGCCGAGTCTCGCAGGTGAGCCCATCAGCCTTGGGCTTAGAGAGAACCGAAGCTTAACTAGGTTTGTGTTAGCTGGGTGAGCTGGGACAAATTCCTGAGCTCCCTGGCCTTGGTCGCCCCTCTGGGAGCTGGGGCCACAGGGGTGCACACCACCTGGACCCTGGCACTGATGGAGATGACACTGCCGGAAGCTCAGATGCCCGTCTGCTGTGCTCACTGTCACCATTGCCCACTGTTGGTTTTAGAATGACATGATACTCAACTTGACAGGGAGGCACCTGCTGACTCTACAGCCACCACTCTCTTATTACTGCTGCAGTGACCCTGCTGGTCATCAGAGGCAAGGCAAGGCCTCACCGAGCCTCCCAAAGCTGGAGCTCAGCAGTGACCACCGGGACGGGGTGAGGGTGTGACCCAGGTCAGGGTAGCCTGGGACGCTGTCTCCATCCCTTCCACGAAGCTGGCTGAGGGGCGGGTGGCCCACCCTGTGGTGGTGTCCCCGCACCATCTATGGGGACACATCGGACTGACATGCTGCATCCGTGAACAATGTTGGAGAAGCAGAGAGTGGGAAGGCTAGCCCGAGAATCTGAGAGAGCTAGGGCAACCGAGTCTTCTCTGAGGTGGCTGCTCTGGCTGGGCATCTCTCCCTCACCATGCGAACCCTTGGGGTTCAGGGCCTGCATGTGGCCCTCAGCCTGCTGCACACTCCGCAGGGGCCGGTACCGTGGCCTCAGCTTCTGCTCCTGTGCTGTCTCCGTGGGGCTGTGTGCCCAGACCTGATCTCTGCCTCATCAGAGCCACCGGGTCACTGCAGCCCTTGCACACAACAGGTGCCCCCCAGGTGCTGGCCGGCTGCGACGTGGGGTGAGCCATCCGCTGCCCCACTCCTGTGGCTCTGTCCCACCATGTGTTGGCCTCTGAGCAGCTATGTCTTGGGGTAACCGGAGCCCACTGTGGCCGCTCTGAACCTTGTCCAAGCTCAGTTTTCAAACTCAGCCTTCGCCACCTTCCCGTGGAGGAGGAGTGGTAGTGTTCATCCTGTGACCGCTCTGCCACGCCCCTGCAGGTCTGATTTCCTGACCATAGTGCAGGAGAGCACAGGCCCCTGAAGCATCTGGACCAGAGTTGCAGCGAGGACGGCAGAGCCTGGGCACGTGTGCCCGCCTGGCTGGCGTGAGCACCTCCCAGGCCACGCCTTCATTGCAGCCGCTAGGGAAGGAGGCCAGGCCACCAGCAGGAGGACCTCAGCCTGCGTTTACAGAGGACTGGCCAGCCGGGGCAAGTCCTGCCGCATGGAGCCCCACCCTGACACCTGTGGATAGCCCCCAGGCTTCTGGGGACGAGGTGGGCGTCAAGGCTGTCCTTCTCTTTTTCAAGAGCCAGAGGGTGAGAGAACCCCACAGGTGCTCAACAGGGGTCTTGACGCCCTGGTTTACCTCCTGTCTCAGCCAGCCCAGGGTCACGGCCATGCATGTGTGCCCAGCCTCCTCAGGAAGGCTTCCCCTGCAAACCTGGAGCCCCCCATGTGGGCTAGCCTCACAGAGTGTCATGCTCTTCTGCCTGGCCACCATCTAGCCCTCCCTCCTTTTTGAAAGTTTATTTTGTTTATTTCATTTGAGCGAGACGGAGCACCCCCAACAGAGCCCTTACACTATGACCCGCCACCTCGGCAGCCCACATCGAGGGCGTACGTGCACACCCAGCCTGCTCGTAGAAGGCCCAGGACACAAACCCAGGACCTTTCCCTTCCCATGGGGCCCGGTGGTGCTACCACTGCACCAGCATCTGGCCCTGGGAGCTTTTCTTACAGAGCACCCATACACAGTGGGAGAACGCGACTATTCCGCTGTCCCCGTTCACTAGCGTAGACCTGTGTTGGTTAGGGCAGGTGGGGCAGCTGAAGCAGTGTTTGGTCCCACAGGCTAAGGGGGTCATGGGGGGGACTTCCTCCCCGCTCTCCAGCCCAGCTAGGATGAGGAGTTGGGCTGTGAGAGGGCTCCAAGCTCTCCTGGCTGGTTGGCCCTCCCCCGGGCGGTGCCTGGTACGGAGCCACGTCTCAGAAAGTGAGTGTTTGTGCTGAGAGGTCCCAGAGATGGGGGAGGTAGTGCAGGGTCTTGGGACTGCTGGTGTTTGGGGCTGGCATTCAGGGCTGGAGTTCAGGGCTGACTATTCACATGGGGCTGGCCTCGCTTTGTAGGAGGCCGAGCAGTTCTGCTGATCTCCGTCCACTAGATGAGGAGGCATGACACCAACGATGTCCGGGACACTGACTAAGATCCCCGGGGCAGGCAGGAACGGTCGCTGGGTGAATTATTCTGCCTGCTGTTGGACTTCCATGATCTGTCCTCCCATGGATCACCCAGGCCCCTGGCTTCCCGTCTTCCTGGCTTTATGCCTCAATCCTCCGGGTTACCACTTCCCTGAGAACTGAACTCAGAGGAGTCTCGTATGGGATCGAGCCCTGGAGGCAGAGGCAGGGGTTGGGGCGAGGGGATCCTTTCCTGTCTGACAAGCTGCTCCTGCTCCTGCTTTGGGCTGTTTGGAAGAAGCCTGGCTCCCCAGCTTCCCTCCACCCCAGATCTTCCTGTGCCCCAACTTCCCTACGGGGATGCTCCGGCAGGGTGGACGTGGCTGGGTTCCCTGGTGCCCGGGTCTCGGTGAGGCCTGGGGAGGCATGTAGCTGTGTCCTGGTGGTGCATTGAAGGGCCCTGGTCTCAGAAGTCCTTGACTGAGCACATACCCAGGTTCCATCACTTCCTCACTGGGTGACATGGGGGCAAACAGCCTTCCTGGGACAATGACAGGTGAGGCACAGGACTGCTCTGGATATAAAATTGCATCACTATGCAGTGCACTCTGCATATTTAAGTTACGGGTTACTATTTTTTAAGATATTTTTTACTATAAGGTGCATGCGCTTGCTGAAGACACACAGAGAGAGAAAGTGAGAACCTCCCCTCCCCGGGGGTGGGGGTATGGCCACAATCCCTTCTCCTCCATTGTCCTCCATTCTCCTCTCGGGATTTTGGGCATGCATGCACATGTGCCCCATGTGAGTTTCAAGCCTTTGGGGCTGGGGCTAGAACCGTCATCAGCCATGTGGGAGTCCAGTGCCTTAAGCACTAAGAAACCTATTGCTTGAGCATCCGTAAAATGCCGGATGGACTGCTGGTCCGGGACTCTTGAACAGCTGGGGGTTCCGAGGAGCCATACGCAGGGGAGTTTCATTTGTGAGGCTTCCACACAGAGCCCCTGCCAGTTCTTCTACCAAGGACTCAGAGGCCAGGAGGCACTGAGGTGGGCGTGGCCTGCCTCTGCACAGTGAGGTGGATGTGGACCGGCCCCCAGGTGGAAGCTTGCCGCTGCACAGCCAGCGCCTCCTCCAGTGGGAGGACTAGAGAGCAGATGGGGTGTGCCTCATGCTCCGTGGAGAGGTTTCACACCCCAGATCGCCCCGCGGCCACCTCAGCCACCTGTCGTGGCAGTCTTCCTCCTTACCAGGACTGTCTCATCGCCAATTCAAACAATTTAAACAGAAACATGGACTTTTTGTTTAGAATGTGCTGGGACCACAGCCAGGAAATGAGGTGACATTAGTGACCGAGAGGAACTGGAATCAGTCTCCATCTTGTCCCACCCACACACCTCGCCTGGTTTAATGAAGGAGGGTCTCCCAGATGGAGACTCTCCGACCCCGAGACCAGGCCTGAGTTACCGGGTGTGTCTCAGCCGAGCCATGAGCTGGGCCCCCCCGCCATGAGGTGTCGCAACCAGGGCAGAGTGGTCTCTGGCAGGGCCACCATGACTGTGCGTCATCCCTGCCCTCTCTCCACAGTAGGTACCTTACTGATCTAGCTACCTACCTCTCTACCCACCTGTCTGTCTAATCTGTCCAGCTGCTCCAGTTGGTGCTGGTGATGCCAGGCCCCTCAGGCAGAGGTGTGGGGGGTACCTGCTCTGGCACTCCCCATGCAGGCACTGGTCTTTTTTTTTTTTTTTTTTTTTTTGAGAGGTTTTTGCTATAGGGCGTGTGCGCTCGCCAGAAAGACAGAGAGAGACAGAAAGCGAGAAATCACCCCCGGGGGAATGGCCACACCGCAATCCCTTCTCCATTCTCCCCTCGGGATCTTGGGCACACACACACACACACACACACGTGCCCAGCGTGAGTTTAAGCCATCGGGTCCGAGACTCGAACTGCGGTCGACTACATGGGAGTTCAGTAACATAGCCATTATGTCAACTGCTGGTTCCACAGGCACCCAGTCTTCAGTTGGTCCATGCTGACTGACTGCGTGCTGGGGTGCTGAGTTTGCACCTGCGGGCCCATTGCTTGGCCTGGGTGAGTGTAGTCCTGAGCTAGACAGAGGGGTCTGCAGTGGACAGGGACAGTCATCTTGCACCTGGAGCCTGTATGTACCATGGTGGCCTCTGCACTGAGGGACAGGTGCAGTGACACTGGGAGTCGGCCTGTTGGCCAGAGCAGTCATGGCACAGTCTGACCCAGAGGGAGGCAGAGCCCAGGCAATGTTCCAGGGATGGGCCTGGGGACTGCGGCCTGTGTTCCTCAGCCTGTGACTGTGGCGCTGCTCATAGCGTGTCGGAGGGTCTTGGTCAGGGTCAGGACAAAGACTTGTCCTTGTCACTCCCACCAGAGGCTCAGGTGCCCTGACTGTGAAGGTCAGCCAGGGGCACGCACGTGTGGTAGGCATATGGGTTGGCACTTGAGCTCACCGAAATGCCGGCAGCTCCTGCGGGCTCAGCTCCTGGCAGGTCCCTTTCTGGTCCATGGTACACCCAGCGAGTGTGGTCATGGACATGTGTGGTCTTGGAGCTTCCGCTGGACAGAAGAGACCAGAAACAGCCATCGACGTTGCCCCAGCAGGACACCATCCTGCACACAAGCCAGCCCTCAGGCCACCCAAGAAAGCCTCACTGAGGGCAGCTGGGAGCGAGTGTGGTGAGCCCCTGTGGACACCCAGGACTCAGCCCTGACTGCACACTGTCATCTGGCCTTCCAAAGCTGTCTTCCAGAAGCCTGGGCAGACAGGGGTGCAGCAGGAGGGCATGAAGCTCTGCCAAGCTGACCCCCATGGGAGGGTTCTGGATTCAAGTCTGAGGACCCTGAGGACATTGCGACTCAGGGATTGCCAGAGCTGGGATGGATCACAGTGCTGAGACCCCTGCTGGGGCTACTGTCTCTCTTCCAGCCTGTCTTGCTCATGGACAAAATAAACTCACAGAAAAGGAGAACAAAAATCTGCCCTACCCTGTGAGTTTTCAGAAACAAATCACAGCAGCAGCGGGAAAACCCAGAGGCAGGAACCCTTGCTCAGCCTTCCTCCAGGAGTGGAGGCCTGTCTGCAGTTTTTTAGCTCAAGCATGTGCAGGCTCCATCCACGGCCTCGAGTGGCTCCTCTTACTGTTTGGGCCTGGAGAGGCCTGGTCAGCCTCGCTTGGTCTGTCTCCAGAGCTGCTCCCCGCCGACCACTGCCCTCTGCCCCTGCCACTCCGCCCTGTTCCTGCCATGCTCCTTTCCCACCTGCTAGGTTTCAGCAAAGCCTCAGAGCCCCACAGCCTGCCTTTGCCCATGGTGATTGCACCCAGAGGCCCATGAGAGCTCCACGTAGCTGCCCTCATCCGCCCTGGAGCCTGCCCTGAGGCAGAGCTCTCCTTCCTGGGTTGCAGCATGGCGGTGGCCCCAGGTTCAGAGTCCTGCTGGGCCTTAAGGCAGGGTTGGCAGCTCCTGCCCTCGCCCTGTCCCTGCATGGAGCTTTGACCCTTTCCCATGGGGCTCAGCAGGCGGACACATTCCTTACTTGACTGCATTCTTGCTTGGCAGGGAGCCACAGTCTGCAGCCCCTGTGTCTGTGGCCTGGCACCCCCACTGCCCTGCAAAGACAGGCGGAATCTGGAGATGGACTCTGGGCAGGGAGGGCCCCGGCTTTGGACAGCTGAGCCCGTCTGAAGACCAGGGAGCTTTCAAGAGGCCAGAGGGGTGGGGGATGTCACAGTCTCAGCCTCCGAGCAGCAGGTCCTTCTGACGCTGTCAACGTCACCAGCAGAGCAGAGGCACAGAGGGACCTTGAGACAGGCGACGGGACAGTTGTGTTCCCGAGAGGCCTGCTCCAGCTCAGTTCTGGAGTGACACCACGCTTACTGGAACCTCAGGTCATCAGATGGCCACACCGTGGCAACTAACACATGTGGGGTTTGAGGGGAGAAAGGCAAATGAAATGCCCTCTCAGGGCTGGTGCTTAGCCAGCCTACCAGGGGCCTCGAGGAGACCACAGACATCAGGGTCAGGGCCCTGGAACGCAGACGTGACCTCAGCTGGGGTGAACACTTGACATTTGCGACCAGCTGTGGGGTTGGTCGCTGGCAAGCAGGAGGACTATCCCCTGGTGCATTTTAAGCCCAGGGGCAGCTCACACGTGAGGTGGTCTCCAGTGTCGGAGGGCAGGGTGACTGGTAGGACTGGAGGACGGTGCTGTTTTGGAGACAGCCTCCACTCAGTGGGGCTCTGCTCCTCCTGAGCGGGGAGGCTGTCACGGCCTCTCGGGTAGCTGCAGACAGCACAGTGGCCGGTGGCTGTGGCCTCCCTAGCATGTTCTCCTTGGGACAGTGGTGGTTCCCTGGACTAATCAGGGACGTGGTGAAGGCTGGGACCCGGTTGAAATCCAGAGACCTGATGCAGTGTGGTGATACCAGGTAGTGGGACCCAGGAAGTCGGGTACTGAGGGAAGCAGTGACAGAGCGGAGACCTGGGGGAGGCAGAGAACGTGGCCGTGGCCATCTCTGAGAAGGGTGAGGGCCATTTCTAGAGGAAGGAGGTGTCTCAGTGCTCGTGTCCATGGCAGTTGCCTCGGGCCTCCCCGTCCCTCACCCCATTGCTCGCACCACCTGGGCCAAGAAGGGCTGGAAAACACAAAACACAAGCCCACACACCATTCATGGCCTGCACGTCTGGCCCGCCAGCCTCCAATCTGGGCCAAGAGCTATTTTCTTGCTTCCTGAAAGAACAGCTGAGAACTCAGGTGTGGCAGGCAGGCTCCCAGGGTCGCGTCCTGACCCCACCATTCCCGGGTGCGGGACTTGGGGGAACTGCCCCTGTGCTCTGAGCCTCTGTGTGCTGCCCACATGGATATAGCAGTTTTCAGAACAACCACCTGAGCTTGTGCAGAGAAGGCCCTGGTGATGGTGAGGACGCAGGCACCGTGGCAGCCTTGTCACTTGGCCGCCTAAACCAGAGGGCTGGTGGGGTCTGTGCAGGGGGCGGGGGGGTTTCTGTCCCTGCTTCCGTGCTGCTGGGCGAGCTCCTTCTCAGAACGCCAATCCTCGATCCTACCTGCTGAGCTCTTGGGTCACTGTATGGGTTAACATGTCCCTGCCCAGGGCAGGGCCTGCTGAGCGGGACACTGGTCTGGGGACACGGAGAGAGCTGCTCTGCTGTACAGCAGTCATGAAAGCTGCTGGAGTGACACCCTGACCACAGGACCACCCTGCCTGCAGCAGTCACACTGTGTCTGCCTATCCGGTGGGCCGGGCCACACTGCGACCGCTCACATCCACACGGTGCCACATGCAGTGGTGCGGCCTGGGGCTCGGATGGGCTTCGCACTCAGGCAAGTGCAGTTAGGGCTCAGCTCTCTGAAAGGGAAGCTAGTCCGTCTGGGGAGACAGGCTGCCTGACCGGCGGCTGGCCTAGCAGGAGATAAAGGGCCGGCACAGAGGTCCCACTCAGGGTGACTACGGCACCGATGGCGAAGGTGACGAGACAGGATTCTCCACCAGGCACAGAGATGGTGCTCCGGGCTCCCCTCAGGCCGAAAATGGATCATTTCAGAGTAAGTACAGAGAAGCCCATTTTATACAGTGTGTTGTGGTGAGTAAGCCCCGAGAGGCTGGCGGAAAAGGGCAAGACACAAACAAGCTATGGTTGGCTGCTGAGGACACCCACAGCACCCACGCAACCACAGCCTGCCGTCCACTGAATGCCTGCCCACCTAACCACCGCCTGCCGTCTGCCGTGGACACCCACGTAACCACTGCCTGTCTGCCGCGAACACCCTCGTAACCACTACCTAGCATCTGCAGCAGATACCCACATAGCCACCGCCCGCCCTCTGCCATGGACATCCATGCCTGCCATTCACTGCATACCTGCCCATGTAACCACTCCCTGCCGTCTGCTGCATGCCTGCCCATGTAACCACTGACCGCTGTCTGCGGTGGACACCCACATAACCACTGCCTGCCGTCTGCTGCATGCCTGCCCATGTAACCACTGCCTGCCATCTGCGGTGGACACCCACGTAACCACTGCCTGCCGTCTGCTGCATACCTGCCCATGTAACCACTACCCACTGTCTGTGGTGGACACCCACGTGACCACTGCCCGCTGTCTGCTACATACCTGCCTATGTAACCACTACCTGCTGTCTGTGGTGGACACCCACGTGACCACTGCCCGCCGTCTGTGGTGGACACCCACGTAACCATTGCCCACTGTCTGCTGCATGCCTGCCCATGTAACCACTACCTGCTGTCTGTGGTGGACACCCACATGACCACTGCCCGCCATCTGCGGTGGACACCCACATAACCACTACCCGCCGTCTGCGGTGGACACCCACGTAACCATTGCCCGCTGTCTGCTGCATGCCTGCCCATGTAACCACTACCCGCTGTCTGTGGTGTACACCCACGTGACCACTGCCCGCTGTCTGTTGCATGCCTGCCCATGTAACCACTGCCTGCCGTCTGCTGCATACTTGCCCATGTAACCACTGCCCGCTGTCTGCGGTGGACACCCACGTAACCACAGCCTGCCGTCCACTGAATGCCTGCCCACCGAACCACCGCCCGCCGTCTGCCGTGGACACCCACGTAACCACGGCCTGCCGTCTGCTGCATGCCTGCCCACGTAACCACTGCCCACCATCTGCGGTGGACACCCACGTAACCACTGCCTGCCGTCTGCTGCATACCTGCCCATGTAACCACTGCCCGCCATCTGCGGTGGACACCCACGTAACCACAGTCTGCCGTCTGCTGCATGCCTGCCCACGTAACCACTGCCCGCTGTCTGCTGCATACCTGCCCACGTGACCACTGCCCACTGTCTGCTGCATACTTGTCCATGTAACCACTACCCGCTGTCTGCGGTGGACACCCACGTGACCACTGCCCGCTGTCTGCTGCATGCCTGCCCATGTAACCACTGCCCACTGTCTGCGGTGGACACCCACATAACGACTGCCCGCCGTCTGCTGCATGCCTGCTCATGTAACCACTACCTGCCGTCTGCGGTGGACACCCATGTGACCACTGCCTGCCGTCTGCTGCATGCCTGCCCACGTAACCACTGCCTGCCATCTGCTGCATGCCTGCCCACGTAACCACTACCCGCTGTCTGCGGTGGACACCCACGTAACCACTGCCTGCCGTCTGCTGCATACCTGCCCATGTAACCACTGCCCGCTGTCTGCAGTGGACACCCACATAACCACTGCCCGCCGTCTGCTGCATGCCTGCCCATGTAACCACTACCCGCCGTCTGCGGTGGACACCCATGTGACCACTGCCTGCCGTCTGCTGCATGCCTGCCCAAGTAACCACTGCCAGCTGTCTGCTGCATACCTGCCCATGAAGGCTCTGGGGGTGGTGACTCATGCTTCAGTGATCCTACCAAGTGGGCCTCTGATTTATCCTGCCCTGGAGGTGAGTTTCAGAGAGGTGCAGACATTTGTCCAAGACCACCCAGCTGGATCACAGTACAGCTTAATCCAATTCCACCCTGGTTGACCCCCACCTGTGTGCTCCATCCCAGCTTACCCTGACGCCGATGGGGAGGCCTGGCTCCTTCCATATCAGTTTCTTAGGAGTCAGGTCGTAGGACATATTTTTGGACAATCTCTCAGAGACAAATGTTAGGTGGGTCTCAGATTTGACCCAGGAAAACAGTGCTAATACTTTTCAGAATATTAAATGCTCAAGGTCAAAAGGGAGAGGGCAGGTGGGTAGATCTAACCAGGAGCCCGTCCTCCAGGGCAGGAGTCTCCACCCTGGGAATGGCCAGGCTGAATTCCTGGCCAGTCAAGTCAGGACTGGGGCCTAGGGAGCAGGGATGTTTTAGGTACCACAGGTGGGCCAAGGCCAGAGGGAGGGCCTCTGCACCTAACAAGGGGAAGGGGATAATAATACTTAACAGCATTCAAGGTGGGAACACACGTGACCGGGGCCTGGTAGTTTTCACCCTTGGGAGTGCAGTTGCAACCTCGTGGCAGCTGCGACCTGAATGGCTCCACAGCCATGTAAACAATTAGTTAAAAGTTTAAATGAAACCCAACAATTAATATTAAGCAGAAAGAAAAGTCTTGAGCAAACAAGCTAAAAGAGAAGTTTTGTTAAATAATGAACACTCGTAAAACAGCAATGAAATGGTATTAAAATGTCTGTGATTACTTATTCCTCAGCATTCACCTGATAACTTAAGCAGCATGAAGCAGGAGTTGCACTTAAAAAATGACCAGAAAATAGCTATTCATTTCGTCGGCAGAGTAAGGCCCATCTCGTTTCTAGGATCACTAGTGTCATTGCTTATGGCCAGGGTGGGCGTCCGCGAGGGCAGTTCTCTCTCAGCACCCCCATGTCTGCCCTGAGGCAGTGCCCGGGGCTGCACTGCCTCGGGTTCCCGGGGCAAACGCTGGGTTTGTTCTCGAGGAGTCGCGGAAGGGTTGTCTGGCTGCCTGCCCGTCCACCCCAAGTCCGTGTATTGCTGCAGGGTAGCTGCTGAATCTGGATGCGTCCCTAGGCTGGGGCGGTGTGGAGGGGACGAGCACGGCCCGGGGACAGGTCCATGCTGTTCTGGTTTTGCACACTCAGGGCTGGACCGACTGCAGGCCGTGACCTCGGGGGTCCTCGCAGTGTCTTTGTCTCTCCTCTTCCTTATCCCCGTTTTCTTCTTGCAAGGAAGGGACACATTCTGGGGGGCGTAGAAGGGCCAAGCAGGGCCTAAGACAGGAGAGCAACGTGTCCCCGCACTCTGCCTATTGCACCGTAGTCCATAAAAAATAAACACGTTTGGCTGTTTGTGTATTGCTAATGCGGTGGCACTGCAGGCACTGGCAGGCCGCACAGAGAGCTGCGTCGTCGTTAATCCCCCAGAACCCACCCAGGGACAGCCGTGGTCGGGATCTTTGGCGCTTCCCTGTAGAAGGATCAGCAGTGCCCATCTGCTTGGTGCTCTACACAGTGCTATGAAAACAGAATTAAAGGGGAAAACAGAAATCCATGGGTAGAAAATTCCAGGGCTTCGCGGAGCTGTTGGGCAATGATTCCTCCTGTACAGCCTCATGCAGGTATCTGCCCAGGCCAGCCCTTGGCGCCCGGCAGCCCTCGGCGCCCCGCAGCCCTGGCCCACGTCCTTCCCCTCCGGGCCTGCGCGCTCATAGGTGGTTGTTCTTGGAGAGGTAGGCGATGAGGGCTACGGCCACGCCCACGTAGATGCCGGTTCCAATGGTGATGGACAGCACTGCCAGAAACAAAGCCCGCCGGGAGCTGGTGCTGGCCTGGTGGAAGTCCCCCTTGGCCACGGCCTTGTTTGTCTGTAGAGGCGGAGAAAGAAAAGGAAGTCAAGCCGAGCAGCTGAACGCTGTGCACGAGGGTTCGCTGCGGTTCCCTTTCCACCTTAAACTGAGCCCGCACAATGGGCCAGGGTAGGGAAGGCCAAGAGGGAAAGTGTAGCTGGGGAAGAGACCACCCCAGCTCTGACCTGTGACTGGGGTGCTTACCCGACAGTCAAGAGAGGGAGGTGAGGCTGTCTCCCGTCCAGGCAAGGCAGGCAGAGGGAATGAACATGGCTAGGAGCAGCCCAGCTGAGCTCCACCGCTGTGGGGCCTAGGGTCTCAGGCTATAGCATGTGGGGTGGGGGAGAGATTAGCTATTACACCTCAGTCCACTCTTGCTACCCAAGGACATTTTCTTTTTCATTCAAATTATACCTATTTTTTTTTTTTTTGGAGAGGTTTTTGCTATAGGGTGCGTGCACTCGCCAGAGAGACAGAGAGAGACAGAGAGACAGAAAGTGAGAAATCGCCCCCCAGGGGGGATGGCCACACCGCAATCCCTTCTCCTCCATTCTCCCCTTGGGATCTTAGGCATGCACGCACACGCGCCCAGCGTGAGTTTAAGCCACCAGGTCCGGCACTCGAACCGCGGTCGACTACATGGGAGTTCAGCTACATAGCCATTACGCTAACTGTTGGTCCCAAATGATACCTAATTTTTAAATTAAAAATAAATAATTTTTACCACATGCGGTTGCCTGAAAGAGAGAGTGGGAGAGAGAAATCACCCCCAGGGATGGCCATGCCACAATCCTTTCTCCTCCACCTCCTCTCCTGGCTGGCGCACACACAGGCTGGAAGGCTGCGACAGTGCCCAGGCTGCCTCCCGGCTCTGTCTTGAGATGGAGCCTGGAGCTCCCTGAGGGGACAGCTGAGGGAGGCAAGGTAGGATGCGCCTGCGGACAGGAGCAGTTAATTCACCACACCGTGCTGCCTGAGCCCCGTCCTCTCTCACAGCACCCCCAAACACGCCCAAGTCCGTGACATGATCCAGGCTGACTGCCTTCCTCCGTGTCGTCCTGAGCCAACACGCAGTAGGGTCACGGGGGCGCTGCTGCCTGGCCCTTATTTCCACCCTGAGAGCATCTGCCCGGGCTGGCCAAGAGGATGCAGAGAGAAGCAGGGGGAGGCGCGGCCCTTAGCCAACCAGGCACCTCTTGGTGGAACCCTCGGCCCTGCAGGGAGCCCCGGGTGCCGACGGCCGCCTCACGTTTCAGTGATGGCGTGTGCCATGGTGGCTTCCTGCCCCACTGTGAGCTCCCCGTGGCAGGCCCACCACCCCCTGGGCCCACCTTGGTCCCCCAGGAGCGTGAGCTAGTGCCCTGGGGGAGGGCAGGACCCCAGGATGGCTTCGTGAGCAGCCAATATCCAAGGTGGCTGCGGCCCTCGGCACTGCCCACGGTCTCTCTGATGAGCTCGAGAGCGGCTCTGCGGGTCCCAAGACATGGTACGAGGGCGTTCGCCACCAAAGCCCACAGATGGGGGAACTGGATCTGCACGTGTGCCTGAGGGGCATGGTTCACGAAGTTTGTTTCTTGCTTCTATGAGAAAGCACAAATGGGGGCTCCCTGACCGGGCGCCCACACCAGGACCACCCCAGCCTCAGCCAGCGGGAATGCAGGCATGCGCATGCCTGGTGGGCGCTGTCTACAGGGAGGCTCCGTCTACAGGGAGGCCGGCTATACTTACCGCCTGGCCCTCGCTTTTCTGGAAAGGGGCTCACTGTGTGGAAGCGAGCCTTGCCCAGCCTCCATGTCAGCTGAGAGCACAGGCAGATGCTGCTGCACCCAGCCTGAGCAGAACGGCCGGAGACCCCGGCGTGGCCAGGCCTGGCACGACGGTGCCCTTGCACTGGCCCCACTCTGTCTGCATCTTCGTGTTCAGTTCTAGGGCCACTGTTTTAACAAGAAACTCAGAAAACGCGCCGTCCAGGCACCGTCGGTGAGCAGTGTCGAGAAGGGAGAGTGGACAAAGCCCCACCGGCTGCTCTCCAGCCATGCTCTCAGCATCTGCGTCCACAGAGGCAGTGGTGCGGGGCTGGGCTCCCCTGAGGGGCAGCCCTGACGCCAGCCCTCTGAAAATGGACAGCTGTGGCTCACCCCGGAGGGTGCGAACTATTAGGGCGTTGGGAAAGTCACGGTGTGTTTTCCTACGCAAAGAGCGTCACCACCTTCCCGATGACCCAACAGAAACGTCCCCATGCTGATTCTGCTGCGTAAACAGCGCCAGGCTTTGACCCAGTTTTTGCTATGTATAGAAGCAGGGGTTCTTGACTGGGGCCCATGGGTCCCAAAGCCCAGAAGTGGAAGGCGAGACTCTGTGAAGTGCATTTTGGGGAGGAGACAGGCCCGCCAGGCTCATTGGATTCGTAAAGCAGTCTGTCTGCAGCTCTCCTGCCCCTATCTAAGCGGACAGAAGTTGAGGGAGAGACACAAAGACCAGGCAGCCCCTAGGGACAGGAGGACATCGAAGGGCTTCTCAGCTGAAACGAGCGGATGTCATTAGCTTGTCCTGACTGGAGCCTGGGTTCATCTCCACCCTGGTCTACACGTGCAGCTCGTGGGGCCTGAGTGGCCCACAGGCAGGCCAAAGGGCTGAGTCCAGACTCCCTGCCTTGACACGGTGCAGGGGGGCAGTGGAACCCAGAGCACAGCTGAGTCAGCTGGGGATGCGGGAGGCTCCTGACACACGGCCACCTCCAGGTAGTTTAGAGTGCAGGCCAGGCTGAGAACACAGGGCGAGCTGCCCCGCTCTGCTCCGGACCGAGAGGGTTCCTGGGAAGACGTGGGCCGGGCCGGGGGAACCTGGGTGAGGTGGCACTTCACTGGAGATGCGTTACTGTGCAGGAAGCCCTGGACCCGCGTGCATGGCGAGGACCCCAAGGGCCCAGTGATCCTGAGGGATCCCTGTCATATCAGCAAGTCCCTGACGGGTGGAGGATGAAGCCAGGTGTGTCAGACGACAGGGGAGGTGACGTGTGCCAAAGGAAATGGTGGCTTTCCCCCAAGCCTCCCACATTGCTCCGAGGCACTCGGAGAACTTATTTAGACAGTCTCGGGTGTGTGGCGGGGCTCCCTCCCCCTGCATGTCCATACCCCGCCACCCCTCTGACGGGCTCTTCAAAGACCAGGCTGGCCAGGTCCTGCAGGGCGCTGGCTCACTGCCCGTGAGGCCCCAAGGCTGACTGTCCCTCAACTGGAGGCTCCCGTCAAACCGCCTTCATGCAACCGGACCTCAGTTCTTGTACCCACTCTCTCACCCCCAGGCCCGGTGGGAACAGCCAACACTCCCAGTCCTTGGCCACAGCCCTGTCCCTCGGGGCCACACCATCTTTGCAGACAATCCTCCTCGAACAGCCTGGCGTCCCTTCCTGACTGCAGCGGCCACAGACCAGGGCCGGTGCCCTCAGCGCTGGCCCCCGCAGCAGTCTCTGGAAAGCTAGTGTCCTGCGCTGGGGGGCAGCCTGACCATAGGCTCTCAGTCACCTGGGAAGCCCCCAAGCACAGGTGCCCCACCTGTCCGCCTCCTCCTCACTTCCTGTGCGGTGTTCCCACAGCCCGCTGTGGGCGTGGCCGGTCAGGGCTGCAGGTCCCACTCCAGAACAACTCAGGGAGAGACAGCAGGAGTGCTGCGGTGAACGCGGGACACCACAGTTCTTACCCCCACGTGGGCGTGCACACCCCACTGTCACGTGAGGCCGTGCTAATCCCTCGAGGCCCAGCACACACACCGGCTGTGGGGCGGCAGCTCCACTAGCGAACACGGGCCAGCGGGCGCCACGGCAGACATGGCTCCTCCATGCTGCAGCTGTGGGGAACTCCGTGGGCTCTCATCCCGAGGCCGCCCTGCATATGCCTGGCATCGTGCGTCGCCAGGGCCTGCCTGCCTGCCAGGCTGGGCTCGAGTCCCAGCGTGGGCCCGCTGGGAGTGCCTGTCTCTGCCTCTCTCTCATGGACAGAGATTAACTTAAAGAAAAGTCACCGTTCCTCATGCCTCATGAGTTCATTTCGTGAGTTCACCAAAGGCACCTGTGATGTGCCCAGCAATGTCATCCACGAGTCCCCAACCCAGCAGACGGCCACCAGCAGAAAGAAGAGAAGGTCGCGGTGCCTGAGGACGGAAGAAAGCGATCTCAGGAACACAGCACTGAGTGAAAGCGGACACACAGGCCGACACGAGCCGGAGCAGGGAAGGCTGAAGGGATCTGCTGCCGCCCGGCTGCCGGTGCGTGGCCAGCTGAGGAGGACCGCAGTGTAGCACACCTGCTCTTGCACCCCCAGACCATTTCAGAAAGGAATTCCTGCAAGAATTAAGTGAACAGGTAACTGTCCCTGGAGAATAGAGACGTGCAGTTTATGAAACTGGCAAATGTTGATTCCGAAATCGGAGAGGGAACGTATGAGGAAAGGACAGGACCTGCTCTCCCTGTGCACACCGATGCAGGCGGTGTTTGCCAAAGGCACGGGGGCTCTCGCTAGACCTCGCGGTGCCTCGTCTCACCTTCATTCCTGTTCATTTGCAGAGGCCTCGACGTCGTCCACTGTCTTAGCCCAGCTATGTTTCCAGCCTTAGCCCACCCACCGTCTCCTCAGGAGCCTTCCCAGCCTCCTGCTGAGGGGGAGGCTCCCTTCTCTGGCTGGAGCCCCCACCCCTATGCTCCATGCCTGGTGTATGTGCCCTGCCCCTCTGCCCAAACACTGGGCGTGCCATGCAGCCAGCAGCACCGACGGCACACCCACGTCCTGACATTCAGCAGGTGCCTGACAGGCTCAGCTCACGCCCAATGGGTAAGTGACAGGATGTTCTAGCAGCAGCCAGCTTGTCCTCCCACATGTCCCCAAGGGCCACACACTCTCGTTGGAAACATTTCCACTCCAGACAGGAGCCCTATGGAGGCTGCCGATGGCTAGTCTCTGGACACAGTCTGCACACTAACAGCAAAGACAGTCAGGTGCATCCAAAAAAAGAATTTTTTAAGTTTACCCATTTATCTCTACAGTGAGAGAGAATGAGAGATAGCATCCTTATAGAGTCTTCACACCACGAGCCGCCCCCCAGCCTCAGCGGCCTGGATCACCGGGAAACCGCAGAACATGAACTGGGGACCTTCTCCCGTGGCCTCCACATCATGGAGCACGGCGTTACTGTTACAGCACGGCCCGCCCAAAACGGAAATGCTATCACTGCGGCCCTTTCTGTGGGTGGTGACGTCCACTGGAGAGAAGTCCCATCAGCTCCGACCGGGAGACAGGACAGGGCTCCCCAAGCCTGGGCAAGATGTGATGTGGTCCATGAGCGAGGGGAGGGGCTGGCAGCACCTCTGTAATCCAGGAAAGGAGAGGAGAGAGGGGCCACCAATGTGGGCAGAGCAGGAGGGGTGTGTCTACATCGGCACGTGCAGAATGCCCGGATGACAGCCATCCTCACCTCTGCACTGTGCACCTGTGGCTGTGGGCTACGTGGGACACGCTAGTGTGACTATGGAATTAAATTTCATACTCTTTCATTTTAATCACTGTAAATGTCGATAGCTGTGATGACTAGGGTCTGACGGACAGTGCAGATCCGGGAGTAGTCATGGCCGAGTACCCTCAGGGAGAACGCAAATGGTGAGGTGAACCAGAAGAGGGTGAAGGTGCCCCAAACAGAAGCCCACGGTGTTCCCTGAGCTGAGCACTGTAGGGTGTTCTCCAGCCCCTGCGAAATTGGCTCCACACATGTGCCTTGTGTGAGTCTATTTAATTTTAGCAGATCCACGTGAGAGGACCATGCCTCAAGTTCAGGTCTGGGCCAGAGAGGAGAAAGGAAAACGGCCACAAGAAGACGGGAATGGGAGACGGTGTGGGGTGACTCCACGGGAGCGGAAAGCCCCTGGAATCGGCAGGTGACCCAGGAGGCCTTTGCTTCTCCCGAGGGCACGTCCTGAGCATACGCACATCTCAGGGGCTGCAGGCCTGCAGCGTGCGGAGTCTGTCACTGGGAGGTGTGGGACTGTCAGGGACAGAGTTCCCCTCTCAGCGGTGTGACTGTCACCCCCGTCCTGAGGCGCCCAGAGGTGTTCCACAGTGGCTGGGTCTTGGCCCTCTCAGATGGGCTGAAAACCACCTGCTGACCTCTCCTGCAGCTCTGGACTGAGGCTCGGCTGAAGTTTCACCTCTTTTGGCTGTCATGTGAGGTTTTGGAAAAACCATGGTTTTCTCAGAGATCTCCTGCTGTCGTGTTCTTCCTTCAGTCACTGTTTTTAGGAGTAAGCAGCAGTAAGGTGAGGCGTCCCCTTGTCCCACATCAGCCCGGACCCTCATGTCAAGGGTCTGGGTCCAGGGACAGCGTGGAGAAGCCCTGCAGCGAGGGCCACCACAGGACACCTCCTCCTGAGACCTGTGGCACTTTCACAGGATCCTGGCTGCCTCCCAAGCCACTTCTCTGGAGATCGATAGCACCGTGGGGACTTATGGCTCATTTTCCCACTACTTCCAGGATCTGTCTGGTTGGGCCACATTTCTGTGCATTATTGCAAAAATAATTTCTGTTATTTATGGCATCCAGCATTGGCCTTGTGCTGACACGGTGCTCAGGGTGGTACCTGAGAGGCGGCCCCAGTGACACTCCCAGCCAGCACTGCGAGACCTCTGAGCACACAGCACGGAGGCCGTGGCCTCACCCGCACCTCAGCACGTGCTCCTCTACTGCACGGATTGTGCAGCTGTATTTTTTATTATTTTTTTGAGAGATTTTTGCTATAGGGTGCATGTGGTTGCCAGAAAGACAGAGAGAAAGCGAGATATCACCCCCAGCAGAGATGGCCACACCACCACCTCTTCTTCTCCATTCTTCTCTTAGGATTTTGGGCATGTATGCACATGGACCTGGCATGAGTGTCAGGTCACCAGGTCCAGGTCTTGACCGTGGTTGACCACATGGGAATCCAGCACCTTAGCCCCTGTGTTTATATGATACCCATTCCTAATCCCTGCCACACACACACACACAGACAGACACACACACATACACACACACACACAGACACACACACACACACACACACACACACACACACACAGCCTTTTCAGCAGCTGTTATTCTGACCATTAAAAAGCAACACCTGCTGTTAGGCAGGTCTAAATGGCAGAAAGGAGTATGACACCAAAGGGACCAGCTGGGTGTGGTTGAAGCCCCTCTCGGGGCCAGGTGCTGGCACAGTGGTAGCGAGACTGGACCCACAGGGGGAAGATCCTGGCTTGTATCCCGGGATCTCCCCAGGCAGGCTGGGCACACTTGCACGTGCCCGTGATCCCGGCCGGCTGAGCTGGGGTGGAATGTGGCACAAAGACCCTGCTGAGGTGTGCTCTCTCTTTCTCATGGAAGAAGTAATACACTTAAAAGAAGAAATGTAAAACAAACACCCTTGGACAGCTAGACGGTCATATGGGCACTGGCATCTCCTGCTGGTCTGGATTACATGGAGGGTCTGGAAAATGCGGATCATGAAAAACTTGTGTGGATTTCAACATTCTTTTGCACCAAAATAAACCTGCACTTTAATTCCATTTTTCCACCAACTTTTTGAAGTGCCACAGACACTCCGTGGGGCTGGTCTTCCTAGAGCAGTGTCTGAGCACCCATCAAGGTCTGCCCACTGGTTTCAGCTGACGGGACAGGCGTAACAATGACAGCAGCAATGGCCACCTCCCGGCCGCCACGGCACACAGCTGCTGTCCCTGCGCCACTGCCCCGGGAAGTGGGAAGCCCCAGAGTCTCAGGGCCACGGCGTGTGGAGCCCTCCCTGTGCTCCTACTGCTGCAGCCTGGTCTCAAGCCAGTCCCCATGTGCTTGCGAGCTCACCCCCCAATGCCAGCCTCTGCCCGGGTCCAGGGGGAGGCCCGTCTCAGCCTCTCTGCAGATTCTGGCTATGAAGCACTTGCCAGGCTGGGCATGTCAGTGCCAGCCGGGAACACGGGAGGGCCCTGGGCAAAGGTAAGGCCCCAGGAAAGGGTGGGGCTCTGGTGTTCGGCCCCATCTGTCATCTTCCTTGTCAGGTGCCTGCAGCTCCATCCCACCTCCTGCTGCCCTGTCTGCTCAGGGCCCAGGCCCACACTACACAGGCAGCCCCGTCTGCTGTTCTTACACAGTGTCCCCCTGGGTATGCAACACAGGTGTCCAGATGTAGGCTGTGAGGGCTGTGACCATCGAATCCTAAAACATTCTATTATTCAATTGGAATTAAATATAGCAATATAGCTATCACCTCCTCCGTTTCTTAGATTTGAACTACAGTAAACGGCCATACAATTGTACACTGGCTTTCCTTGTGCCATTTATTCATATATATATATATATATATATATATATATATATATATATATATGTATATATATATGCGTGTGCGTGTATATATGCATATATATATGGCATGGTGGTTACGGGCACTGGACTCCCACATGACTGACTCTGCTTTGGGTCCTGGACCTGGAGGCTTGCTTTCTCACTTCCTCTTTCTCTCTCTGTCCTTCTCTGGTCAAATTAAAATGAGTAAATAAATAAAGTTAAAAAAATATTTCTTAACACCCAAACATCTGGATAATCAGTATCCCAGAAGATGAGGAAACTAATAAAGGCATTGATAATCTATTCCATGAAATCCTAGAAGAAAACTTTCCAAATCTAGAGAGGCTTTCAAATATCTAGACCCGAGAAATACAAAGGACCCCTAATAGAATCATCCCAAGAAGATCTTCTCCAAGGCACATCATAGCCAGACTGGCCAAATTTACACAGACAAGATACTAAAATTGGCAAGAGAGAAAATGTCAGGTTACTTATAAAGGTTATCCCATCAGGATAACATCAGACCTCTCATCAGAAACAATGTGAGCATTCCTTAAAGAATGGGAAAATATATTCAAAGTGTTAAGTAAAAAACAGTTTCAACCAAGAATACTATACCTGGTAAGATTATCCTTCCTATGGAAAGAAAGGATAAAAACATGCTCAGATAAACAAGACCTGAAAGAATTTCCCAACAGCATACCCACTCTTCAAGAAGTTCTGAAAAGAATACTCTACCAGAAAAACTAAAGACACACACAGAAATAAGAGAACAAAAGGCAACCAAGAAAATGACCAACTTAATGTTAGGGTCAAGAAATATCAATAATAATGTTGAATGTTAACTTCCAAGATTTAAACGGAAAGATTGGACCACAGTAACACTGCATATTCAACAAAAGAATGTTTGAACCTAAGACTGAAATTGTAAAATAGAATTTTATGACATTTTTTCTCTTTTTTTGGAGAGGTTTTTGTTACAGGGTGCGTGCGCTCGCCAGACAGACAGAGAGAGACAGAGAGACAGAAAGCGAGAAATCGCCCCCCAGGGGAGGATGGCCACGCCGCAACCCCTTCTCCTCCATTCTCCTCTCGGGATCTTGGGCTCGCACACACACGCGCCCGGCATGAGTTTAAGCCACTGGGTCTGGGACTCGAACTGCGGTCAACTACATGGTAGTCCAGCAACATAGCCATTATGCTAACTGCTGGTCCCTAGAACTTTATGACTTTTGACTAAAACATTACTAATTTCTTTTTTTTTTTTTTTGCTATGCTTTGTTTTCCCAATTTAAACATTTTACTTTCTTTTGAGTTGTTGATAGGTTCAGCAATTTGTTAAAATATTTTTCTTGTTTGTTTCTTTAAATGGAAACAAACTTTTCTTCTTTACTGACCCCTCTTGAATTGGAAATATTTGGGAGTATTTTTATTTTGTTGCAGAAGGGTTGTTTGCATAAGTTCAATAATGCTTGTTGCATTGAATCAGAAATTGGAAATGCTCATTATTGGACAGGGCTTTGACTGGAATGTCATATCTGAAGATTAATCAGAAAACTGTGAAACTAAGGTGTATGTCAAGTAAGCCAACAGAAGGTCTTAGAAAGATGGCCTGGCACCATAAATAGTGGATCTCTCTTGTATTTATTTCTTTAAGGAGTTACTTTTTGTCATCTTTTCTTTCTTTCTTTCTTTCTTTTTTTTTTTTTTTTTTTTTTTTGCCATGGGGCACATGCGTCCACCAGAGAGACAGTGAGAGGGAAAGTGAGAAATCATCCCCCAGGGGGATGGCCACACTGCAGTCCCTTCTCCTCCATTCTCCTCCCAGAATTTTGGGCACACATGCACATGTGCCTGGCATAATTTTCAAACTACTGGGTCTGGGACTCGAACTGTGGTCAACTATGTGGGAGTCCAGTGTCTTAACCACTATGTCATTTGCTGGTCCTTTTATCTTTTTAAAAATTAAAAAAAAATAAATTTAATTACTATACAACATTTAGCTTGTAAAGAGAATTTACCCAACATAAAATACACCTAAGATCAGTCCAGTTGAGAATACTATACACATTATCTTCAACAGTTAAAACATTTCTGTATCCCACAAATGCCTTGCCTCTATTTTTTCTCTCTAATTTCCTTCTCCACATTCTTCCCCTCTCTCACACTCCTTCCACACTCCTTCCAGTGTCCGTAACTATTTTCAATGCTTTTATGTCCTTCAGTCTTTTAGTCTCTAGTATAGAGTACGGACATTCAGTATATGTTAAGTGGAGACATACAACACCTCTCTTTCATAGCCTGGCTTGCTTTATTCAGCAATAAATTTTCCGTATTTGTTCACTTTCTATCATATACCAGGGTCTTGTTGCTTTTGATGGCTGAATATTATTCCACACTTTTCAATCCATTCATCTGTTTGTGGACATTTGGGTTAGTACCAAGCTTAGCAACTGTGAACAATGCTGCAATAAACAATGATGTGCAAGTGCTTTTCTGACTGAGTGTCCTCCTGTTCTCTGAAGAAATACCTAGAAGTGGGATTGCTGGATTGTATGGTAGTTCTATTTGTAGGTCTTTGAGGAACCTCCATATTGTTTTCCACAGCGGCTGGGCCAATTTACAGTCTCACCAGCAGTGTAGAAGAGTTACTCTTTCATCACAACTCTGCCAACACTTACCATTTTTTTTTTTGTATTTTTAATCTTAGTCATTCTGACAGGAGCTAGGTGGTATTTTATTCTGGTTTTAATCTGCATCTCCCTTATGACGAGAGATGTTGAGCATTTTTTCATATGATTTTTGGCTATCTGCATGTCTTCCTTAGAGAGTTTTTTTGTTCAGCTCATTTTCCCATCTTTTAATTGGGTTAATCCCCCTCACCCCCCAGGTAAACTGCTTGAGTTCAGGTTATCAGTCTTTTATCTGAGGCATAGTGTACAAAAATATTCTGCCATTCTGAGGGCTGTTGATTCACACTCATTTTTTTTTGTTTGTTTGTTTTGAGAGGATTTTGCTATAGGGCGCATGTGCTCGCCAGAAAGAAAGAGAGAGACATAGAGACAGAAAATGAGAAATCACCCCCCAGGGGGGATGGCCACGCCGCAATCCCTTCTCCTCCATTCTCCTCTCGGGATCTTGGGCACGCATGCACACGTGCCCGGCGTGAGTTTAAGCCACTGGGTCCGGGACGCGAACCGCGGTCAACTACGTGGGAGTCCAGCGACATAGCCATTACGCTAACTGCTGGTCCCGATTCACACTAATTACTGTCTTTTGCTGTGCAGAAACTTCGTAATCTGATGTAATTCCACTTGTCTATTTTTGGGATTATTGCCTGTGCATTGGGGGTCTTATTTAAGAAGTATTTGCCTACCCCAAAGTCTCCCAGAGTTTCCCCAGTGTTTTCCACCAGTAGTTTCATAGTGTGAGGTTTTAGGTTTAGAACTTTGATCCATTTTAAATAGATTTTTTTTGTTAATGGTGAAAGATGTGGGTCCAGGGACCAGCAGTTAGTGTAATGGCTATGTCGCTGAACTCCCATATAGCCGACCACGGTTCGAGTTCCAGACCCGGTGGCTTAAACTCACACCAGGCACGTGTGTGTGCATGCCCAGGATTCCGAGAGGAGAATGGAGGAGAAGGGATTGTGGCATGGCCATCCCCCCAGGGAGTGATTTCTTGTTTTCTGTCTGTCTGTCTTTCTGGGGAGCGCACGTGCCCTATAGCAAAAATCTCCCAAAAAAACAAACAAACAAAAGATGCAGGTCCAGTTTCATCTTTCTGCAGGTGGATACCCAGCTTTTCCACCACCATTTGCTAAAGAGGTTTTCCTTTTCCCACTTGATTACTTGATACCAAGGTCTGGTATCCTTTGTCAAAAATCAGTTGGCTGTATGTTTTGTGGTTTATTTCTGGGGTCTCTATTCTGTTCCATTGGCCTACCTGTCTGTTTTTGTGCCAGTACCATGATGTTTTGATTATCATGTCTTTATATTTTGGGGTTAGGGAGTGAGATGCTGCCCCCTCCACTTTTCTTGCACAGGATTGCTTTGGCAATACAAGGTTTCTTATGATTCCAGATAAATTCTTATGATTATCTTTTCTAAATTTATGGAGAAGATCTCTGGCAATTTGGTTGAAATTGTGTTTAAAATGTAGATTAATTTGGGTAGAATGAACATTTTGATTATATTAATTCTTTCAGTCCAAGAACATGGAATGCCCTTCCACTTTTTGGTGTCTTCTTCAATATCTTTTTACAGGTTTTCATTGTAATGGCCTTTGACTTCCTTGGTTAGATTTATCCCTACACATCTTACACATGTTGTAGCTATGGTAAGAGAGATTACTTTCTTCTGTTCTACCTTGGCCAGCTTGTTGTTCACATGAAGAAATAGTATAGATTTTTGGATGTTGATTTTGTATCCTGATGCTTTACTACATTTATTACTACGAGGGCTTTTTTCATGGATTCATTTGGGTCTTCTATGTATACCATCATATCATCTGCAAATAAAGATTTTTCAACTCTTCTTTCCCCATTCAAATGCCTTTTATATTATTCTCTTTTCTGACTGCATTGGCTAGGACTTCCAGCAGTATATTGAAAAGGGGTGGAGAAAGTGGGCAGCCTTGTCTTATACCAATTTTTAGTGGAAAAGTTTTCAGGTTTTTCCCATTCAGTATAATGTTAGCTATAGGTTTTTCATACATGGCTCTTATTATGTTGAGAATGACTCTTCTATGCCAATTTTGCTAAGAGTCTTAATCACAAAGGGATGTATTCTGTCAAATGCTTTTCCACATTGATTGAAATTATCATATGTCTTTTTATCTTTCTTTCTGTTGATATGGTATATTACATTTATGATTTTGTGTATGTTGAACCACACTTGTGTCCATGGAATAAAGCCTACCTGGTTGTCATGAATAATCTTTTTTATATGTTGTATATGTTGTTGGAAATGATTTGCTAGTATCTTGTTGAGAGTTTTTGTATCTATATTCATCAGGCATATTGATCTATAGTTTTCCTTTTTTTTTTCTGGAGAGGTTTTTTGCTATAGGGCATGTGTGCGCTTGTCAGACAGACAGAGAGAGACAAGGAGACAGAAAGCAGGAAATCACCCCCCAGGGGGGATGGCCACGCCGCAATCCCTTCTCCTCCATTCTCCTCTTGGGATCTTGGGCACGCACGCACACGCACCCGGTGTGAGTTTAAGCCACCGGGTCCGGGACTTGAACCGCAGTCGACTACATGGGAGTCCAGCGACATAGCCATTACGCTAACTGCTGGTCCCTAGTTTCCCTTTTTTGTCATGTCTTTATCTGATTTAGGAATGAGGATGATGGAGGATTGAAAAATGAATTTGGGAAGATTCTTTCTTTTTGGATCTTTAGAAATAATTTGAGTAGAATGGAGGTTAACTTTCCTTTAAGTTTTGTAGAATTCAGAAGGGAAGCCATCAGGGCCTGGGTTTTTCATTATTGGGAGGTTATTTATTACTAATTCAATCTCATTGCTTGTTATGGGTCTATTTAGGCTTTCTGTGTCCTCCTGATTAATTCTTGGTAAAGTGTATGTGTCCAAGAATTTGTCCATCTCATCCAGGTTCTCTTGTTAGTTGGCATATAGTCACTCATAGTATTTTCTAATGATGTTTTGTATTTCTATTGTAATTTTGACTGTCTCATTGCAAATTTGATTAATCTGGTTCCATTCTTCTTAATCAGCCTAGCTAATGGTGTGTCAATCTTGTTAATCTTTTCAAAGAACCAGCTTTTGATTTTATTTTCTGTAGAGTTCATTTATTTTCCATTTCTGCTTGTATCTTTATTATTTCTTTTCTCCTGGCACTCTCTGGGATTTTTGCTGTTGTTTCTCCAGTCCCTTGAGGCACAATGTTAGGTTGTCTATTTGCTACCTTTCCATCTTTTTCTTATGCTCATTAATTGCTATAAATTTCCCTCTTACGATTGCTTTTACAGTGTCCCATAGATTTTTTTTTTTTTGAGAAGTTTTTGCTATAGATGTCTGTGAAGTCCATCTTATTTATGATAATCATTTAGGTCCTGAATCTCTGTTTATTTTCTGTCTCACTGGTCTGTCTAAAGGAGATAATGGGGTGTTGAGATCCCCAACAATTAGTGTGTTGCAGTCTGTCTTTGGTTTTAGACCTAGTAGTCTTTCCTTCATGTATTTGGGAACTCCTGTATTAGGTGCAGAGATATTAATAAGTGTTATATCTTCTTGATGAATTAGCCCTTTTACTACTATATAGTGTCCTTCTTTGTCTCTTCTTACAGTTTTTACCTTAAAGCCTATTTTTCCCAAAATCAGTATTGCAACTCCTGCTCTTTTTTGGTTTCTGTTTGCCCATAATATCTTTTTCCATCCCTTTTTTACTCATAAGGTGGGTTTCTTGTAGGCAACAGATGGAGGGTTTCTGTTGTTGTTGTTGCTGTTGTTGTTTTTTAATCCATTCAACCAGTCTGTGTCTCTTGACTAGAGAATTTAAACCACTAACATTCAACGTTATTATCGATATTTTCAGACTTGTGCCTACTGTTAAGTCGGTCATTTTCTTGGTTGTTTTTTGTTCTCTTATTTCTGTCTGTCTGTCTTTAGTTTTCTTGGTACAGCATTCCCTTCAGAACTTCTTGAAGTTAATCTGGAGTTGGCAAATTCTTTCAGGTTTTGTTTATCTAAGAATGTTTTTATCTTTTCTTCCCATATGAATGACATACTGCTGGATATAGTAATCTTGGTTGAAATTGTTTTTCCTTTAACACTTTGAATGTATTTCCCCATTCTTCCTTTGCTTACATTGTTTCCAACCAAAGGTCTGGCATTAGCCTGATGGGATAATCTTTATAAGTAACTTGAGGAGCCTCTCTTGCCAATTTTAGTATCTCGTCTTTGTCTCTGGTTTTGGCCAGTCTGGGTATGTGCCATGGAGAAGATCTTCTTGGGTTGATTCTATTTGGAGTCCTTTGTATTTTTTGGGTCTGCAAATTTGAATATTTCTGTAGGCTTGGAAACTTTTCTTTCAGGATTTCATGGGAAAAATTTACAATGTCCTTATTAGTGTCTTCACCTGGGATATTAAGTGTTCGGCTAGCTGGACATTTAATGGAATCTAGTATTTCTCGTAAATTATCTTGCATTTTGGGGGATTATTTTCTCTCTCTCTCTCTCTTTTTTTTTTTTAACTAGGTCAGATGTTTAGTCTTCTACATCCCAGATTCTATCTTCTACATGATCTAATCTACATTTAATATTTTCAAGGGAGGTTTTGATTTCCTGTCTTTATCTCTAACAGCTCTGTTTGATTCTTTTTTATGTGTCCATTTTTTCTTTCAGATCATGAAAGGACTTGATCATCTCCTTTAGCTCACTGTCTTTTTTCTCTTGCATCTTCTGGAGTTCACTGTCTCTTTTCTCTTGTGTCTCATTAAGTTTTGCTACTATGAATATTCTGAATTGTTTATCTGACATTTCCACAAGTTACATTGTGCTGTCCGTGGATGATAAGAAATTGTTATTTTTTTCCTTGGTGTAGAGATGTTTTCTTGGCTTCTCATATTTCTTGTGCCTCTCCGGTGGTTTCTGGTTATCTGATGGATTGTGTGATTCCTTCTAATTTCCTAAGAGTTAATTTCGAGCATTTAAAAGGTGTGCAGGAGGATGTGATCCGTGATCTCTATATAGCCCCGTCTCCCTGACACTCTCCCTGTAACCTGAACTTTTGTTACTGAAATTGGGTGTTCCAGATGCCTCCTAGATTCTAGAGAACAGACAAACCTGGGGCTCAGTTGCAGGGTTTCAAATGAAAAAGAAAGTATGGTTCATGCTGCACTGCCCTCTTCAGATAACTATAAAATCTGTGATGATTGGGAGAGAGTAGAGGTTCCAAGTTGGTCTTTGGCCTCTGTCCGCATAGTTATTTCTGCCACATAGGACCATGAATGGTGGTGAGGAAGTTGGAAGCAAGAGGGACTTGTACCAGGAGCAGGTGATGAGAGTGTGCAGATTCCAAGGTGGTCTCTGTCCTCGGTTCACACACTTGCTTCTGCCATGCAGGATCTGGGAAGCTTCTTTTATTTCTTAATTTATCACTGTGTCAACTATTTATGACTGGGTGACCTTTGCTGTGAATGAAGTCAGCTTCATCCTGAGTGAAGCAGCTCCTCTGCCCCAAATCCACCATCGCCACCTTGGCCTTCCCCACCCTTCAGTTTGGGCCACCCTGCACTTTACAGTAAGGCATTATCCTGGCAACACACATTCTATCTCCTACTAAGCCCACCACATGATGGTCACATTTCCTTTCTTCTGGCCTCAATTACTATAGATTTTATCTGCTCACGGACTTAATTCTCTTTATGACACTCACCGACACCCTCTCAATATAATTTTTCATGATATGATCAAATGTACCAGATAATCTGTCAGTTCCTTTTTAAAAGACTTGTCAGAGGGTGCTGCGTGCACTTCCAGACAGAGACAGGCCTATCCCATTCACACATGCATGCCTGGTATGTATGGGGGGTCCTGGAACCCCAACCCAGGGACATCCTATGTGTCTCCAGTAGCATTATCTCTGCGCCACCATCTGGCTTCAGCAATATTTGTTCCCTGGACCCCAGGTCTTGTCTCCCTGAGGGGCAACACATGCTTCTGAAGCTCCCTGGAGTCCGTGCATGGCGGTGTGATTAGAGACTTTGCATGTCTGTAAATGACCCTGCTCCATGGCCTTCATGACTGAGAGTGTGGCTAGGTACAGAATCCCACATCGGGATGATTTTTCCTTGGACTTCTGAAGGCCTCGCTCCACATGCTTCTCATACCCATCATTCTTAATAGGTTTATCTTCATTAAACCTGGCTCACTGCTGGACCAGTTTCTTCTCTCCAGAAGTTTTTAGGAAACCGCCTTTATCCCCGGTGTACTAAAACGCTGGTTTAAAAGGTCTTGATGTTCAGTTGGCGAATTAATGTCCCATCTATCTTCTTTTTTGTATTATTATCTGCCTCTTATCATCTGATATCCTTTATGGAGGATTTTCTCAACTACCCCTGCCTTCTCAGGGGTCTCAATTTGGGTATTATATTGTTTAATTTCTAAGAACACTTCTGTTCTCTCACTTACCACTTCTGTTCTCTCACTGCTACTTTTTCACAGCTTTCTGGTTTTTTTTCAGAAAGTTGATTTTACTTCTCATCTCTCTGAAAATATCGCTGTATAGAGTTTTTGAAAGTCCTTTCCTACTTCCTGTGCCATCTCTGTCCATGTCTCTCTGGTGACCTTCACCTGTTTGCTCAGGTCTCATTTGTCTTGGGTTAGAGGCTTTCCCAGCGTCAGCTATCACCGGCTGATTTTACTATCTCAGAGCTCCCAGAGGCCGAGAAGCTGTGCATGCGCCATGGCTGCCTGGAGAGCATCTCTGGCACTGCTTAGGTGAAGGCTGGCTTCTGCAAAACAGCATGGATCGGTCTTTTCTTGGGGAACTGCTGGAGGGTGCATTCTATCTCTTGAAGTTTACATGCTGAAGCTCCAACCCCCTGCGTCTCAGAATGCAACTGGATTTGGAAACCGGCCTTTATGAAGGCACTTAAGTTTAAATGGGGCTGTTCAAGTGGGCTCTACGCTGACCTGACTGCTGGCCTTGTAAGAAATGCCTAGGATACAGACACACACAGAGGAGGACCTCGTAAAGACAAAGGGAGAAGATGGCCATGCACGAACCCAGGCAAGGGACAAAGACAGCAAACCAGCCTGCTCTTGGGTTTCCAGGCTCCAGACCTTCTCCATTGCTGAAGTCACTTGGGGGGGGGGGGGCATTTAGTTATAAACGTTCTAGGTGACAATGCAGAGGACACTCAGTCTCTTCAGGAGTAAAACCTCCACCCGCCTGCCTTGAGTAAGAGGCTGATGGGCTGCAATGCTCTGGGGCCCACAGAGTGGCAGGGCTGGGGTCTCCTGTCCACCATGCTGTGGTTTTAGTACATCTTACCCCCCTCCCCACTTGCTCCTGGTGTCACGGCTAGGGTCACCTTGGCTGAACTTCTTTGAATTGCACACCTGGTTTGTGGGGTTGAAGAAATGGCTGTTGCTACACTGTAGAGATGGGACAGCACCAGCGCTCTACTGATGATAAAACTCAACCAGAATCTCTCTCTTTCCAGGGCGATGCCCTCTCTGCTTCTGCCCAGCACCTGGGTTTCCAGCCCTCTCTGTGGGAATGGTGGAGAGGACCATCTGGTTCTGTGTGCACTGCACTGTGGCTTTCCGATCCCGCCATGCAATCACGACCCTCTACCTGCTCATATCTTCCCGAAGCAGCACAGGCTGGCACCTCTGTTGATCCATGTCTGTTCTCTCTTCCTTTCCTTTTTTTTTTTTTTTTAAAATAAAAAACACATCTATGGCAGCCCTGGAGCACCGGCACACTGGACCGGGAATGGAGGGAGGTCTCCGGGTGCAAACCAGCAGCTTGTCCATGGGAGTGTCAGAGCGCCATGCTTTAATGCTGTGCCATCTATCTCCGTCTCATTTCCCTTTATGCTTCTGTACTCTTCCTTTTCTTTTCTCCTTTCTCTTTTTCACAGTAATTATAGTAAAGTCCTTAGGAAAGAACTGAGGTAATTTAAGTGTTTCAGCTGCTATGCATTACTGGCAATCAATCCCCTTGTTCTTTTTCTTTTTTATTTTCCCTTTTTTTTTTTTTGAGAGGTTTTGCTATAGGGCACGTGCACTCGCCAGAGAGACAGAGAGACAGAAGGCGAGAAATCACCCCCCGGGGAGATGGCCATGCCGCAATATCTTCTACTCCATTCTCCTCTCGGGATATTGGGCACACACGCACACGTGCCCAGCGTGTTTAAGCCACCGGGTCCGGGACTCGAAACGCAGTCGACTACATGGGAGTCCAGCGACATAGCCGTTACACTAACTGCTGGTCCCTCTTTTTCTTTTTTTAAATGTTTATTTCTTCCTTGGAGAAGAGAGAGGGATATTCCCAACCAGGTCTTCCCACTGTGATGAACTCCAACCTTGCCAGACCGGACCACGGACACACGCACACCCAGCGTGCACAGTGGACCACGATCTGCCAGCCTGGACTGCCCTGCTGTGTCCAATGCCGTGGCTGCTGCTCCTCCTGCTCTATCCCTTGGTCTTCAGTGTGGCTCCGGATTTGGCTGAATCCCCAGGGCTGACCCCAAGACGAGGCACACGGCAGGATGCTTATTTGGAGGTGATGCTGGGAAGTGCCAGCAGGAGGAACAGAGGAGAGAGGGAGAGCAGAGGGGCCACTGCTGGGTGGGCCCAGGGATGGGGTCTGCTTGTCAGCCTCTCCACGGCATCTAGAGATTGTCCTGAGGGGCTCCTCTCGAGGGACAGAGAATCTGAGCTTTCTAGCTCCAATCCCTCCACCATTGCTTAGGGCTGCCCCTTGCCTCCTCTTTTCATGGCTGGGCATCTGCCCTGACCAGGGTCATAGGCGCCTCCCCTAAGAACGTGCACATACAGACTTTGCGTGTTTCTCAAGCCACCAGGCCAGGACTTGAACTGTGGTCAGCCATGTGGAATCTGGCTCCCTGAGCCCAGGGCCTACATGCTACAGTGCCCACCCAGTGGAGCTTAATTCTGAGCAGAGGCTAGGGATCGGGCACCCCGTTGGTCTTGCTGTTCATCTTATTTAAAGGTGGGTACCTTCCAAGGGCCCTGCCTGGCTTCCCACCAATTGCCTGTTTCCTGGCAGCCCCCGAGGGCTGACTGCCTGCACAGCTTCGCTCTTCAATGCCACCCTCTCCTGGGGTGGCTGTTCCAGCTGCTGCTGCACAAGCCCCCGTGTGTGCGGCAGTTAGAATATCCTACCTCACAGACGTGCAGGGATTCAGATCGGAGCAGCCGGGTGGCTCTTCCACTCACAGGGAGTGACCGGGGTCACCTGGTGTCCAGTGGGTGGCTGAGCTGCTCTGCAGGCCCAATATGGCTTCACCTGTGGCCAGCAGGTGGCATAATGCCTACCTCGCTGACCTCCCACACAGCTGACCATGGTTCGAGTCCTGGACCCAGTGGCTTGAAAGTCATGCTGTGCACATGTGTGTGCATGCCCAAGATCTCAGGAGGATAATGGAGGAGAAAGAATTGTGGTGTAGCCATGCCCCCTTGGGGGTGACTTCTCACTTTCCCTCTCATGGCCTCTGTATCTCTCTCTCTCTTTCTGGCAAGTGCACCCGCTCTACGGCAAAAATATCTTAAAAAAAAAAAGGCTTCATACTCAGTGCTGTGGCCTTTCCAGCACAGCTGCCATCTTCTGCTGGACATTTTGTGGCAGCTCAGGACTCTGAGTGATGTCCTAGGACACCTTGGTGTAAGGTGCAAATTGCTTTTAAGAAAGAAAGAAAGAAAACAGAGCTCCATCGAGCCATGGGAAGACTCAGAAAATCACTTCTGCTGTGTCCTGCTGGTCACAACTAAGTCCCTGGGGCCAGCCCAGATTCAGGGGGGAGGACAGAGAGGGGCATGCCAAGGAATGTGCTTTTGACCGCTGACCCTTCTGCAGCAACTTCCCTCTCCCCTGGGCAGCCCAGAAGCGGAGGCTTTGCTATGAGAAAGCGTCCCTAACTTGGGATTTGTTAGACTTGTGATCTGTGCAGCAGAGTCAATTTCTTTTCCTTTAAATGCACATTAAAACAACTGTAGCTGGGACCAGCAGTTAGCGTACTGGCTATGTTGCTGGACTCCTATGTAGTCGACCGCGGTTCGTGTCCTGGACCCGGTGGCTTAAACTCACACCGGGCGCGTGTGCGTGCGTGCCCAAGATCCCGAGAGAACGGAGGAGAAGGGATTGTGGCGTGGCCATCCCCCCTAGGGGGTGATTTCTCGCTTTCTGTCTCTCTGTCTCTCTCTGTCTGTCTGGCAAGCGCACGCACCCTATAGCAAAAACCTCTCAAAAAAAAAAAAAAAAAAGTGAGCCAGTGTGAAAGTAGCCTCTGCACAGTGCTGCACCTGCCTTCTGGAAGGTAGCGTGGTGATGAACAGAAAAACACGGTGGGTCAGCTACACTGGAAATAAGCAGCTTATCCAATTTGTGCTGAGCCCTCCCTGCCATTTTTGACTCTCCATCTCCACAAAGATCATATCTGGCAACCAGTCTCCAGCACGGTCTCCTGCCCTGAACGTGATCCAGCACCATCACTCGCATCCTTATGCATCCGGATGCTTCTAGATGAAACCAATGGCCTGCGCAACATCACTTCCATCCTGTTTATAAACTTGAATCATAGACAGTCCAACCCTGTATGTTGTGCAGATTCTCCAGGTGAGAAAACTATCGCCCTCTTTGCCATAAGCACTGAGCCTTAGAATTCAGATAGCTGGCCTAGCCTGCCACCTGGGGTTGGCACCCTAGGGTACTGCCATCAACTGCAGTTACGTGTTCAGTAACGTTAAGATGAGTTTTTATAACATGAAAACAAAGACATGTTCCTTGAGACTGCAATACATCTTGGGCCTCTTAACTCACTTCCGACCCCTAAGGCCAGAGAACTGGGTGAGGTTGCTATTGGACCAGGCAATGACTCTTTATTTTTGTCCTTTTTATTCATACTTGTATTTGGTTTTATCAGTGTTTATCACTTTACCTTCTTTCTCCTTCTTCCCATGTGTTGACTCAAATAGCCAATACTTTTTTCTTTAAGGCTTTTGCCATAGGGCATGTGTACTCACTGGAGAGAGACATTGAGAAAGAAAGTGAGAAATCATACCATGGGAAGATGGCCACTCCACAATTCCTCCTCCATTCTCCTCTCAGGATTTTGGGCATCCATGCACACACGCCCAGCGTGAGTTTCAAACCACCAGATCTGGGACTCGAACCACAGTTGACCACGTGGGAGTTCAGCACCTTAACCACTTCACCACCAACCGGCCCCTAGAACTCTGTTTTCTTTCTTTTTTTTCTTTTAAGAGGTTTTTTGCCTTGGGGCATGTGCACTTGCCAGAAAGACAGAAAAACAGAGATAGCAAAAAGGAAAGTGAGAAATTACCCCCCAGGGTAAATCCCTTCTCCTCCATTCTCCTCTCGGGATCTTGGGCACGCACGCACATGCGCCCGGCGTGAGTTTAAGCCACCGGGTCCGGGACTCGAACAGCGGTCGACTACGTGGGAGTCCAGCGACATAGCCATTACGCTAACTGCTGGTCCCGACACTGGCTCACTTTTTATGAGCTCAGCTTCTTAGTACTGTAGGGCTTGGTCTGGATGATAGGCTGCAGATGAATCGTTGTAAACTTGGTTCACATGTGCCCATTTCTCATCCCTGGCCTCTCCCGCAGCATGGCCGCTGGAGGAGGAGGAAACGGCACTGGGACAACAGAGGTAACAGAGGCACCATCACAGGTAGTAAAAGTCTGGGCCTGGGACTTGCTTTTCTGAATCCCACCTAGTGTCCTTGCTGTTCACACACTCCCTCCATTCTGGCTTGGTGGGTAACAGTCACCCCAAGACCTGGCTAACCGGATGGGGCTGTGGGAAGCCCTTCCATGCCCACGAGATCCCCAAACCACAATCCATCTGCTGCACAAGATACAACCACAATGAGGGTATGCCACGGGGAGGGATGATTGCCTATTTTTTGAATCATAGCTTCATTTGCATTTTCTATTTTAATCTCTTCCTCTTTTAAGGAAAGTCTTTTCTCTTTGTTATTATCATTGGTGTTTTTCCACAAAAGGTGACATCCTATATTCCAGCAGGTGGCAAACTGGGACACCACGGGGATGGCTGTCCCTCCCATGAGGAAGGCACAGAATCCATGCAGCCCAGGAGACTGGTCTGGAGGGCAGCAGCTGGGTTTCTAATGCTCTCAGGGGAGAGAAGATGCAGTATTTCACCAGGGAGAACCTGTGCATAAATCCCACAGCCTCAGAGAGGTTTCTCTCCATTATGGGGGGGCTACAAATTCCTCCCTCAGCTCAAGAAACCAAAGGAGACTCTTTGCCCTGGACCTTGAGTTAGCAATCAGAACCTTGGGATCCAACCAATCACAGGTTGGACCCTGAGCTTATGTATAAGCATGTGCGAGAACCCTGCTTAAAAGCTAAAATGTAAGTGGATTCAGCACTTGAGCCAAAGAAAATGCAAAGGTGGTATCTAAGAACAATGACAAGCATGCAAAGTACAGCTCATGGTCTTGCAGAAAGAAAAAGATGAATCCTAGGTCTAGATGAAACTACAAAAAAACTCTGCAAACTCCATGTGCTTGGGATGAGGGTGAGGCACAAGAGGGTTATCGGTTTATATACCACTCCAAACAGACCATACTTCCAGAATTAAAACATTTCAAACCAAACCTATTTTAAATCCCTTTGAGATTGTTGTAGAGTCCTGAGAATAGTGTTGCAGAGTTCTCATATTGTTACCCAGTTCCACGTAGAATTAAAAAAACAATCTCAAAGAGATTAAAATAATTCAAATAATTTAAGTGATTAAGAAAGAATAAAAGTCCATAGTAAATCTATAATGAACAAGCGACCATACTGCAAACATTTCTAGAAGGTGTAAACTTAGAAAACTCCATAACTAAAACTTTCAGAAGAGAAAAGGATAAAGTAATTGTGATAAAAATTTAATTTACGGGCTGCAGAGCAGATTGACTGGTTGCAACTGAAAAGAATATTTGTGTGCTGAAAGTTAGACATATAGGAATCAAGTAGGTAAGCACGGAAAAATAAGAGAAATAGAAAACATGAAAGAGCCATGAGAAGACTCCAAATACAAACACTAGGAATTCCGGAAGGAGAGGATGGAGAGAGTGGTAATATTTGAAGTGGTAATGGCTGGGGACCGTCTAAAGTTAAGAGAGATACGAGTCTTCAGAGTGATGTGCGACTTTACTGAGTCCAGAACGAAATACAGTGAATACATGCACCCACAGCACAGTGGAACTGCAGGGTATGGACTACTGGGACCCATGAGAGGCACAGTTCTGTGTGCTTCTCATGCCCATTTTACTGTTGTCGTCTTTCGGCCATTCATTCACACCCACAGGCTCAGAAACCACCAACGTATGGTGAAATTCTGGCTTTATGACTGCAGTCTAGATACATATATACAACTTGGTATCTCTATTTGGGAATCTCAGAGGTAACTTCGGATCCAATAACCAAGAACGAAGTTGCCATCATCTCTCCCGGCCACCACTCCCCTGACCCCTCTCCCCTTTCAGATGCCAACTTCCTCATCAGCTCTTACCCACCAATCTCTCAGGATGGCAAGTTTTGCCTAAAAGCTTGAAAGTTATATTTCTCTTCCTTTCACTGATACTGTCTTTGACTAAGCCCCAGTTTTCTTTTTCAAAAAAATTCTTGACTACCAAAGAATGTGCATGCTTGGGAGAAAGAGAAAGAGCCTCTATGGGCATGTTCATGTCCCTTCATTTCTCTGTCCTGTCAGGATTTGGGCACATATGCACGTGTACCTGGTGTGTTTTTCAAGACATTGTGGCCAGGATTCAAACCACAGTCAGCCATATGGGATCCAGCTTCCTTGGCGCACGGTTTAACCACGACACCTCAGGGCTAGCCCAAAGCCCTGCATTCTGGCTAGCAGGGAGGGGGAATGGAGGACACTGTAACGATACGCATCCCATGATCCCCTGTCCACACTCGCTTCTACCTTAGAACAGCCCCTCGGAGGCCTTGAGAGGCCCTCCAAGGTCTGTAGGTCAGGCCTGACCTGCCTCTCTGTCCTCGCTCTCTTTCCTTCAGCCCGCCTTACCCTGAGACTGAAGGGCCCCCACTCTGCTCCTCAGCAGGACAGCTCCTGCCCTCCTCATGAGCACTGAGTTCCCAGGAAGGCTTCTCTGGCCATCTTGGAATTAGGCTCCGCCGCACTAAGGCTTTCACAGAACTGGGGCCATTTCACTCACCACTTGCCAAGTCCACATCCGGGCCCTCACTAGTCTGTGAGTTCCAAAGGAGCAGAGGCTGCCTTTTCGCTCACCCTCTAGTTTCAATAGAACACATCACCGTGCACACAGACACTGAATGGTAATCCTTCAGCGGAAGAATTCCCCAGGCCTAATTTTGCAGTTATATTTAAAACCCTTGAGTGACTCAGTAGCTTTTCCAAGGTGACCGCAAACAGCAGGCAGATAAGTGGCTCTCAGGGAGAGGTACAGCCCTGGCCTTCCCGGCTATCAGCCTCACAGCGGTGACTGTGGAGACGGAGTCTGGCTGCAGGCTCAACCTCTTGCTGTGCTCAGCTTGGGTGCTCCTTCCTAACATTGAGTTCTTCCTCCTATGGCAGTTTTCTTAGCAAAGAGATGGATTTGAACTTCCCAAAGTTATTTTGCATCTGTAGCCAGGGAGTAGCCTCACTGAGCTGGTGCTGGGCTCCCTCCTGGCCCCTGCAGCCTCTTCCTGGGGAGGCCTCACTGCCTTCTGGCCACCTGCAGGCCTTCTAGCCAGGGGGTGCACTTCCTCTTACTACTCCTCTAGGGGCTTGAAATTTGTTTTTATTTTCCCTGCTGCAAGAGCTCCTGACCTAAACCCCAAGTGTATGATGATATGAGGGGTCCCTAAAAGTTCATGAGCTCATGAAAAATATATGCTATGAAAAAGACCATACATGAGTTTCACAATTTCTTGCACTAAGATAGACTCATCCTTTAACTCCATTTTCCAAATGAACTCTTTGATGTTCTCTTACATAGTGGGAAAGGGAATCAGGTCTTGGAATTTATCTTATCATCAAGTGAAATAAAGGTGAAGTGGTCCCAGCTGCCACCACTGGGAAGGTGCCACATGATCTGTGTCTTCAGATCCTCAGTGGCATTGGAGCACGCCTTGAGGGGCAACAGCTGCAGAGCACGAATCTCCTCCCTTATAAGGGAGAGTCCACTTAAAGAGAGGGCTTTTGGGGAACCAGAAGTTAGCGTAATGGCTATGTCGCTCGACTCCCACGTAGTCGACCGCGGTTCGCGTCCTGGACCCAGTGGCTTAAAACTCACGCCGGGTGCGTGTGCGTGCATGCGTGCCCAAGATCCCGAGAGGAGAATGGAGGAGAAGGGATTGCGGCATGACCATCCCCCCTGGGGGGTGATTTCCTGCTTTCTGTCTCTCTGTCTCTCTCTGTCTGTCTGGCGAGCGCACGCGCCCTATAGCGAAAACCTCTCCCCCCCCCAAAAAAAAAAAAAAAAAAAAAAGAGAGAGGGCTTTCGTTTGGCTGGTTTTGCTCCTTTAACTCCTAGAGGCATGCTGCGAGCCACACTCTGAGAGGGAACTTTCTCTCCGCCGTCTACACCCTGGAGGGTGACTCTCACTAGTACCAGCCACGCTGGCACCTGATCTCAGACGTGCAGCCTCCAGAACTGTGAGAAATGAACACTTTCTGTTGTTGTTTAAAGTGTATGTATTTACTCTCTCTGTTAGAGAGAGAGAAAAAGATAGGGAGAAAGGCACCCCTCTCGACAGGGTCTTTGAGCTGTGGTCCACCCAGCCTTGGCCAGCCAGGATAACGGGCACGTGCATACGTGCTGGCATGTTCAGGGAGTCCCTGGTACACGCACCTGGGACTTTCCCATGTGAGCCCAGTTGCATTAGTGCTGTGCCACCCTCTGCAAATAGCCAGTCTAGGTGGTTGGAGCTGTCCAATCTGAGCAACATGCGAACATCTCGGTCTGTCCCCGACCTCCCACAGGCCTCCCTCGCAAGCACCTAATTGCCAGTGTGAAAAATCTACTTTCTGAGCTTTTTATCTGTAGTGACAAAGAGCACTTCCCTTTGGAAAGCAGGTTTCAGCTCGGCTACCCATCACGACTGGGATTATGTATCCAGGTATTTCTGCTTCTCCCAGTTCCTTGAGAGAATACCCCAATATGTCAACCCTTAATGAAAAGATGCCTCTTCCTAATGACAGATGCCCGTGAGATCATACCCCCTGTGTCACACAGTATGGGAATCCACCGTTATCCTGCCCACAGAAAGTGTCTGGTTCAAAGAGGATGTGTCTATAATACTGCTTTTCCTCTCCTTGTTTAAGGGAACATTGCTTCTGAAGCATGACTTGATGCCGTATACATGCAAACAGATTCTCCTTGGTCTGTCATATGTGCTGCCCCATTTCAGCTCAGACACATAGATGTCAAGCCATTTGGTCTGCCTAGGTGTGCATGAACTCCACTTCAGCTTAGATCCCCCAGCCTCTCTGATTGGAAGCCCAAGACAAAATCAAAAGGATGCCTACATCTATTTCTGTATCAGACCCTCTAGTGAAGTTCCAGCTGTCAGGTGCAAGCTAATGAGAAGCTGGTTGTTTGGAAAGAATTCAAAAGCAAAGACAGGAAACTTCCTTTTATTGGGCTCAAAAGAATAAGATGCAAAGTAATAAGATCCAGAAGACTAAGTTAGGGTTCCTAAGCCCCTGGAGCAGGAACTGTGCGACCATCAGTATGATCAGTGCTGTCAGGCAGCTCACTGGAGTGTGTGTTCGAGGTCTGTCTGTTGGTCCTCTTGGCATTGCAAAGGCCTGCATGGGAACCTCAGGGTTGTACATGCCATGCATTTGGGAGGTTGAAAAGAGATGCTGGATTTGAAATGGCAGCTCTCCACCCTGAAGAGGAGCTCAGAAGTGGATCTGAAATCTCCCAGGAGTACACGGTTCTGCCCCCTTCTCTCCTGGATGGAAGAAGCTCCATGCGAGACAAGGCTCCATGAGAGGATCTCCAAGTAAAGCTGAGCTCAGCTTCTATCCAGGGGAGAGAGCAGCCCTTGATTCCTGCAAGACACTACTGGAGCTGCTCTGCACGGGCACTCCCAGCAGTCTGCCGGGCTGCGGAGGGCAGAAATGAGATCCAAAGATTTTGGTTCTTCGGACCATTGAGTGGTTTCACAGGAACATTTGCTGAGCAGTTTCAGCCCTGTGGATACAAGACAGATGTTAATGGCAGCCTTAGGCAGTGATGGCATGAGGTTTGTGCCCCTCTCGGCCCAGGTGCAGCTTGAGGGAGCAAGGGGAGAGGCACTTCTGGTCCAGGGAACTTACATATGCAGACAACTTACTTCACCCACCAGGAAGGCCTGCCAGCTCTCCGGCCCTGCCCTCCGTCCTCCCTCCTCTGGAGCCCTGCGCTGGTTTTCTAGCTGAGCTGCATCATTGCAGCCATAGGAGCAGACGGTGCTGATTCAGCCATTCGCATCCTGACTGGCAGCCTGGGCCTCCTGGCTGATGGCTGGAAAGCTTTGTCTGCTCATCTTGTGTTTTGGGTAAATGGGCTGCCATTCCTATTCAGACACTCCACAGCCAACCGGGTACAGATGCTTTCAATTGAAATCATTATGATAAAAGTCATCAACGGGGTGTTTTGTCTGGAAATGTGGCAAGATGCTTAAAGACAGTTTGTTTGGCTTCCTAATTCTAACACAGGCTCAATTCACCAACCAGGAGAGAGCAGTGATGACAACACCCCCCATCTGGCCACAGTTGGATCCCAGGCTTGGTGGGTAACTCTGCTTCCTCTCACATCTTCTTCCCAAGGTGCGCCTCTAAGCATTTTGAGAGGCACTGACCAAGTGTAAGAGCCTTTCTCCCAAGCCAGACTGGCAGGTTTCGAATCCATGGCTTAACAGTAGTGCGACTTTCAACAAGTTTCTTTTCCTTTCTGTGCTTCGGTTCTCTCATCTGTAAACTCTGGGTAACGAGTCACTCTGTCATGGGGGCTTCGAAAGCACTGATTTGAGAACGCTAATGTGAGGCCTTACAACAGTACCTAGGGTGCAGAGGTTAGTGATCTACCGCTTTGGAGCTCAGTATACCAGTGGCTTAAGACAACCTTTGGGTGCTGGGGGTCAGGAATTCAGCAGGCTCAGCGGGGACATTCTTTGGCCCCTTGATGGTACTTGGTTGTTGGTTCTGGATGTCTCCTCTAAGGTATCTGGTACCTGGGCTAAGGTGACTCAGAGACTGAGAAATCTACAAGTGGCCTCTCCTTGTGGCTTGGGCTTCCTTGCAGCATGGAGAGCTCATGAAGGGACTCCTTACACAGCAGCTCAGGACACCGAGAGTGAGGAGCTCACTGAACAGGCAGAGGAGGTATGGCCTTCATGAACCCCAGTCTCAGAAGTCACACAAAACCTGGTTTCCTGTATTCTACTGGTGACAAGCTAGGCCCGAAGTGTGTCCCAGAGTGAAGAAGAGAATTAAAATCTGCCCTTCAATGGAGCAAAGACAGGGTCACATTGCAGAAGACCCCATGTGATGGAAAATATTGTTGTGGACAGTTTTGGAGAGCACAATTCACCAGAGAGCGAAGTATTTTAACGGTCACTTAAATTTACTTCTGTTCGATCGTCTGCAGGAGCAATGGCAGGTTGAGGGCTGACAACAGCCAGAATGGATGGTCAGTGGAGTCAGTAGATTAGTCTGGGCACAATCATGCACCTACATCAAAGTGTGTTGAAAAGCTGAGGGACCCTAAAGCCCACCGATGTCTTCCTAGGGTCTAAGAGTGACCCGCAGGTGGTGGGGTGTGGCTGGTCTACAGGGCCCTCCTTTGTTCTTCAGCACAGGAAAGCTACTATTTTCATTTCTAAAGCCATGAAGCTTGAAGGACTTAGCACCACCAGGACTCAATTTTCTATTTTTGATGACATATCTGTTTTCCATTGAGAAATTTGGGAAGGAGTTGTGGGACAAGAGGGAAAAGTCACCATCACATCAGTAGGTCGACGAATTCAAACATTTTGGAAGCCATGCGTAGTTATTTCATAAGCATGTTTCACAAAGTTTTTGAGTATTTCTTTCCCACCACATGTTCTAAGACTCTTTCCACAAAGCTGTATTGCTAATCCTTTACTTTTCCTAAGCCCTTCCCTTTATCCATGCACATGAGAGTGGGGGGGGGGGAAGAGCACGCTCCTCATCCTGGGACCCCCTTCCTTCAGCCCTGCAGCCCACTGACTCTAGGGCACCCGTGTACATGCCTGTGAGTTTCAGGCTGACTGAGCTGGGATTCAAATCGTGGGTGCCATATGGGACCTGGCTTCTCCTGAGCAGTGCATCACTGTGGGGCCACAGAGCTGGCCCCATGCTGTTTCTTCTCGCTGAAAGTCAGGGTATCTGTGGAGTCATTCCACAGGATACGCTAACAGTGAATACTGGGTGGGCCAAAACTGATGGATCTTTGGAGAGGTTTTTACTGTAGGGCGTGTGCACTTGCCAGACAGAGAGAGACAGAGAGGCAGAAAGTGAGAAATAACCCCCTAGGGGGGATGGCCATGCCGCAATCCCTTCTTCTCCATTCTCCTCTCAGGATCTTGGGCACGCACGCACACGCGCCTGGCATGAGTTTAAGCTGCCGGGTCCGGGACTCGAACCACGGTTGACTACGTTGGAGTCCAGCAACATAGCCATTACTCTAACTGCTGGTCCCAAAACTGATGGATCTTTAAACGCACAGGATGACCTTAATGTATACAAATTAAAAAAAAAAAAATGATTAGGAGGTCAGGAGAAACCAGGATGGAACGCAGATTATGAAAGGATAATACACCTGTATTAAAATTTATCAAATAACCTCACCAGAGGTGGTAAAGAAGGAGAGTACAGACCGAACTCACTCTGGGAGTGAGGGGAGACTAGGACCAAAGGCACAAAGAACCGTACAAATGCTCCACACTCTAGTTGACAGTGTTGCTTCCCAGGAAGAGACAGGTTACCCATTCGGAACCCACTACCCGTTTATACTGGAACTGAACAGTTAAGTAAATGGTTGGGGGGTGGCTAGAGCCAGGTAGGCAGTTACAGAGAAGCCAGAGCCGGCTTTGATGCTTCCCTGACATGTGGTAATGGAGCACGGCTGGATTCGGACTTGATGGATTTGATGGCATGCCTGTTTTCTATTGAGAAGCATGGGAAGGAGTTGTGGGCCAAGTGGGAAAAGTCAGCAACGGATTCCTGCAAAGAATCCTCTCAATGGGTTCTTGCTGTGCCGAAGAAGAAAGGAGGATGGATTAGAGCATCAGTGTGAACACATATTCAGCTTAACAGAGCGGTAGATATGTATGAAATAGCTGTACGTATAGAAATATTTCCCATATACAATGCAGAAAGGTATATTTTCCACATATAGACCTAATAACATGGGTGAGTATGAGAGACTTCAAAAAGCTCACAGAAAAACAGAATGAAAGTATTTTATTTTAGTAAAAAAAATTTGAAACTCATGCATAGTTAGTTCATAAGTGTTTTTCACAAAGCTTTGGAATATTTCTCATCCGCACACATTTATTCTCCAGCTCAGTCTCTAGGACAGCCTAGAATCAATGATAACTCAGCAGCACGCAAATCCAATGTCCAGGTCTTGGCTTCTGGTACCACGCTGCAATAAGAGGAGCAAGGACTCCATGTAGAGCTGGTTAATTCTAGGACTTGAACAGGAAATAAACAAGGTGAGCCTGGCCAGGATCTTGTAGTGTGAAAAGAATGGAAGTGTTCCAAAAGCAATAGGACAGCAAGTAGTTACAGGAGTCCATTGGGAAGAGCCCCCCAGGAGCCTACCAACAGCATTAATAATGTGTGCAGGGACGCCCCAAAGCTTGTGGAGAATGTAAATGTAACTACATGTGAGTTTATTTTGGTGCAAAACACCTGAAATCCATGTACACTAGTTTTTTTTCAAGAGATTTTTTGCTATAGGATGCATATGCTCACTGGAGAGAGACAGAGACAGAGAGAGATAGAAAGTGAGAAATCACTCCCCAGGGAGGATGGCCATGCTGCAATTCCTTCTCTTCCATTCTCCTCTCAGGATTTTAGACATGCACACACTTGTGCCCAGCTTGAGTTTCAAGCTTTCCGGTCTGGGGCTCAAACTGTAGTCAGCCATGTGGGAGTTCAGTGTCTTAACCCCTATATCATCTGCTGGCTGCCTGTATACTTTTTTTAAATATGCATTTTCCATAAACTGTTGAAAGACTCCTCATATTAATGAGTTATATGCCAAAGTATAAATGGATTTCAAAAAGTTCATGAAAGGGACCAGCAGATGGCATTGTGGTTAAGGTGCTGAACTCACACAAAGTTGACCATGGATCAAGTCCTGGACTCAGCAGCTTGAAAATTGTATGCATGCCCAAAATCCCAAGAAGAGAATGGAGAAGAAGGGATTACAGTATGGCCATACCACACCCCCCAGGTGGGTGTGTGATTTCTCACTTTCCCTCTCTCTGGTGAGAGCATGCACTCAATAGTAAAAACCTAAAAAAGATGTTTGTGGAAAAATAGAATGTCTGAGTTTATTTTGGTGCAAAAAATTTTGACATCCATATGTAGTTTTTTCATGTACATATTTCCCATTAATGTTTTGAAGATCCTTTGTAAATACGCAAGGTCCACTCTGACAAACATAGGGCTGGATGAATCGACTCACGGGGAGAAATACACATAAATCCCATATGAGGACCGCCAAAGCATTTCTCCCCCGTCTGGGGGAAGGCCCAAACTGCCCACCCTTCAGTGTGGGCTGTGCTGTGACTCTGTGACAGCACAGGCTGGAAAGGAGGGAGCGGAGAACATGGAGTGGAGAAACCCGACAACTCCACTTCTGGCAGGTGGCCAAGCTTAATGCCGTTAGACAGTCTGCACCCTTGATGAGCCGTGATGAGGAGGTACCTTGCCTCCGTGCCCCTTCTCCCTAGTACTCATGAGAACATCCATCAGACACTCCCAGCACAGGGGTCCGTAGCACCTGACTGCTCCCCAATACTGCCATGGCCACCAGAAATAAGGAAAGTCCAGAAACCAGCACAGCAAAGAGGAGCCTAGGGAGACATCCTAGAGGCAATATGGTGCCTTGGATGGGAATCAGACCACGAAGGACACTAGGAAAAGCTGAAGAAAGGACGTCTGTGGCTCATGACGCCATTGGTCCCTGCACTGTGACAAGTGGGCATGCTGTAAGATGCCAGCTAAGGGGTACCTGGGAACTCTGCACGGTCTTTGTGAATCCCCAGTAAAGCTGAAACGATTCTTAATACAACGTTCATTTAGCAAAGTCAGGTTGGAGGGGGACAGCGGCGCCACAGTAAAACATGACAACCTGTGAGGCTGACCGCATGGGAGATTCCAGGTTCGTGTCTGGAGATCTCCCTGTACCTGCCTATGATCTGGGGCTGACTGAGGTGGGGGTGAATCATAATGTGAAGGCCCTGCTGGGGTGTCTGTCTGTTTCTCCCTGTCTCTGTCTCTTTTAGTCATGGAATGAATGAATGAATGAATGAATGAATTAACTTAAAAATGTTTTTGAAAAAGCTGGGCCTGCCAGTGTGGTAGTTAAGGCAACTAGCTCCCACATGGCCGATGGTGCAGTTCGATCCCAGCGGCTTGAAAAACATGCTGGACACACGTGTGTGCGTGCCCTCAATCCCAAGAGGAGACGGGAGAAGAAACTGTGGTATGGCCATCCCTCCTGGGGAGTGCTTTCTCATGTTTCCCATTTCCCTTCCACTGTGAGAAAGAAATAAATAAAAGTTAAAAACAGAAACAAACTCAGTGAGCAGACCAGGGCAGGGCAACACACCAGGAGCTGCCTTCACAGAGGCGGCTCCATACTCCCAGGCCCTGAGGACAGAGGACGACGCTGGGAAGGGCCACCTGGCTCCACTCTAGCCCTGTTGTACACTCGTTCTGCCCAGTTACTATTTTTTCCAAGTATCAAATTTATTTTTCTCCCTAGAACTAGAATTATGATACCTAGTGGTGGTTGTGACGAACATTAGCAGCAATAATGCACTGACTTACGGCTTTGACTTGTGTCAAACTCCACACGAAGACTTCCCTCGCCTCACCTTCCTCCCTCCTTCCCACAACACTGCTGAGTATGAACCCCAGCAACGCATCAGGGAAATTGTCAAACATACAGAAAAATTAGAAGAATCTACAGCGCCTGTCATTCGACATCAGCGTTTTGCTACATTTGTGTTACGAGGTATTGGTGCATCCAGTCAACTTAATCTGTTCACCAGCCCATTTTTTAAAAAATGTGTTTCAGGGTAAGCTGCAGAAGCTATCCCCTCAGCACGTCTGCATGTGAAACCCAATGCCATCTTGGACACGCAGAAGTCAGGTGCAGGGAGGTGACCCTGAGCCATGATCTCACAGCTGGTGAGTATCAGCTTCTGACCCGACTGCAGTAGGTGTTCATGAATGGAAGTGCTGTCATCATTCCCAGTTCCTAGGCAAAAGTCCCTCCTCCATGGAAGTAAATGGGGAGGAGATTTAAGATGTTAAGAGCCAGCAGAGGAAGGGCATGTCTTTCTCTCTAAATGTCCACTAGGGACAAAGAGAAATTCTTATGAACAAATGAATGGGCATCGAGGAACGACCATGAGGCTGGCGTCTGCCCACGTACATGGATGTTCTCATTGTGGCCCACCTCCCTGACATCCGCCATAGCTGCTTTGGGTTGCTAGCTCGGTACCTGGAACTTGTGGGTCCTCTCTGAGTTTTCCCCGGAAGCACCCCCTACAACTCGAGTTTACTTTCACGCACATTAAATTTCTTAACTTCTTATTTGAACGGTATGTAGATCCTGTCGTTCTCACCTGAAATCTCCTTCTTCCAATCCATTTCATGGAAAGCTAATACATAATAAAAACAAAATGTAATTGTTTCAAAAGGTCTTCTGGGGCCAGTCTGGTGGTTAAAGTGGCTGGACCCCAGATGGCTGACCATGTGGTTCAAGTCCCAGACCTGGGGCTTGTGTGCATATGCCAGGCACGTGTGTGTGTGTGTGTGTGTATGTGTGCACGCGTGTATGTGTGTGCCCACAAATCCCAAAAGGGGAAGGAAGCAATGGAGGACATAGAACTGCGGTGTGAATGTGCCCCATGTGGGGTGATTTCTCGCCTTCTCCCACCTGTCTCTCTCCAACGAGCAGTGACCTCTGCCAAATTAAAAAAAAAGAAAGTTATAAAAGCCTTCCCACAGTGGGAGGGAGGGATCACCATATCATCATGAATTATACTGCTTCTACACTTTATGGAAAGCTTGCTTCTTAAGAAGCAAGAATAAAAGTAAAGATTTAAGTATGAGTAAAGATTTTAAGTATGAAAATGAAAAAAAAAAATGAGTATTATTTATTAGACTGGGAAGTTGGACGAGAAAATCTAAAAGGTATCACCTAACCCCAGTCAGAATGGCTATGAGCCGGGACCAGCAGTTAGCGTAATGGCTATGTCGCTGGACTTCCATGTAGTCGACTGCAGTTTGAGTCCCGGACCCGGTGGCTTAAAACTCACGCTGGGCATGTGTGCGTGCGTGCCCAAGATCCTGAGAGGAGAATGGAGGAATAGGGATTGCGGCATGGCCATCCCCCCTGGGAGGTGATTTCTCGCTTTCTGTCTCTCTGTCTGTCTCTGTCTGTCTGGCGAGTGCACGCGCCCTATAGGAAAAACCTCTCCAAAAAGAAAAAAAAAAAAAAAAAAGAAGATTGCAGAGAAAAGAGAAACTTGTGTGCTTCTGGTGCGGATGTAAATTGGTACAGCTGCAGTGGAGACAGTGTGGTGGTTCTTCAAAACTATAAAAACAGAACTAGCATATGACCCAGAAATCCCACTCTTGGATGTTCGCTCAAAGAATGAGCTATCACTCAGTTGGGGAGACATCAGCACATCCATGCTTACTCCAGCAGTATTCACAACGGCTAAGACATGGAATGAATCCAAGGGCCCAACAAGTGATGGCTGGATTAGGAAAACGTGACACATACACTACCCAGTCATAAGGAAAAACGAGATCTGCCACTGGGCACTAAGTAGCCAACATGGAAGCTGTAATGCTAAGTGAAACACACTAGGCTATGAAAGACATACACTGTATGTCCCCACTTGCCCCACACTGGGAAAGAAAGTCCCTTACTTACCAAATACAGAATGTCGACATTCTGTGGCGGAAACTGAGAGACTTAGATGGTAGAGAAGCAGAAAAGTCGTGGCAGATACTATATGGCGTGGCAGGGGCTAGAGGGAAGCTGGAGTGGGAAGGGGCTTGGGAAAAAATGATTGAAAGACACAAAAATGCATGTAAACAAGATGAATGGTTTGGACAGTGTACCATGACCGTGTAGAAAAGCACATTGCCCATCTAACATACACCTCTGAACAAAAACTACCAGAATGAATATGGAAGGTGTACACCATAATGTAATGTTCTTTGTTGAAGATGATGGATTCGTTAACATCCTTGAGTTGATGATCACACACTGTATATGTGCTTCGAAAAATCATACTGTAACACCCAAAGATGTACAATTATGTATAGATAAAAAATTACAATTAAAAAAATAAAAGGAAAAATATGAATGGTTAAAACATTGTGTTGTGTCATAGAGCGAGATACTAGGTAGCTATCAAGGATGATACTTAACTACATGCAAATGTTCATGAGTAATTGGTTATTAAAAAGCAGATTTTAAAATCTAATTTAGATATACATAAAATGATGGATATAAAAAAGGATTGAAAGACACTCCTTAACTATGAATTAGGCTAAATCCTTTAATGTATTGATAATTGCTTCTGAAGTGTCTCTTTTTTTCTTTCCTTTTTTTTTTTAGAGGTTTTTGCTATAGGGCGCGTGCGCTCGACAGACAGACAGAGAGAAACTTAGAGACAGAAAACGAGAAATCACCCCCCAGGGGGGATGGTCACGCCGCAATCCCTTCTCCTCCATTCTCCTCTCGGGATCTTGGGCACGCACGCACACGCGCTCGGCGTGAGTTTTAAGCCACCAGGTCCGGGACACAAACCGCGGTCGACTACATGGGAGTCCAGCGACATAGCCATTACGTTAACAGCTGGTCCCAAGTCTTTTTTTTTTTTTTTTATAATTAATTAATTTCTTTGGAGAAATTACCCCCCAGGGGAAATGACCATGCTGCAATCCCTTCTCCTCCATTCTCCTTTCAGGATCTTGGGCACGCATGCACACCTGAGAATGAATTGGTGACGCCGCTGAAGGTTGATGAGCACGTGCACAGTGCAGGGTGCACGTGCGTGCACAGGGGTGGCTGTAAAGAACCGGAAGGGGGCCGAGGTGGCTATCGCAACTTTCCTGGTGCTGAGGTTTGAACTCCTCCCAGGATTCATGTCCCGGGATTTGGTGTGAGGGGACTGAGTGGGTAAAAACTTAAATCTGACTCTGGGGTTGAAAGGTGCGGCTTTTGGGAGAGATTGGGATTAAGGTCATTAGGGTGGGGCTGCCACGATCAACTCCTGGTGGGTTTCTAAGGAGAGAGATTTGGGCGCACACAGAGACACGTACCCCTGCTGTCTCACGATGTAAGGCCTTGGACTCCACCCACAACCGGGCTTCTGATCCCTGACCTGGGCCTCTGTGCTTGAGCTGAACAAAGCTCTACTGTCTCACGTTACTCAGACTCAGGTATTCCCTGTTATTAGCACCAGAATGGACTGGAAACCTGGGGAGGGCAGTGAAGGAGCTGGACTCACTGGGGAAGATGCCATGCTAAGAACCATGAGGCACGCGAGAGCACCTGTGCTTGGGCAACCAGGCAAAGAGGCGTGCGGTGTACGGACAGAACATGGACACAGTTTGAAAAGAGGCGCTCCTGAGGCTGGCCTCGTCGTCAAGGCTTGCTCAGTTCAGAAGCCTAGGGGACTAAGAGCTGGGGGAAGACCAGCGGAGCACAGAGACAGACTGCCTGTCCATTTGAGCAGGGGGCCAGGTGCCCTGGTCTCCCTCCAGCCTTGATCACACCTGAGGCTCGGATTGCTCAACACCCTAAGTGGGAAGCGTCAGAGATCACCAAGAAGGGAAGAGGCCACTCGCAAAAGCAGAGAGAGATGGAGGAGAAGAGAGACAATGAACTGCAGAAGAGGCAGGAGAAAGGAGCTGACGGGTTCCAGGAGGTGAGGAAATTCTTGCAAGATCTGAAAGAGCAAATACACACCATAAAAAAGAATCAAATGGAACTGCTGGAGATGAAGGCTATAATACAGGCAGTCAAAGCTTCCCTTAAAAGTATTAAAAGCAGACTAGATTATACAGAAAATCGAATCTCAGATGTAGAAGACAGAATCACTGGCCTAGAAAAATCCACCATGAAGACTGAGGAAACAGCCCAAAAAAATGAGAATAATATACGAGAAATACTAGATACCATCAAACATCCAAATATCCAGATAATCAGTATCCCAGAAGACAAAGAGACTCATAACGGCATTTATAACCTATTCCATGAAATCTTTGAAGAAACTTTCCAAATCTAGAGAGGCATTCAAAGATCCAGTCCCAAGGAATACAAAGGACCCCAAATAGAATCAACCCAAGAAGATCTTATCTAAGACACGTTATAGCCAGATTGACCAAAGCTACAGACAAAGACAAGATACTAAGATTGGCAAGAGAGAAATGTCAAGTTACCTACAAAGGATATCCCATCAGGCTAACAGCAAACCTCTCATTGGAAACAATGCGAGCAAGGAAAGAATGGGAAAATATATTCAAAGTGTTAAGGGAAAAGCAATTTCAACCAAGAATACTGTACCTGGCAAGATTATCCTTCATATGGGAAGAAAAGACAACATTCTCAGATAAACAAAACCTGAAAGAATTTACTAGCACCAGACCAGATCTCCAAAAAGTTCTGAAGTGAGTGCTATACCAGGAAAATTAAATATAGACACACAGAAACAAGAATTCAAAAACTAAAAAAAGGGACAATGTAATCGTAGGGACAAGTCTGGAGTTGAATATTATATCCCAGAATTTAATCAGGAAGATCGAACCACAACAGAAAATAGATTAAGTACATGAAACTGAACTGGTGAAATAGAATTTTATGACTTTTGATTAAACATTGCTGATTTTCTTCTAGGCTTTGTTTTTTGGTTTTAAGGATGTTTGTCCTGTCTTGAGCTGTCAATAGGTTCATTTACCTACTATTTGAACAGAATCCTAACTCATTTCCTGGCTTTAAGTTTTTTTTTTTTTGGAGAGGTTTTTGCTATAGGGCGCGTGCGCTCGCCAGACAGAGAGAGACAGAGAGACAGAAAGCAGGAAATCACCCCCCAGGGGGGATGGCCACGCCGCAATCCCTTCTCCTCCATTCTCCTCTCAGGATCTTGGGCATGCATGCACACGTGCCCGGCGTGAGTTTAAGCCACCGGGTCCGGGACGCGAACCGCGGTCGACTACGTGGGAGTCCAGCGACATAGCCATTACGCTAACTGCTGGTCCCCTGGCTTTAAGTTTTAAGCAAAATTTCTTAGCATTTATTTATTAAAGCTAAAACTGCTTTTCTTGAAATTAAAAAAATATATGAAAAAATACCTTTATTTTGGAGAGGTTTTTTTCCTATAGGGCATGTGCACTCGCCAGAAAGACAGAGACAGAGAGACAGAAAGCAAGAAATCACCCTCTGGGGGGATGGCCACACAGCATTTCCTTCTCCTCCATTTTCCTCTTGGGATCTTGGGCATGCACGCACACGCACCCGGCGTGAGTTTCAAGCCATGTGGTCCGGGACTCGAACCATGGTCGACTACATGGGAGTCCAGCGACATAGCCATTACACTAACTGCTGGTCCCCCAAAATACCTATTTTTTACCGTAGTAAACTATATAGCATCAGGTAGGTGCTACCTTATAGTATATTCATTCTGCTCACAGTTTCACACCTAAAGTCAGACAGGTATTACAGATATGTATATATCAGCTGAACCTGTTATTGACAGTAGTTAGATTATTTAAGAAATTTTGTGAATCAATAAAATGTGGCAGGGAAAAGGAATAAAAAAACTGAAGACACTACAGGTAGTGTGGGAAGAGAGTGGGAAATGGCAGAGGGTAAAAATGGGGGAATATATATACATATATAAATATGAAACAAGAAATGGAAAATTATTGACGATAACATGTATGACTAAGCCGCTATGCAGTATATTCTGGATGGGATATCACATTTTGTATGCTGGGATGATGTTCAGTGAATAAATGTAAATTAATTAATTAATTAAAAATTAAAAAAAAAAAAAGCAGGCAGGACACAATCTGCACATGGGAAAATGGAGCTGCCTCAGTGGGAGGCTGCAAGGCCTGAGGAGGTAGAAGAAGGAAGAAAGTGTGGGCACAGGATTCTGTCGGGGTAATAGGGCTCATCCCTACAGTTTTCCCCTTCTCCGCCCCTTCTCCTGGCAGGGAGAAAGCTCACGTGCTCGTGAATCACACGAAAAGCGCCCTTGAGACCCCCACACAGGGGGTCCTCACTGCCTTTTCGTCTGTTGGGGACTCGTGCTGGCAGGAGGGGGTGGGCAGAAGTCCAGGCTGCTCCATCTGGAATCTGTCAGCAGGGAGGAGCTGAGAGGCGCTGACTCACACAGCCAGGCTGCTCCCAGGCTGCCTGTGGAGACACCAGCATCGGCTTGTGCTCCGCTAAGGCCCAGCAAGATCCGCAGGCCACTCTCATCGTCTCTGAAGAACTGGACCCTAGCTGGCCGGAAGCGCAGCATTAAGCCCTGCACAGAAGCTGGACACTGCCCGGCCAGCCGGGTTTGAGTCCTGGCCCCTTGCAGCTTGAAAAACATTCAGGATGTGTGCACCTATATCCAGGACCTTGACAGGAAGGAGAACTGTTTTCTAGTTTTCTTCTAACACCCACAGAAGAGGTTCCAGGACTCCTCTGTATAGCAAACCGCATCACTGACAGACAAGCCCAACAGAAGAAAACATTGTAACAGAGCTCACAGACAAGAGGCTAATGGTTGTAATATAAAAAGAGCATCTACAAGTCAATAGAATGTTAAAGCTCAATAAAAATTAGGTACAGGTATGAACTAGCAATTTGTAGAGGAAATAATAAAAGCAGTAAAAAAATAAGTAACGTATGTCTAACATTACAGTCACCAATGAAACACAGTATAGAAAGCAACAGATCTCTATCAGACCTCTGGAAAATGCTCAGCTCAAGTGGGGAAGGTGCTCACATTTTGTGAGTGAGAGTGGAACTTGGTACAGACTTCTAGAGGGCAATTTATAGTATCTATCTAAAATTAAATGTGAATAATCTATGATTCAGTGGCACTTCACTTGTGTATATGTTTGCAAAAGGAGAAGTGGAAAGCAATTTATACATGTATATAAAAAACACTAATTAATGTATGTTCATGCATCAGAATGTTACAAAATCATTACAAGTACTGACGCTGATATCTATGTACTGATATCAAAAGTATTTAGATTAAGGGACAGGCAGTTAGCGTAATGGCTATGTCGCTGGACTCCCATGTAGTTGACTGCGGTTCGAGTCCCAGACCCAGTGGCTTAAACTCACGCTGGGCGCATGTGCGTGCGTGCCCAAGAGAATGGAGGAGAAGGGATTGCGGCATGGCCATCCCCCCTGGGGGGTGATTTCTCGCTTTTTGTCTCTCTGTCTCTGTCTGTCTGGCAAGTGCTTGCGCCCTATAGCAAAAAAAAAAAAGTATTTAGATTACAGGGAAAAGCAAGTTGCAGTGCATTTTGATGATGTTAATTTGTAAATCAAAACTACATACACACACACACACACACACACACACGCACACGTTTACAAATGCACAGGAAGATGTGGTCTCCCGAGGGGTGGCTCTGAGGAAGGGCCATGGAGAGGGAGGTTCATTTTAATCTTTTTTTCTCTATTCTCCTCCTCCTGTATTTACTATGGGTGTATGCTACTTATGCGATCTGAAAAGGAATGAACGAATAAGCAGTCCTGTGCATCCATGTGCTCCACTGATGGTTAAAGGAACAAGGCGGAATGTGAGGATGCTGTACCGGGTGGTTCCTGCAGCACACAGAGGGAGCAGGCTGTCATGTGCTCTGCCCCACACCCCTGTGGTAACCCTGAACTACGTCCTCCCCGGGTACTCAGGTTTATAACAGTGACCCTGGTTCATCAGGAAAAGACTGACTTTAGTATTCTTCTGTCCAGAGGGTGTCGAATGTGGTACATCAGCATTCTCTGAAGGGCTTGTGACCCAAAGACCAGTGGGCCCCAGGTTCGGTAGGTCGGGGATGGGCCCAAGAGTTTGTACTTTGTGGATCCCAGAAAATGCTGATGATGTTCGTCCCAAGGATCCGCTCTCTGAGAACCACCATGGTAGACAGTACACAGGAATGTCTTATTGAATTCTAGTTTCAGCTAGAATGATAAGCTAGGATTAAAACTGGATTAAAGTTAACCCTACTATAAATATTTAAATGTCCACAAATACAGAAACTAGTCAAACTTCGGTGAATTCCTTATAACATACACTTTCTTTGGGTGAGTTATTGATCACAGCCTGGGTGCTAGTCAAATGGAGATAAGTATGCTTTTCATCCTGCTTTATTATCAGCGATTCCCATCCCAAACTACTAAACAAACCCGCTAATACTCATTCACGGAGGGGCCATTCTGCTTTGCATCTGTGTTCGACTCTATGAAAGGTGCCCAAGGGACTGGATGGTAGCACAGGGGTGACCTGTGATGCTCTGCAAGGCTGAGCCACATGGAACGTTCTGAGTTGGTGCCTGAGAGCTCCTGAGTACATGAGGTGTGGGTGCCATGACCTGCGGCTGCTGAGGGTGAGCGTGGACGGGGACGTTAGGACCCCATCGGATGTGCTGCTCGTGTGGATCTGTCTCTCTCTCGCTCATGTTAGTACATTAGTAAGCTTTAGTAAGGAGGGAAAACTATAAAAGGAAATCATTGTAATTAAATCCTTGGAAATAAAATGACACATTCTGATCAGTGATTTGCCATGGAATCATAGAGCGTTAAGATTAAAGACTGGTTAAACCAGTCTCTCAGATGGTTTGAATTCTGGCTATATCATTCAACCAAAGAGTTACCCATTCTTTCCTTAAACACCTTCAAATTTTTACACCAAAATAAACTCTTGTTTTAATTCTATTTTCCACAAATTTTCTGAAGCACCATTGTATCCTTTCATTTTATTTTCACAACAACCCTACAGAGTTGATGTGCCCACTTTTCAGAAAACCTGAAGCTCTGAGTTGGAATAATTTATATATTGACTTAAAGGGACTCAATTACCGGAAAGTTCATCCTATGAATATTAGCCTTCTGGTGAGTCAATAGGGATCCTCGTTTCTGTTGGAGCTCTTCTCTGGGCCGGGCCTGCACTCCTGACAACACACTCCTGGGGTGTGCCTCAGTGCCACACACCTGGCATGGGCTTTAGGGCTGAGGCGATACGAGCAGCCATGGTGGCCTGCAGCAGTGGAAGACTGCAATCCCACATTTGCAGTTAGGACTAGTAACATCTGCCCAAATGGGCGGATGAGGCCATTCTGGATCTGGAGCTGGACTCTGACCAGTCGCGCCTTCCCAGCAAATGTTTATAACAGCAGAAGCACACTGCAGGCCCTAGCACATCATGGTTACGTTAAGTCCAATCCACCCATTGCTTCTGCTGTTCTTGGGGGCAGGAGGACCAGAACAGAATATGAAGAGCCACTGGAAGTGATGGGAAAGATGATCTTGTGCTGATGGTAACTTTACTGATCAAAGAAAAGAAAAGAAAAGAAAAGGAAAGGAAAGGAAAGGAAAGGAAAGGAAAGGAAAGGAAAGAAAAGAAAAGAAAAGAAAAGAAAAGAAAAGAAAAGAAAAGAAAAGAAAAGAAAAGAAAAGAAAAGAATCTTCACATTATCCATGGCAGTATCCTCCAGGGTCTTCCTCACATAGCATAGTTTCTTTTAAGTTATGTGTTGGATTCTCATAGATTTATTTCAGAAAAGAGGAAAACAGTCTATGAGGCCCCATGTCTGTAGGACTCACAACCAGGTCCTCTCTCAGCATGACCAGACTTATTTCCTTGCAATGGCACAATTCTGTACAGTCTTCTTCCCTCAAATGCACACCAAATATGAACAGGAAAAAGCAGCTTGTTGCTCATTTTTCCAAATGGCCATCTTGTTATCCAGACTCCTTACAAAGAACAAGAGGTGGGGGCCCTCTGATAAAGTTTCATTAAATTTAATCAAATGATGCGCTTTCTTAGAAATACTCAAAAGCATATTTTCATTGACTTTAAAATTAAATTAGGTGCAGGGACCAGCAGTTAGCATAATGGCTATGTCACTGGACTCCCACGTAGTCGACCGCGGTTCAAGTCTCAGACCCGGTGGCTTAAATTCACGCCGGGCGCGTGTGCGTGCGTGCCTAAGATCCCGAGAGGAGAATGGACGAGAAGGGATTGTGGTGTGGCCATCCCCCCTGGGGGGTGATTTCTCGCTTTCTGTCTCTGTCTCTCTCTGTCTGTCTGGCGAGCGCATGCGCCCTATAGCAAAAAAAAAAAAAAAGTTAAATTAGGTGCTAAGTGCAAGCAGCAAGAGATTCCACGAGCCTGGAAAGGTTTTAGATGAACTGATTTCCAACCTCCTCCTACCCTCATCAGCAGCTCCTACTCTGGCAGTAATATAAGGGTTCTTCAAAAAGTTCTTGAAGAATATGCATTATTTAAAAAAATGCATAGATTTCAAAAAATTTCTGGACCAAAATAAACTCAGACTTTCATCCCCTTTTTCCACAAAAATTGCTAAAGTCCCATTGTGCATATGAGAAATGAAGAATTACTCTGGTCTGAGGCCACTGTCTGAAGATAAGAGCAGTCAGCCAGCCAACAGGGACAAGCTTAGCTGAAAGTAGCAACATCTGCCCATTATTTTGGGGAGTACTGGTTGATAAAAGTATAAGATATCTAAGCTCTTATCAAAATGTTGGGTCCTTGGTTTCAAAAAACATAAATGACGTTGGATCCCATCTCTAACCATTAACAAAAATCAACTCAAAATGTATCAAACATTGGGGCCAGGCAGGTGGCATGATGGCTGAGGTGGCTAGATCCCACATAGCCAACGATGCAGTTTGAGTCTCAGACCCAGTGGCTTGGGAAACATGATGAGTGCATGTGCTTGAGTGCTCCAAATCCCAAAGGAGAGTGGAGGAGAAAGGACTGTGGCATGACCTTGCTTTCTCACTTTCTATATCTTTCCTTCTCTCTCTCCAGCAAGTGCACATGTCCTATGGCAAATTGTTTAAAAAATGTATCGAAGAATTATACTTAAACCCTCAAATTATAAAACTACTGTGAAAAACAGAGAACATGTGAAGACTCTGCAACAGGCAAAGATTTTTCAAATAAGACCCCTAACACGCAGGCAACAATTCCAAAAATAAACAACTGGAGTTACAACAAGCTAAAAAGTCTGTGCACAGCAAAGGAAACAACAAATAGAGTGAAGAGACAGCCCACAGAATGAGAGAAAAATATATGAAAACTATCCTTCAGATAAGGGATTTATAACCAGAACTCAGAAAAAAACCAATAATCCAATTTTAAAAATAGGCAAATGGATTAAATAGACAACTCTCTAAGGAAGACAAATGAATGACTGAAAAGCATATTTAAAAAGTGTTCAGGGAACCAGCAGTTAGCGTAACGGCTATGTCGCTGGACTCCCACGTAGTCGACCGCGGTTCGCGTCTCAGACCTGGTGGCTTACAACTCACGCCGGGCGCGTGTGCGTGCGTGCCCAAGATCCCGAGAGGAGAATGGAGGAGAAGGGATTGCGGCGTGACCATCCCCCCTGGGGGGTGATTTCTCGCTTTCTGTCTCTATGTCTCTCTCTGTCTGTCTGGCGAGCGCACGCGCCCTATAGCGAAAAACCTCTCCAAAAAAAAAAAAAAAAGTGTTCAATGTCTCTTGTAAGGAAAATGCAAATCAAAACTACAATGAGATATCACTTAACTATAGTCAGAATGGGAATGATGGATAAAGCAAAGGACGAGTGCTGGTGAGATTGTGGTGAAGAGAACCCTCCTGCACTATTGGTAGGAATGTAAATTAGTACACCCTCTGCAGAAAACAATATGAAGTTTTCTCAAAAATTCACAAATAGAACTACCATATGAGCCAGTAATCCCACTCCTCAGCATTTACCCAAGGTATAGGGAAACACTGAGTTGGAAAGACACTTGCACATTAATATTATTGCAGCATTATTGACAATTGTTAAGACACGTAATCAACATAAGTGCTCCAAAACTGATGATTGGGTTGAAAAAATGTGGCACATATACACTATAGAATACTACTCAGCCATAAAAAAAACTATGAGATTCTGTCACTTGATACAAAGTGAATGAATATCGAAGATTTAATGCCAAGTGAAGTAAGCTAGACTTTGCAAAAGACAAATACTGTATATCCCTGCAGATGTCTGCATTCTATGGCAGAAATTGAAAGATGCAAAGACATAATAGTAGGAAAGGCAAGTGCAGATACAAGAGACTATGTGGGAGGGGAGTGAACAATGAGGGGTTTGTGGGAAGAGCTTGGGAAATTACCATTTAACAGACACAGAATGTAAGGTTCTTTGTTGAAAACAATGTATATGTTAATATCCTTGATTGATTATCATATAGTGCAATCATGCTTTGAAAATTCATGTGTTTTTTGTTGTTTGTTTGTTTTTTAGTTTTTTGCCATAGGGCATGTGTGCTGGCTGGAAAGAGACAGAGAGAGAGATAATGAGAAATCACTTCCCAAGAGGTAGGCTACACCACAGTCCCCCACATACACACCCCATTTTTCTCCTGGGATTTGGGCACACACGCATTCATGATTTTCAAGCCGCCAGGTCCAAGACTCAAACTGCAATCAACCAGGTGAGAATTCAGTGCCTTAACCACCATGACACCTGCTGGTTCCTGAAAAAACATATTGTATACCATAAAGATGTACAACAATTACATGTAAATAAGATATTGTAAAATGAAATTGGAAGAAAAAAGATAATGCAAGTCGGCTATTAAAAAGGAAGTCGAGTGATGGTAGAGTAAAGGAATAGGCAAAGATGTTCATTTTATTACAACTCTTTGAAGAATTGTTGAAAGTAAGACTGGCTTTACAATACATAGTTGTGCATAATTTTTACTAAGAGAGGTGCTATAGGCAAGAGGAATCCACTAAGCCTTTTCCTGCAGTATCAGGATGTGTCCACTTCCAGGTGAGACTCCTGAATGTCCCACTTCATACCAGGGTCCAGGATTAAAGCCTGCAGTCAGCCCTCTGGGATCCAGCCGCCTTAACCTCCACGCCATCTGCTGGCCCAGATGTGTAGCATTGGGTTGAGGGCACTCTGTGTATGTGTCATCGTCACCAGCAGCACCTGTCTTCCGGTAGGCGAAGCACTAAGGTGGCTGATCACACAGCATGCAGGATGGGCTTGGACCCCACTTCTGCTCCAGGTGGTGGCATGGGGCCTTAGAGCACAAACTGTCAGAGCACCTCCAGTGCCTGCAGACTACTGGGCGTGGAGACGGAAACCCTTCTGGTCAATAACTTGGGTCTTCAAGCAGTTCCATGTCTACCTTGGCTGCTGGTACCATTTCGGCTCTCAGAAGCTGCCTGTGCGCTTCACTCTCATCCACTCTCCCCAGCAATAAAGTGCTTTAAAATGATAGCGCAAAACCCACATCCATTCACTTCTCACCAGCATGAGCCACAGTCGGCTCTGGAAGTCACTTTTGACTTTGATACCTCACCCTTTCCAAGCATGCAGAATAGCCCCGGTGCGCGCCCCTGCACACAATGGCAGACAGGGCTGAGCTCCCCACCTCTGGCCCTTATACACGGCATCGGTGCAGCAAAGTGCTCGGGTGACTGCAAGAGCCTCTCCGTGGCCCCTGCTGTCTTCCCTTCTATTTCTGTCTCTTGCCCTTCCTCCTTTCCTCCTCTCCCTGCGTCTCTTTGCTATTTTAAAAGTGCCCATTACTCTTTGCTATTTTAAAAGTGCCTTACTGCCAAAGGCATGGATTTCGATTCTCTTATCCCAGAACATCCACACAGGCCCTTCTCCTTCCCAAGATACTGCAGGGGATGGCCCCAGGGGAGTCAGGAGTCACCACGGGATCCTGGAGGGACACTGCTTTGCTCTTGGGAAGGCTTTTTGGTACTAGTGGGAGCAAAGGTGTCCATGTGTGACAGAGGGGGCGGCTAGAGCACCTGCCCATGTGGCCTTCCCGGTCCACCTGCTGTAGGGACAGCTCTCAGTTGAGATCCCCCTAGCACCACTCGGCACTAGATTGCTCTGCCCCACATGAGGCCATGTGCACGGGCCTTAGCATGGACCCCTTTAGAGTAGCCATAGTGGGTACACCTTCACCCCAGTGACTGCTCTGTGGCTGCATTTTGTCCTAAGTCTAAATCCTGCAGTGCTTCCCGGAGGGTTGGACTCATCAACCTGGTAGGAACTTTATTTCTGAAGAGAACGAGATTTCGACTTCCCTTTGGTGCACACACTGGTTTCATTTCTGGTGGCCTTTACAGAATGGCTCAGGCTAGTCCGTTCCATGGTTGTCCCTCGCATCTGGAGCTCTCCAGGAATGGTGGCTCCTGCGTCAGAGCATCTCTGGGCATGTGGCCTCAGGCCAGTTGCTAATGTCACCGTGCTCGGTTACAGTGGGTATGAGGTTGCCATCTCGGTCTCTGGCAAACTGACTGTGTGGAAGTGAGCCCTGGGCCCTGGAAGGTTTCTTGTGGCATGGACAGGGCCACCTTTCTCAGGGGGCCCACCAAACCCTCAGGATGACCACCTTCCTGCCTTTCTGGGTCTAGATCTTAAAATCTACATGAGGCCTGGAGAGAGCACACATGTCCAGGCTTGCGCTCCCTGCCAGCCCTGCACTGGGGGTTGGGGGGCCAAGGCTGGATTTCACTTTCTGCCCCGTGGGAACCAGAGAAGGTGGGGATTCCGCTACCAGTGATGGGGCCTGGAGAGGCACGCTGTGGGAGCATGGCCTTCCATCTTGATACAGTCGGACCCACCTCCCTGATGGTTCTCCTGGACCCGGCCCCTCCCCCCTGCACCTGCATCCTGCTTCTTCACACCTGCACCCTGTTCTTACACCTGCATCCTGTCCTCCTCACACCTGCACCCTGCCTCCTCACACCTGCACCCTGTCCCCTCTCACACCTGCACCCTGTCCTCCTCACGCCTGCACCCTGTCCTCCTCACGCCTGCACCCTGTCCTCCTCACACCTGCACCCTGTCCCCCTCACGCCTGCACCCTGTCCTCCTCACGCCTGTACCCTATCCTCCTCACACTGCACCCTGTCCTCCTTACACCTGTACCCTGTCCCCTTTCACGTCCCCCTCCTGCACCCTGTCCCCCTCATGTCTGCACCCTGTCCCCCTCATGTCTGCACCCTGTCCCCCTCACACCCTGTCCCCCTCATGTCTGCACCCTGTCCCCTCACACCTGCACCCTGTGCACCCTGTCCCCTCACACCTGCATCCTGTCTCCTTCACGACTGCACCCTGTCCCCTTCACACTTGCATCCTGTCCTCACACCTGCACCCTGTCCTCCTCACACCTGCACCCTATCCCCTTCACACCTGCACCCTGTCCCCCTCACACCTGCACCCTGTCCCCTTCACACCTGCACCATGATCCCTCGCACCTGCACCCTGTCCTCACACCTGCACCCTGTCCCCACACCTGTGCCCCTCCCCTCACACCTGTACCCTGTCCTCAGCACCTTCCCCCATTTCACACCTGTGCCCTGTCCTCAGCACCTTCCCCCATTTCACACCTGTGCCCTGCCACCATCCACACTGTTTTTATTCAGTGAGAAGGAGATTTAAAAGCACTGGCATCTCCTGCTCCAGAGCTTCATCCCTCCAGGAATAATGGCCATCACCAGGCATTTATATGAAACATCACTTCCACTTGAGCTCCACGTGGCCCTCACCGCTCTCTCAAGTAAAAACGGCCTGTTCACTTTGAGGTCTTTTCATTTTCTCTGCTATGAAGCCATGAGCCCTTGCGGGAGACAACCCCAACTGACAGCCCACGCAGCAGTCACAAACTCATCAGGAGACAGGGGAGAGAGCAGTGTGTCCGGGGGGAGATGCCGTGGCTGTGCTGCATGAAATGTTTTGCTGCAGACTCCCGGTTCATGGGGCTCCAGGTAAGAGGGTCCACTTAATGACACGTGGCTCTGGCAGTGCCAGAAAGCTTTCCAGGGCCTTCTGGCAGCTGGTGCTAATGCTTCTCCATTTTCTTTTCACAGAACTACATCAGGAAGGGGGTACTGGCGGAGGGAGCCGCCTGACAGTCACCAGCCTGGCCTCCTCCGCGGTCTCCTCCTTCATAGCTGGGGACCCTCCTGCTCTCACCAAAAGGCTGTGAGAACAAATGATCATAGTAATCGAACAACCACGCTGTGCGCCAACGATGTGCATAAAAGATTTTAAGGTACTGCCACAGCCAGAGAGCTTGGGCTTCTGGTTTATGAGTTCATGACATTGTTAGAGTAAAGGAAAAGGACGTTTTTATTTATTATTTTTATTTATGCCCAGCGTGTTTCTCATGCCACTGGGTTCTGCACTGGAACTGCACAGTCAGCCATGTGGGATCCAGCTGCCTTAATCACTGTACTATCTCCACCTCACCCAGTAAAGGGCATTTTTATTCAAAAGCTATTATACTTATCAAACGCGCTTTAATATATGTAGCAATGGTGACACACACAGAAGACTGGGAACCTTGTGGGTCTCTGCTCAGCAAAGCAGACAGCATTATGTTGGTGAGGCTGAGTGATAGCATTAAATATTTTAGGTGATTTTAAAATAAGCTAAGTTAGCATCCTCCTTCAGATACTACAGCCTGATGTGTGTGCACAGAGAAGGAAGAGCAACCATCTCTATAAAAGAGAGCCACCTCAAGCATTTGCTAATCATCTTCAACATGCATCTCATTTTTTATTCTAAGAGCAAAGTGCTGGGAAACTTTATTGTATTTACTTTTGCCAACTAAGTAAATAATGCACTGCCTCATAAGCGCATCATGCGTGAAAGGTTCGCATTGGCTGGTTTTGTACCTGGTTAACCCAGCCTGACATATTCTCTTGATAGGTGGCCACTTACCAACGGTGTCATTGCAGATTTGCTGAAATACTGAATTTCTAAGCCTGCACCTTCTTCATATTTTTAAGTAACTCTAGTGGCATCTTTTGCAAGCTTCTTGATATGCCTTCTGGTATCTCCTTACTGCCTTTATATTCATGTCTGAAGCAGAGTGGTCTCCAGTTTTCTCTGAAAACTGTACCCCACAGAAGGGACAGAAAGAGTTTTTTTTCCTTCTTTTTCTTTTCCTTTTTTTTTTTTTTTTTTTTTTTTTTTTTTTTTTGCTATAGGGCACGTGCGCTTGCCAGACAGACAGAGACAGAGAGAGAGAAAGCAAGAAATCACCCCGAAGGGGGGATGGCCATGCCACAATTCCTTCTCCTCCATTCTCCTCTCGGGATCTTGGGCACGCACGCACACGTGCCCGGCGTGAGTTTTAAGCCACCGGGTCCGGGACGCGAACTGCGGTCGACTACATGGGAGTCCAGCAACATAGCCATTACGCTAACTGCTGGTCCCTCAAGAAGTATATTTTTAAAGTTACAACTATCTGAGAAATTTTCAGGTATCTTCCCTTTTTATTTTAATGCCTTTGTGGTCTACCATGTACGTTGTACTAGTTCTACTCTTTTTCATCTTTTAAGAATTATTTTTGACCCAGCATACAGTCCATCTTGGGGACTCTTTCACGCATACCTAAGAATCTGTAACTGCTGTTGTTGGATAGAATCTTCTTTTAATTAGATCTAGTTGATTTGTAGTGCTGTTCAGGTCATCTGTGTCTTTACCGATTTTCTGTCTGCTTACTCTATTACTAACAGAAGAGTAATATAATTGGAGACCTCCACAGTTCCAGTTATGACGGTTTCCTTTCTCTTTTATCAGTTTTTGCCTCCTATTTCAACTCTTTGTGGTTATGTGCATACAAATTTAGGCCTGCTGCATCCTGGAGAACAGACCCCTTTATCACTATGTATGTATGTCTTCATCTGTGGTGTCTTCTTTGTTCCAGAATGAATCTAGCTACTCCTCCACGTTGTGATTCGTGTTACCTGCAGTGCACATCTGGTCCCACTCCTTTACTTTAAATCTGTGTCTTTTCACTTAAATTAGGTTTCCAGTAAACAACAGATAGTTGGATCTCGGTTTTCTGATTCAGTCTGACACCCCCTGTCTTTTAACTGATGTTCAGACCCCTCACAGTAAGCAGTTATTAATATAGTTGGATTAATAGCAGCTCCTTTGTGTATCGTTGCACTTGTTCTGTTTCTTTTCCCCTCCTTTTTAGTCTTCTCTGGGTTTAACTAGCATTTTATAAGATCCCATATTATCCTCCATATTGGACTGTCAGAAAAGTCATGACATAGTTTTTGTTTTTCTATGCAAAAATGCATCATGACTTTTCTGACAATCCAATATAAAATTCAGTGGTTGCCCCCATGGTTAATAGTAGACATTTTAAACTACCTTTAAACAGTACCACACAGTTTCATGTGTCACACAAGTGCCTCACAGCACAGTATTTCCAGATCCTTCTTTCATCTCTTGGGATGTTGTTACCACTTCTCACTCTTCCATCTGCTATAATCAGTCATCTAAAATAGCACTACTGTTGCTTCAAACAGACAATGATTTTCTAGATAAATTAAAAACAGGGAAAATAAAAGATTGTATTTCACCTTTATTTATATCTTCTTGTTCTTCCTTTCCTTATGTAAATACAAGTTTTTGTTAGTTTGTTTAGATTTTTGTCATAGGGTGTGTGAGCTTGCCAGAGAGAGACACAGAGAGGGAAAGTGAGAAATCACCCACCAGGGGATGGTCACGCCACAACCCCTTCTCCTCCATACTTCTCTTGGGAGTTTGGGCACACATGCACACACATGCATCTGGTATGATTTTTAAGCTGCTGGGTCTGGGACTCAAACCATGGTCAGCCATGTGGGAGTCTAGTGCCTTAATTACCACACCACCTGCTGGCCCCTAAATCTAAGTTTTATGTACATCGTTTTCCTTCTGTCTGAGGAATTTATTATTTCTTATAAACTCAAGTCTGCTGATAATGAATTCCCTCCATTGTCTGTCTGAAACAGTGCTTGTTTATTGCTTATATTTATTTATTTATGTTTTAAAATTTTAATTTATTTTTGTCAAGAGCACCCTGATAAGGTCTTCATATTGTAATCCATCTACCCCCAGTTTAGCTAGTCCCAATCACAGGCACTTGCACATCTGGTGTGTACAGGGAGGCCCTGGAACTGAACCTGGGACCTTCCCATGTGAGGCCAGTATTGCACTACTGCTGTGCCACTTGTTGGTCTAAGTTTTTATTTTAACCTTTACTTTTTTTTTCTTTTTTTTTTTTCTAGAAGTTTTTGCTATAGGGCGCATGTGCTCACCAGACAGAGAGAGAGAGAGAGAGATACAGAGAGATAGAAAGCGAGAAATCACCCCCCAGGGGGTATGGCCACGTCGCAATCCCTTCTCCTCCATTCTCCTCTCGGGATCTTGGGCACGCACGCACACACGCCCGGCGTGAGTTTAAGCTACCGGGTCCGGGACGCGAATCGCGGTCGACTATGTGGGAGTCCAGCGACATAGTCATTATGCTAACTGCTGGTCCCATTTTAACCTTTACTTTTGAAAGATATTCTTGCTGGGTATATAATTCAGGATTGGTAGATCTTTCTTTTTCAGTATTTTTTTTAGTCTGTTTGTTCTTTCATTTCTCTCTCTCTCAATGCCAAAGGGATGTACACTTGCCAGAGCGAGACAAAGGGAGAGGAGGAAGGGGAAAGTGCTCTCAGTGTAGTGTGGTCATGCCACGATCCCTTCTCCTCCATTCCTCCATGCTGTGGAGACTCTGGTATGCACGCACATGTTCCCAGCATGATTTTCAAATCTCCAGGGCTGGGATTTGAACCACATAGTTGTCCACGTGGGATTTGGCTCACTTGACTACCAGGTCATGGGACCAGCCCTTCATCTCTTTAAAGATTGCACTCGATTGCCTTCTTTTTCTTTATTCATGACTGTGTGTACATGTGTAAGAAAGAATGAGAGAGAGAGAGAGAGGAGTAAGAAAGAGAGAGAGGAGTGAGAGAGAGAGAGAGAGAGAGAGAGAGAGAGAGAGAGGAGTACCCTTCCAGAAACGGAGTTTGGCCATGCTGCGATCCCACCCTCCAGCCCTCTAGCCCATCTGATACTGTGTGTATCTGAAGTGCTTCAGGATGACCGGGCTGGAGATCTGAATGTTGGTTGCCTCCCTGCTGTTCCCCTGCCTTTGAGGACATCTGTGTTCAAGATTTTCTCAATTTTCTACAGTTTAGATACACTATATCTAGTTTTTTAAAACAATGTTTTTGTTTCCTTTTGTTCTAATTCTGTTTGACTGTCTCTCGCTTCCTCAGAACAGCGGCTTGGTGTCTATCATGAATACTGAAAACCCTTGGTCACTGTTTCTCTAGATACTTCCTCTGTCTCTTGTTTGGTATCCCCGTTACACAGACGGCACCCCATGCTACGCCGCCTCACAGCTCTCGGGCCTTCTGCTCTGCTCCGTTCTGTGTGCCAGGCTTTTGCTCACTGTGTCGCAGTTTGGGGCATTTCTTTTGACCTACCCTCAAGTTCAGATTCTTTACCCAGCCATTTCTAGTCTGCCAATAAGTCTGACAAAAACATGCTTGACTTCTGTTACAGATTGAATGTCTCCCCAAAATTCATGTGTGGAGATTGAGTTGTGATGGGATTAAGAGAGTGAAAACTTAATCCAACAATGGCGTTGAGGGGTGGGGCATGCAGGAGAAGGTAAGAATAAGGTCATCAGGGCATGACCCCTGCCACTGACTCCTGGTGAGTTTATGAGGAAGGGTGTGGGGGGAGTGAGACTGGGACAGGTGCGCTTGTGCACAGCTGCTCACGAGTCTGCCCTCGGTCACACCGTGAAGCTGCCAGCAGACCCTCACCAGGTTGGCCTCTAGGCCTTGGGCCTCCAAACCATGAGCGGAATAAACCCCTATTCTCTTATGTTCATCTCTAGCATGTCTCTTCCTAGCTTTCATCTCTTGGCTGACATTAACCAGGTTCCCTCATGCTGTCTACCGTTCCCATTAATCATAGTCATTTAAATCTCTCTGATAATTCCAGTGTCTGAGTCATACTGGAGTTTGGCTCTGATAATTGCCTTGTCTTTCCATTTTTTTTTTTCATGACTTTTGGCATGCTTTGTTAATATTTTGTTGAAAGACAAGAACAGATTAAAGTACATAAATAAGCCTTTGGTGTGAGAATTTGTGTTAATTTAGACAGGAATTGGAGCATGGTGTGTGTGTGTGTGTGTATGTGTGTTGTAAAATTAGGTACCAGAAGAGCTTCTAATTGCACTAATATCTTTTTTTTTTTTTTTCCTTTCCTCTGCCATGGGGCTTCCCCTCAGTCAGGGTATATAACCTGCAGTTCTCCCAGCTCAAACCCTTAGTCATTGTACTGGTGACTCATTCATATCCAGGCAGGTGTTGGGTTGGGATGGTCAAGGATGATCATGGAATACACAGTGGGCCAAGGGTAAACTTTGGCGAGGAATATGACTTCAAAACTCTTGGGACCAGCAGTTAGCGTAATGGCTATGTCGCTGGACTCCCATGTAGTCGACTGCAGTTCGCGTCCGGGACCCGGTGGCTTAAAACTCACGCTGGGCACGTGTGCATGCATGCCCAAGATCACAAGAGGAGAATGGAGGAGAAGGAATTGTGGCATGGCCATGCCATCCCCCCTTCGGGGTGATTTCTCGCTTTCTCTCTCTCTGTCTCTCTGGCGAGCACACGTGCCCTATAGCAAAAAAACAAACAAACAAACAAAAAAAAACCAAAAAAAAAAACCTTTCTGTCCCTTCTGTGGGGTACAGTTTTCAGAGAAAACTGGAGACCACTCTGCTTCAGACATGAATACAGAGGCAGTAAGGAGATACCAGCAGGCATATCAAGAAGCTTGCAAAAGATGCCACTAGAGTTACTTAAAAATATGAAGAAGCAGGGTGCAGGCTTAGAAATTCAGTATTTCAGCAAATCTGCAATGACACCGTTGGTAAGTGGCCACCTATCAAGAGAATATGTCAGGCTGGGTTAACCAGGTACAAAACCAGCCAATGCGAACCTTTCACGCATGATGCGCTTATGAGGCAGTGCATTATTTACTTAGTTGGCAAAAGTAAATACAATAAAGTTTCCCAGCACTTTGCTCTTAGAATAAAAAATGAGATGCATGTTGAAGATGATTAGCAAATGCTTGAGGTGGCTCTCTTTTATAGAGATGGTTGCTCTTCCTTCTCTGTGCACACACATCAGGCTGTAGTATCTGAAGGAGGATGCTAACTTAGCTTATTTTAAAATCACCTAAAATATTTAATGCTATCACTCAGCCTCACCAACATAATGCTGTCTGCTTTGCTGAGCAGAGACCCACAAGGTTCCCAGTCTTCTGTGTGTGTCACCATTGCTACATATATTAAAGAGCGTTTGATAAGTATAATAGCTTTTGAATAAAAATGCCCTTTACTGGGCGAGGTGGAGATAGTACAATGATTAAGGCAGCTGGATCCCACATGGCTGACCGTGCATTTCCAGTGCAGAACCCAGTGTCATGAGAAACACGCTGGGTATAAATAAAAATAATAAATAATAAATAAAAAATAAATAAACATCCTTTACCTTTCTTTACTCTAACAATGTCATGAACTCATAAACTAGAAGGCATTTCAGTTTTCAGAGGTTTTGTTAATTCGATGTATTCTTTCTGAATGAAACATTCAGGAAAGAAAGTTCTGTTATTATTAATTTTCCCATGAACCCAATAATACAAATATGTTGTGTGCGTCATTCTCTCCCATCCTTGGAAATTCAGCTGCAGTGGATTCTATCTTCCCGAAGCGGAGGATGCAGTACTAACTGTCTCTTCTGGGGCCTTGCCATCTCTGTGCCCTGCCATAAGTGCCTGGCCAGCGGAGCCCTGCACACGTGACAGTGGTGGCTTCCTGTGCTGGGTTGTGACGAGGTCTCGAACTGTGCCCTGCTGACTGGGCATGCGTGCTTTTGGAACGCAGCTCAGTTACCACCATGTACCTTGTCTTGTGCAGGGGTCTGAGCCCCCAAGGCTTTATTATTTTCACTCTTTCTCCTCTCGCTCAGACCACACGGAAGGTGACAGATGAGTCCTCAGTGGACTATTTAATGTCCCACCACCAGCAAGCACTGATCACCAAACCTGGGAGCGGAGATACCTCCAGTTGTTTCAGCCTCCAGCTGTGCAGGAACTTCCCCCGCCACCACCGTGTGGAGTCTCCTCAGCTCATGTGGAAGAGACAACCATCTCCACGGTCCCTCCCATACCCCAATGCACAGACAGCCTGAACATAAGAACGTCATTTTATGCCACTAGGTATGGGGTGGACCAGTGTCCTAACTAACATGCTGAGGGTTATCAGAAAACCAGGAGCAAGTACTACACATAAAATGCTCTCTGAAAAGCCAGTTACGAATTACATAGCTTAAGGCTAGGAGTTTGTGGGAAATGATACACGGTTAGCCTGAATTAGAACTCACCTCCTCCTTGGGACCAGCAGTTGGCGTAATGGCTATGTTGCTGGACTCCCATGTAGTTGACTGTGGTTCAAGTCCTGGACCTGGTGGCTTGCAGCATGGCCATCCCCCCTGGGGGGTGATTTCTCACTTTCTGTCTCTCTGTCTCTCTCGGTCTTTCTGATGAGCGCACGTGCCCTATAGCAAAAAAACTCTTAAAAAAAAAAAAAAAAAAAGAGAACTCACCTCCTCCTGAAGAGTGAGGGAGGCAAGCCATGGAGGTCAGAGTTTGGAACCTCTTACTAGTTAGTGTAGTTTTGGGTCCATATTTAAACTCTCAGGACCTCAGTTTCCCCCTGTGCAAAACCTGACCGTGTGCCTTGCCTCATGCAGGTTCTGAGCCCCAAAGGCTCGTTAGTTTTATCCCTTCTCCTTTCACTCAGTGTCGAGCGCCCGGGAGACACTCAATACAGAAAGTCAGGCTGGGTCTTGCTGCATTGGGTCTGGGCTATGGCAGGGTCTGCTCTCCCCCTAGGAAATTACCCCCTTTTACTGCTGGAGCTTTGTACTTTAATATAGTAATAAAAATAGGAGGGTCTCCAAATTTTATGAAAATGCATATAATAAAAGTAAACTATACATGGACTTCAACATTTTTTATACCAAAATAAACAAATACTTTAATTCCATTTTTCCGTAAGGTTTTGAACTCTCTCTGTATTGTAGTCAATAATGGTTCATTATATAGAGATGACACTACATTTATCTGGAAAAGGGAAGTGTGTGTGTGTGCACATGTGTGTGTGTGTACACACATATGTGTGTATGTGCAAACATGTGCTCCTGTGAATACCCGTGCCCATGAGAATCATCTCTGAAGGGACCCATGGCCAGCAGATGGGGGACGCCATGGTTAGAGGAGGCGGTCGGCCGTCTGTGTCCACAGGGGAGCTGGGGCCATCAAACGCTCTTGCTTTTCCTTTGACTGCGTAGCTGCCTCTTTTGGGAGCCTCAATTTTCTTGCTACCCTCCTCTTCTCCACTGTGGGAAACGAAGTGCCCTTCTGGTGAGTAACTAGTTAGCAACCGCAGGGTGCTCCGACCTCTGCCCGTGTCCTGGGCCCCACCCCATCCAGACAATTCCTCCTGGCGAGCCCTGCTTTGCTTCAGATAATGAATGGGCTGACCTCTGCCGTGGCTCTCCACCACCTCTGGAACGGCCTGGCAGGTGACCCGCTGCCTCTGCCTCTTCCTAACAGCAGCTTCCCAGTGACAATGACAGCAGGTCACAGTGGGGTGGGAGGAGGTGCAGCAAAGGCTCAGAGACTGCATGAGGATCCATGGCCCCCGCCCAGTCCAGGGCTTTCCCGTGCACCCCTGTCCCTAGGAAAAATGAGGCTCCTTGGGACCTAAACGAGAAGCTGGGGCAAGGGGTCCCCAAAGGCAGAATCACGGGCTAACACAGAGTGTTTTTCACTCTCCAACAGTAAAACAAAGGGATAACCCAGGGCCGTAGCCTCTCTAACTCTCTGGCGGGTTTACCTTGTAGACAGATTCAAACAGAAGCCCCCATTTGGGGGGTGAACTGTACCTGGTGGCTACTGCCCAAGATTTGTCTCCTCAGAGGAGCGTCTGTGACTCTGCAGGGGCCATAGCTGGAAGAAAAAGTGCATTTTTTCCCCTCCGTAGTATTTGCTGAATTCGTTATTGTTTCAGTTAAGAAAACACTAATTTTGGAAGAGGTTCTCATCACTTGGTTATAGAAGTTTGATATATGAAATGCCAAAAAAAAAAAAAAAAAAAAAAAAAAAAAAAAGAGGGGCAGAATGTGAGAGAAGGGGCCCGCAGGTGGTCTGGTGGTTAAGGCACTAGACTCCCACATAGCTGACCGCAGTTCAAGTTCGAGAGCTGGTGGCTTGCTTTCTCACTTTCCCTCTCTCTCTTTGTCTGTCTCTTTGGTATGTGCCCTGTACCAAATTACAATAATAGTAATAATAATGACAAACGAAGTTAAATAGATAATTCTAAAAAAAACCAAAAAGGTTAGAGAGAAGAAGTGAGATTCTCCCAGACAGAAGGTCACGGTGGCAATTTCCACGCAGGACAATTCTGTTTGCTTTACTAGGAGGGGACGTGAGCACTGTGCATGTCAGGAAGGGACATTTCAACACAGCATCTTTTTCCAGCTTAGCGATGAGAGTGAAATACAAAGGGAATGAAACTGCCTAGGGACGCTGTCTTCTCCCCTCGGGGGCTTTGTGGGTTGGCAGAGTAACAAGCCGGTAGGAATGTGGTGACGTGCCAGGTCAGAAACGAAACTCATAAAGTGGGAGAGAGAGAGACAGGTAGGGCTACGGTGCCCACGAGGGCTGGCACCCTGACTCAGAGAATGACAGGCCCTCCTTTGCTGGGACACCACTCAGGATTCCAAGAGCTGTGGTGTCACTTAGTACCCACCCTCCCGAGGGATCTCTCAGGATACCCCTTCCTGAAGGATCTCCCAGGATCCACTTCCTAAAGGATATCCCAGGACACCCCTTCCTGAAGGATCTCCCAGGATCCACTTCCTGAAGGATCTCCCAGGTCCCCCTTCCTGAAGGATCTCCCAGGATCTACTTCCTGAAGGATCTCCCAGGACACCCCTTCCTGAAGGATCTCCCAGGACACCCCTTCCTGAAGGATCTCCCAGGTCCCCCTTCCTGAAGGATCTCCCAGGTCCCCCTTCCTGAAGGATCTCCCAGGACTCCCCTTCCTGAAGGATATCCCAGGACTCCCCTTCCTGAAGGATCTCCCAGGACTCCCCTTCCTGAAGGATTTCCCAGGACACCCCTTCCTGAAGGATCTCCCAGGACACCCCTTCCTGAAGGATCTCCCAGGTCCCCCTTCCTGAAGGATCTCCCAGGACTCCCCTTCCTGAAGGATCTCCCAGGACCCACTTCCTGAAGGATCTCCCAGGACTCCTCTTCCTGAAGGATCTCCCAGGACTCCCCTTCCTGAAGGATCTCCCAGGACACCCCTTCCTGAAGGATCTCCCAGGTCCCCCTTCCTGAAGGATCTTCCAGGACTCCCCTTCCTGAAGGATCTCCCAGGACCCACTTCCTGAAGGATCTCCCAGGACACCCCTTTCTGAAGGATCTCCCAGGACACCCCTTCCTGAAGGAGCTCCCAGGACTCCCCTTCCTGAAGGATCTCCCAGGACCCACTTCCTGAAGGATCTCCCAGGACCCCCTTCCTGAAGGATCTCCCAGGACACCCCTTCCAGAAGGATCTCCCAGGTCCCCCTTCCTGAAGGATCTCCCAGGACACCCCTTCCTGAAGGATCTTCCAGGACCCTTCCTGAAGGATCTCCCAGGACCCCCTTCCTGAAGGATCTCCCAGGACCCCCTACCTGAGGGATCTCCCAAGACCCCCTTCCTGGGACATCCTTGGCTTGTCTGTTCTGCTCCTGGCCAGCAGAGGGGTTGAGGGTGGTGGCTGAGCCCACCCTGAGTAGATGCCTCCTGGTCGTTAGTCTCAGAGGGCTTTGCTGGCATGGCCTCACCTGGGGTGCAGCTTTGGAGGAGAAGTGGTCATGATGAAGACGAGGCCCCGAGAGCGCCCAGCATTGTCTACGGGCTCATCAGACACCCGGTGTCTGGGGCTGGTACCGAATGTCTAGAACCTGGCTATGACTGTGAGGAGTGTGCACACATTCATCATGGCCTTCTGTGACGGCCAAACAGTGTCTGTCCCCTTAGGTTCCCCCAGTTAACTGTGGTAAAAGGGGGTGCACTCTGGAAAGATGGGGTACTGGCCTGAGGGCCTCATCTCACCTTTAGCAGGGGTGACAGGACTTGGTGTACAGGCACTGGGCAAACAGTTCTCCGGCTCCCCAGTGTCACAGAACCAGGCCTACCTACCTTCACGCCCACTATGGCTTGAGTGTGCCCCCGAATCACATGGGCTAGGCACCGAATCCACAAACGCTCGCTTCCACAGATGTGTCTGTTGGCTGGAGTGGGGCCTTTGGGAGGTAACAGGATTCGCTAAGGTCATCAGGGTGGGCCCCCCAGGAAGGTGAGAATGGGGGGCTTTATATGAAGAGGGGGCGAGACCTGAGTTGACACTCCATCTTGCCACGTGATGCCACCTGCCACATCATGACACAGCAAGAAGTCCTTCACCAAATGCTACCGTGAGCCCTGGACTTCCCGGCTTCCAGAACCGTGACCTAAACACACCTCTCTTCTTTGTAAATTACCGAGTCTGCAATGTTCTGTTCAAGCAACAAAAAATGGACCTCGACAGCTCCAGCCTCGTGGGGAGGAAGCAGGCATCTGGAGGCCTGTGGAGGTTTGGTGGATGAGGCTGGGAGAGGAGGGAGAGGAAGGTAGGAGTCAGACGAGGGTAGCACTGTGGTTCCAGGGGACACAGCTGGCAGGAAGAAGTCCCACTGAGATACTGAGATAGCGCACTGGGATGTGGTTCTTGGTGCCCCGAGGGGAGGGCTGCAGCTGTCCCCACAGGTAACTCCAATACCTTCTCCTGCTACACTCAGAGTCCAGATTCTGCCTGAGATCCTAGATCCTGGATCCTGAGAGCACGAAGGGCAGACCCTCACTACAGAGAGAGGACAGCGGGAAGGGGTTCAGGCCCTGCACCTGCTTCTCTGGAATGGGAAGCTTCTGTTCCTCTGTGCTGAAATATCCAAAGGTGCGGCCAGAGGGCTGCAGGCGGGAGAGGAAGCCCGGGTGGGGAGGGGGGGGGCTGCAGGTGGATTGGGGGAGCCCCAGGCAAGGCCTAGAAAACCCAGAAGTGGGAAGGCTGAGCTGGTGGAGAGGCATGTCAGTCAGAGGGACAGGCTCATCAGAACGGTCCCCCCCATAGGGCCATGGGCTGTCTCAGAGTAGTGTTTTAAAATGCATCAGATAATACACATTATCACAGGAACCATACAGACTGAGCGGACTCGAAACGCATTAGCAGTCATGAGTGAGACGTGTTAATATATGGGCTACTTTATCGAGGCACCTGCAGCTAGCATCCAGGTCGGGTTCCAGGGCAGTAATGAGCATAAACAACATTTAAGACACCTTCCACGGCTGCCACGTGACATGAGGACACTGTGGTGTTTTCTGGTGACAAAGTCGTAGCATGCTCAGTGGCCCATTACCTGTGCTCATGACTGGGGGACATGAAGCTGCAGTCAGAGGCTGAAGGAAATGAAGCTACTGGTCTCCCATCCACTGCCGAGTGCTCCAGATGAGCCCATGGGCCACCCGGGCCCAAGGACATCCCTTCAGAGAAGGGAGGGGACGGGTGGGGAGGGGAGGGTCGGAGGAGACACCCACTTTCTTTGAGCTGAAAATGGACTGGCAGGACGCTGGGGAGAGCATGCTGAGGAAGAGGGGTGAGGTGAAAGACCCCACTGTCAGTGCATTTCAGAGACAGCAGTGTGGGGGCCGACTGAGGCCTGGGTCCCCTCTGCCTATACCCCGAGGGGTCACCTGGACAGGCACTGGATGGGTCCAGGGCTGAGAAGGAAACCCATGTCACCTGGGTCCATGGGGAGGATGAAGTGAGTGTGGCATAGGCTCCTGGCACCCCTTAAAAAGCCCCACTATCTTCACAGGGGTGTTGAGCAATGGGGGAGAAGTGGCCTCTTCTCCTTGGGGAGGGCCCTGATTCTGGAAGGGTGGTGGGTTGAGGCAGTGGAGAGGAAGAACCCAGGCTCAGAAGGCCCAGGCTAAATCCACTCTCAGCCATCACCAGCTTAGGACTGTCAGATGCATAAAGGGCCTCCCTGACTCTCAGGACTGCTGTCTTTAGCAGCACCGGAGTAGCGACCCCGCCTGGGCTCAGGTCACACTGAGCACGTCACACAGGGGAGGATTAGGATGGACAGGGGATGTTCTGAGATGAGCAAGGAGGCTGCTGACTTACTTCTGATCTAAGATCTTCAGGAATTTTGATCACCTACGAGTCAACGGTTAATTTCAACTATGAGCATTCTGCAAGCCCTCTTTTGAAATGCGAACTCGTGAACTGCAAGGTAATAGAAGTACCTGAGAGCAATAATGCTGTGTTTAAAAAATGCGACAATCACAGTTCTCAGAACCTTCCCACATGTCTGGCCCTGACTGTAAGATACTGCGAAGTTCACGGCCTCGTTCCCAGGCTCGTCAGTCGCATTAATGCATGCACAGTAAGTAGTCTAGGTACACTCTGGACCTGTACATCAGGGCAGGATTCCCCCTTGACGGTCCCCAGTGGTGAGTGCTTTAATCATACCCACGTCCTGTTTGTACCCTGACAACTTCCCAGAAGGATCCGAGGAAGAGGTTTGCTGCTTCTTCCATGTGAGCGACTCCTGTTTTTTTTTTTTTTTTTTTCTGATTATATTTTCCTAATCCCAATTCCTTTCTTTCTCTCTCTCTCTCTCTCTCTTTTTATTAAGTTTATTTCTTCCTATGGGCATGGGATACCCACAGGGGTCCCCACACTATGACCCCAGCCTCAGCTAGCCTGGATCACAGCCTTGCCTGTGTGTGCCCAGCACACTCAGGGAGGTCTTAGGATGTGAACCTAGGATGGGTTCACACAGCCGTGGCACTGGCTGGCCCTCTAGTCCCAGTTTGTAAGGTCTAATTAAATACACTGCCTTGATCGCTCCAGAATCTTCAGTTAGGAGTCTTTCTTTTTTATTTGCTAGAGGGTGCATGTGCTCGCTGGAGGATGGAGAGAGAGGGAGGAAGCACCCTCATCCCTGTGGTGCGCGGCCCCGCAGCGATCTCCTCCATTCCTCCTTGGGTTTTGGAAACATGGATATGCATGCACAAGTGCCCAGCATGTTCCTCAAGCCATCAAATCTGGAATTGGAATTGCAAAACTGGCCATGTGGGATCCAGCCGCCTCAACCACCATGCCACCAGCTGACCCAGGGACTGAAAATTACTGCCTCTCAGGTTTTCCTGTTTCAACCACCGGGAGCAGAGAGTCTGGGACAAGTGCTCTTCAGGCCAAGCTCTCCCTGCTTTCCTCTTCACACCAACCAGTTAAATGACAAAAGCGCATTTATTATATCTCTTTACTCAGCCCCAAATCTCAGGGATGCACAAAGCCTGTAAATGCATACTGAGACTTCATGCACTGCACGGCCCCAGTGAGCACCAGTGCACCTCCTTAGTGAGCTTCATGGCCCCGTCAGCAGCCCTCCGTCCACCCTTGGGAGACGGCCAGACCTTGCCACTGAGCTGCTCCCAACAGGACTGCCCTGAAGCCTGATGGGTAAGAGGGCTGGATCCCACATGGCTTCCGCAGTGTGAATACTGACCCCAGAGGCTGGAACACACCTGGGTATATGTGTGTGCTTGGGTGTGTATGTGTGTCCCAAATCCCAAACGCATGGTGGGGACTGTGGCATGATATGCTCCATTGGGGGTGCTTTTTCGGCCCCCATCTCTCCTCTCTCTGGGGAGTGCACATGTCCTCTGGCAATTAAGAAAGCAGCTGCCCCAAATGCCCTGCATTTCTACACCCTCCTCTCTCAAGACGCTACAAACTCAGACTCCAAATCCCATTTATCGTCGTTTACTTCTCCACTCCTGGAGGGTCGTGGTTTAAAGCAGACATGCTCTCTGAGTGTCCAGGGGGCCCCAGGCGCAGGGCCAGGGCAAGCCAGGGAGTGAGACTCATTAGCCTGGAGGGGCCCTGGGAGATGTCACAGGAGGTGGCCTGTGTGGTCTGGGCAGGACTTCTAGGCACAGGGACAGGAAGTGAGCATGAAGGGAGGACCTCTACACAGGTCCCCAGGCAGGGCGGGCAGGCGGCTTTGGGAGCTGCATTGTGTCAGTGCCCGAGGGTGGGGTGCAGGCGAGTCCCAGTGGGCAGGCTAGAGGCGGGTTGCTGCCTGGCCCAGATTCCTCCAGGCCACAGTAGGCCTGTGTCATAAGAAGTGGCCAGGGGGTAGCAGTAAGACTGCCCAGGGAGACAGATGAGGACGCAGCGAGGTTGTTGGGGGACAACCAGACCACTTTCTCTGAGAGGCGGAGTGTGTTCGCCTGCCCCAGCCAGCGCATGGCAGCTGTGTGTGCCACCTCAGCCTGCCTGCTTACCTCAGAGGCCCGGGGGGAAGAGACCAGGTCACACGGCTGGGACTGGATGTCACCAGGACCCTTTATCTAGTAACGGGTGTTCTTTTCAGGGAGGCCATTTAGCAAGGCACCAGGTGCTCACTCTGTAGCCGTGTCTCCAGCCGGTTGTCCGGCCTCACTCCCTTCTGCTACGGGGCCACCTCTCAGACTCGGGGTCCTCTCTGCTCAGAATTCCTCCCCCTTCCACCTCAGAAGTACGGAGGAGTATGGTGGCTACAGCTCACAAAGCGCTCCGCGGGGGCCTGGCACTGGGTGAGCTCGGGAAGGATGGGCTGTGGCTGAGGTGGACACTCAGGGATGTGTTGTCGCCAGGGTGGACTGTATCTTGGCAACGTGTCCTTGCCCAAGTAGCCAGCAGGGATGTGTCTCGACCCAGAGTGCTTGACTCCCACAGCCATCTGCACGTGAACTAGCAAGAGCGGGACCCTTCGAGCCACTCTTCCTGGTGGCGTGGACTCCTGCAGGTCCATGCTGAGAGCCAGGGGTGGGGGGACTCTTTCTGAGCTAGGGTCTATTCAAAAACAGATCGAAGGACGACTCTCTGTTAAGCCCATCCTCCTAGCTTTTAAATTCTGCTAAGTTACTGGAAAATACAATTCATCCTTTTGCAGGTTAACAAAAACTGTGTGAGATCAGTTTTTTTATTGGTTGTTCTTTTTTTAGGTTTCTGCCATTGGGCGTGTACACTGGCTGGGGAGACTGAGAGGGGAAGTAAGAACTCACCTCCTAGGGGAGATGACCAGGTTGCAAATTCTTTTCCTTTATTCTCTTCTCAGGATTTTTGGGCATACACGCACACACCCCCAGAGTGAATTTCAAATGACTGGGCCTGGGATTCGAACCCAGCCGGGCATGTGGGAGTCCAGTGTCTTGACCACTATGTCACCTGTCATACAGAATCACTGTGCTATAGGGCGCGTGCGCTCACCAGACAGAGAGAGACAGAGAGACAGAAAACGAAAAATCACCCCCCGGGGGGATCGCCACGCTGCAATCCCTTCTCCTCCATTCTCCTCTTGGGATCTTGGGCACGCATGCACACGCGCCCGGCGTGAGTTTTAAGCCACCGGGTCCGGGACGCGAACCGCGGTCGACCACATGGGAGTCCAGCAACATAGCCATTACGCTAACTGCTGGTCCCATACAGAGTCACTGTGTGGCCTCCATGCTCCTAAAGCGGTGATAAAGATTAGCAAAGATTTTTTAAGAACTGGCATTTCTCATGAAAGGCTCTTAAGCACAGAATAGAGGCAGGTTGAACTGTTGGCATTTAGCCAAGCACAAGCAGACGGAATTTGATCAATTAATGCAATACTCACCAGGATATTTCTTTCTTGCTATCACCATTGAATGGCTGTGCCACTGCTGGCACAGTGATGCAACGGAACCGGGGAAATTCGGAACCCGCTCCTGCGGACGTGCAATTACAGGGCGGCAGTGTGGGCTCTGCGCGTTCCCTGTGCTTCATTTCAGAACGTCTGAGTTACAGGGTGAGCCGATCCTCAGGGATCATGGCTAATGCTGACAGGAAGAGGGGTCTGCCCTAAACACTGTGGTTTTAAAAAATGTTTTTAAAGGTCTGCTTCTTTCTTAAGCAAGAGAGACAGTGACAGAGAGAGAGAAAGAGAGACAACACTCCACACGGGGTCTTGAAACTGAGTCCAGCAGACTCGGCTACACTGGATTACGGGCGTGTGTGTGCCTGGTATACTCAGGGAGGTCTCTGGACAGGAACCCAGAACGACCCTGGGGGGCCAGCGCACAGAGCATGGCGTGGTGCTGGGCCCCAGCCTTGCCTCCTGGCTCCTGAGCTGAGATACCCGCAGGCATGTGAGGCCCACAGTCAGCACACACACTGAGCAGAGGGGCGTATGGCCCTCCTCAGAGGAGGGGTGAAACTCCTGCTGGGCACATGTGAGTGTGTGCCCAAAATCCCAAGGAGAATGGAGGAGAAGGGACTGTGGTGTGGCCATTCCCCCAGGGGTGATTCTTCTGTCTCTCTCCAGTGGATGCACATGTCCTATGGCAAAAATCTAAAAATAAGACTCCCAGGATGAGCACCAAGCATGGTGAGTCTGTTCTCAGTGTTTTCTGTGCCTAGAAGCTCCTGGGGCTGTCTTGGTGACCAAGCAGAGACTACTGGGAGCCCTACCTGGAGGTGGTAGGCAGTGGTGGATGAGATGGGGCAGGAAAGTTGGTGGGGAGCCCAGTAGCAACAGGCTGCAGGGTTATGGGGGGTAGTGGGAAGCCTTGGGGTTCAGGCTTGCCTGGAAGATGCACCGTCAGTCTGGATGGAGCAGCAGGGCCAGGGAGCTCTTGTGGGTGACGCAATCTGTGGAGAGGTTGGGCTTGCAGGGCGAGCTCAGATAGGAACAGTGTGGTCCCAAACGTAGGGCTTTCCGGGGACCCACAGCTTGGCTGGGCTGGGGTGGGGAGGACCCAGTGCATGGCCTTGGGAGGAGCCTTCCACTCGCAGACTCGCCTTTTCATTCTGCTAAACCCCGAGCAGGGAGGATTCTGAAAGAGGCCGCTGCCTGCACACTTTGCTGTCCCAGCCCCCCCCGAGCAGTCTGTAGTCACGTGCTTCATCACTGTCTCTGAGTTAGTCTGGAGGCACCCATTCCCACTGCTCTCATCTGCCAGCTCCCAGCTGAGAGCCCCTGTCTTCTGCTCCTGGCTAGGCACATATGCTGCCACAGGGCCAAGCTGGGGTGGTGTGCAGAGACCAGTTGGGTTTCAAAGACTTGAGGAAGGTTAAAAATAGAGAATGCCCTGTGTGCAGGGAGAGAAGGGAAAATGAACTGAGGAATGTAACATACGCCCTCCACGTCACCGTGGTAATTTTCTCAGGTCTAAATCGAGCATTTGCTACGCTCCATGTCTGGGATTCACATAAGTCCCGAAGAGCTAGAAATGCTCAAGCTAAGCAAGAGGCAAATGAAGAGGGATCTTGCCAAGAAGAGCCACCTCCAGAGTCGTGAGCTGGGCCCGGGCCCCTGTGGTGGTGTTCTTCATGGCAGGGGTGCAGATGAAAATGTTGTGAGTGTCCTTCAAACATCAGGTTGGGGAACCAGTAGTTGGCATAATGGCTATGTCACTGAACTCCCACGTGGTCAATTGCAGTTCGAGTCCCAGACCCGGTGGCTTAAACTCACACTGGGCATGTGTGCATGCATGTCCAAGATCTCGAGAGGAGAATGGAGGAGAAGGGATTGTGGCAGGCCATCCCCCCTGGGGGTGATTCTCGCTTTCTGTCTGTCTCTCTCTGTCTGGCGAGCGCATGCCCCCTATAGCAAAAACCTCTCAAAACAAAACAAAACAAAACAAAACAAAAAAACACAAAACACCAGGTTGGCCTGATGGGTCAGGGAGAGGGTCTTTGACAGTAAGGAAAGTGTGGCTGCCACCTACTGACCTCAGAATCAGAACATCAGCGATATCCCTAACATAGCCCCGGTCTTGTGAGACTGCATTATGGCAGTCAGTCACTACCCTACTTGAATTTGGGTCTTTGGCTTTCCCCAACACATGTGTGAGCTGAGACACACAAAATTACTACCCTCCATGTGAGAAATGCTCATGCTATTTTCCCAAACATTCCCTAGTCCCAGCTTCTAGGACCCGGCCTGGGAAGGGAACAGTGTACAATACCAACAGTACGCACACTGCACACACGCCTGGCCACTCCCAGCCCCTGTCCTGACGTTGCTGTCTGCTCCCTCACTCCTGGCCAAAAGCGTTTCTTTACCATCGGGCAAAATGGTCTTTACCACCTTTTAATTATTGCCTCACCCGCGAGGTCAGCCTGTGCAACTTCCTGTTTCCTCCGCGTTCCGGCACCACATGGGTACACTTCATCTTCTCGAGCTTGTTGGATCTGGCGGGAGGGAAGGGTCCCACAGACCCCTTGTCTACTGCTTCACTTGAGTGGGCCATTTGGTAGGAGAAGGATCATCACTCTCAGGCTTCATTTAGAAGACAATATTGCCACATATTTTTTTTTTTTTTTGAGAGGTTTTTGCTATAGGGCACGTGCACTCACCAGCAAGACAGAAAGAGACAGAGAGACAGAAAGTGAGAAATCACCCCCCCCCCCCCCCCCGAGGGGATGGCCACGCTGCAATCCCTTCTCCTCCATTCTCCTCTCGGGATCTTGGGCACACACGCACATGTGCCTGGCGTGAGTTTAAGCCACCGGGTCCAGGACTCGAACTGTGGTAGACTACATGGGAGTTCAGCAACACAGCCATTAGGTTAATTGTTGGTCCCAATATTGCCACATTTTAAAATAGCTTTGCATTATTATTTTTGGATGCATTTATTTCTTCCATGAGAGAAAGAGACAGAGCAACATGTGCCTACAACACGGTCTTCGGGCCACAATCCACCCCAGCCTAGTCAGCCTGGGTCAGGTGCACAGGTGCACCTGCTGAGTAAGACGGTCTCTGGATATGAACCTGGGACCTTCTGGTGGATCAGCATCATGGAGCACTGTGCAACCCCTGTGACACCAGCTGGCCCAAGATGATCATCTTTATAATTAACCTACCTTTTCTTAGGTGTGCGTCTGTAGGAACGCTAAGCTCAATCACTGATACTAGAGGGCTCAGGCGCCCCGAGGTGTTGAAGGTGCTCTCTGATACCTTATTTCACAAGAGAAACTCATCCTGGGTCATTGTCTAAGATGGATGTTTGTATAAAGCCATATTCTAATTATACTCGGTTAGTTTTGGGTGCAGTATATAATGCACTAACCTGTTAGGGTGTTTCTGATGCAAACAACAGCCATTGATTTACACGCTATAAATATCTGGATGAAAAAAATCATTGGGACCAGCAGTTAGCATAAAGGCTATGTCACTGGACTCCCATGTAGTCAACTGCCGTTCGAGTCCCGGACCCGGTGGCTTAAACTCATGCCGGGCACGTGTGCATGCATACCCAAGATCCCCAGAGGAGAATGGAGGAGAAGGGATTGAGGCGTGGCCATCCCCCCTGGGGGGGTGATTTCTCGCTTTCTGTCTCTCTGTTTCTCTCTGTCTGTCTGGTGAGCGCATGCACCCTATAGCAAAAACCTCTCCAAAAAAAAAAAAAAAATCATTGAATTTTCTTCAAATGCGGTACACCTGAAAAATCTATGACTAAGTATTAAAGTATAATTAATAAAGCGTTCTCCAGCTGTACTCAACCTGGGACCCCAGGGTGCCAAGGAGGGTGCAGCTCGGCCTCCATGGCCCTGGAGTTCTCTGTGAACTTCAGCCATCAAAGCAGGGAGGCCTGGAAGCAGGGGCCTTCCCCATGGCTGGTAGACAGGAGCCTGGCCACGCCCTCACTCCCTAGGAGGGACAGTCACGGCCAATCCCAGGAGGCAGGGACATTACTGCAGCTAGGACTATTCCTGGTCTTTGTGTCCATCCAACAGTCCCAGGGGAACCCAGTGCTCTGGCTGGCCTCTGGCAGAGAACCATGGTGCCATGCTCGAGCTCAACCTGGACCCTCTTCAGTGGAGACAAGGCTGAGTTTTTCTTTCTTTTTTTTTTTTTTTGAAGAGGTTTTTGCTATAGGGCACATGCACTCACCAGAAAGACAGAGAGAGACAGAGAGATAGAAAGCGAGAAATCACCCCCCAGGGGGGATGGCCACGCCGCAATCCCTTCTCCTCCATTCTCCTCTCGGGACCTTGGGCACGCACGCACACGCGCCTGGCGTGAGTTTAAGCCACCTGGTCCGGGACTTGAACCATGGTCGACTACGTGGGAGTCCAGTAACATAGCCATTACGCTAACTGCTGGTCCCAAGGCTGAGTTTTTGAAGAAGCACTCCCTCCAAGCCTGAGTGGATGAAAAATATCAAGTTTGCTCAACACTAGGCTCCTGTAAGCTCCCTATTTACAAAAAGTTTACTTACTCAAAGTATTTCTTTCTTTCCTAAGCTAGAGAAGGTACACAGAAACAGTCCCTCTGACAGGGGGACCTCCTGTGACCCCCATTTGGCTCAGACAGTGGCTTGATGTGACCCCCACTTGGCTCAGCCAGCCCAATCATGGACATGCTAGAAAGGTCTCCACTGTGAACCAGAACCTTCCCACGTGGGTCAGCTTAGCAGAGCGACGTTCCCTAAACTCCCTGGTGACAGCACAACCTCAGCTGCCCAGAGGCACTTCCAAGAGCTTCTGAGTGCAAGGCCACGATCACCTCCCAGCCTGTTGCTTCTCCTACTCGTCCCCGTCTGCTTTGCAAGTTGGAACCCAGGAGCATCATCCTGTGGCCTCCTGTGGCTCTGACAAGTACACAGGCATATGTGTCAGCCAACCCCACTCCTGTGGCTGTCTGGCCTGTGGGCTCCCCTGCACGGCATAGGAGAGGGCTCCTGAGACAACCTGGGGCCTGCTCAACCTCTGGCATCGTCTACACTTTCAATCTCTATTTTTAGAAAATCTTGACATAGGGGTAGAGAGTCTATATCAGGGGACTTCCAACTGTGCAAGAACGGGGTTAAAATACACATTTAGCTTGGTACAAAAAATGTTGAGGTCCATGCACATGCTATTATCATTTTCAACTTATTTTCCATGGGGCCAGCAGATGGCATAGCAGTTATGTCACTGGACTCTCACGTTGCCGACTACGATTCAAGTGCCAGACCCAGTAGCTTGAAACTCATGCCTGGCATGTGTACATGCATGCCCAAAATCCAGGGAGGAGAAAGGAGGAGAAGGGATTGCGATGTGCCCATACCCACTGGGGGTTGATTTCTTGCTTTCCCTCTCACTATCTCTGCCTCTCTGGTGAGCGCATGCGCCCTAAGACAAAAACATCTTAGAAAAAAAATAAAAACAAACAAACAAACAGAAAAAAACTGCATTACCCATGAACTTTTTGATAAAAAAGTTCCTAAATCTATTTGAATTATCATACAAATATAATAATTTATTTTTATAGATTTGTTCTCTTTTTATTTAGGACCCACAGACTTAGCATATAACAAATTTAACATTCAGTAACATAGCTTTAGTATTTAATGGGATAATGTGCGATAATAGCATCACATTTCATCATGAAGTATAATACACATTTTCGATAGTAAAAAGTAGCGGGAGGGCCGCACGGTAGCACCATGGTGACTGTGGCTCTCTGCAGCTGACCCGCGCGGACCCTCTGGTGTCCAGAGGCTTCCCTGAGCATGCCAGGCACGTGCGCTGGGACCTGCAGCTGCCCGAGGATGGGGTGGATGGAGGTGTGAAGATCCTGTTCGGGCTGCCTGTTTCTCCATGGAAGAAATAAACTTCAAACGAACTCTTTAGAAAAACATGTAGCAAGAGACAAACAGAATCTTGGATTGGAATTTTGTGGCAAATGACTTCTCAGCCAGCTATTGGCTACATTTGGATCAGAGTTCCGTGAACTAAACTTGCATCGGTGATCACTCTTAGCAAAATGGATCAGACCCCAGGCCACGTCCAGATCAAGAGGCAGGGACCTGTCACTGCCACACCTGCATGGTCATGTCCCTGATGGACATGGGGGCCCGAGACCCGGCTCCAGGCCCCTGAGGCTGCGGGGCTGTGCATGTGGATATGCCATGGATGCCTGCAGACGCTCCCGGCTGACTGTGCATGCCAGGCCCTGGCCAGGGGACTCATCACCCACAGCAGCAGTCACGGATGGTGGCCAGAAGCCAGGATGCCATGATGGGAACCAGGAGCTCCTGGCACCACACGTGCACGTCCACAGGGCCCATGCAGAAGCCCTCGATGTCGGAGGATGCAGACTGCTCTGCTTTGGGGGTTTGCTACACCCTAAAGCTCCAATCGTCCTCTAAAGCAGCAGCGGCCACACGTTGGAAATGGGATGAGGGGCGAGCTGAGTCAGGGCGGGCGTGCAGATTGCCACTGTGATTCGACCCCAGCTTGCAGACGTGCAGGAGTGGCCTGGACTCTGCCCTTGGACAATCAACACGTGTGTTTTCTCCGCTACAGACAAATCATCACAAAATCAAGGCCCTAATCACCGAGACAATGCTTCACCTACGACTGAAAAAAGAAACCAAAAAAACTATCCAGTGCAATGCAGGGAAGAAAAGCAGACCCGATGCATTTGTTCATTTACATATCAAAACAAGTCCAAATCAGTAACTTAACTGCAGCATGGATTCCAGAGGAAAAAAATAGATCAGAAATCTGATTTGTCTTGGCTGCACCAGATCATTAATATTTATATGGAATTGTTTAAATCTAGAAGTTGCAAAACAGCTCTCAGAAGCTACAATCAGCATATTAAATACGCGTATGGAGACAGAGATAGAGATGGGGGGAAGAGGGAGGGGGACAGAGAGAGAGAGAAAGAAGGAGCGAGACCATTTGATGAGTACTGACCTACCACTGCATATATTCATGATAGAGTAAAACATATCCACCTGTATACGGGGCCCTCCCTCCAGCAACGACCTCGCTCTCACTCGTCTGCAAAGCCACACTGTCCTTGCATGTAGTGTGGCCCTTGCAGCCCAGTGGCTCTCACTGTAACCTTAATCTACATACCACTCACCTCCGGAGGCTGAGGTCACCCATTCTGACCCTTGATGGCATTGTCCCCCACGTGGCTTCAGCACTCCTGCTTCTCCACATGTCCCAGGCTGGGTTGCCCTTTCTGGGTTCTCCTTGACTCCCGCATAGACTTCATAGTTTGGCCAGGTGGCCCCCAATTACCTGCCCACTGCATTGGCTGAGTTGTGACTCTCAAGTGAAAAGCCAATCTTACACTAGTTCTCAATTTATTAGTGCCTGGCAGATGCATTCACTGCTGGGATCCAATTTACAACCAACCTGGGGGCTTTCAAGAATAATGGACTTGAGGACACAAAAGGAGAGGGGGGCTTACACAGACCCTCACCCCCAAGACTCCCATGTGCAGAACGCACAGGGCTCTGTACTGGTGCAATGAACACGTTCTCAGCCACAGCTCGACCAAAAAAAAAAAAAAAAAAAAAAAAAAAAGAACATTCCAGAGGTCTGTCTTTGTGACAAGGTTTAGAGAGGAGAACATGAACATGCTATGCTGCCTTGTCTTGGTGAGATAATTGGTTATAAAATGGGCAGGTGACAGCTCCTGAAACACCCAGGGATTTTGCCTCAGTCATCTGGGAAAGCCCCAGCTCAGTGACCAGGTCAGTAAGGTTTATGATGACCCCGCTCCTAGTCAGAGGCAGGGGGTGGGGAAGGAATATCCAGGTCTCCCTCCTGGCGGCTTCTGTCCATCCGTCCCCAGGAGCCCAACGATAAGGAGTAGACATCCCAACAGAGACCCGGCAGTGCCTGGTGAACACTGAGCTGCCGTCGCGTGTACTCCTGATGCCGATGAAAACACGATGCCTTCTCTCAACATGATACTCCCTGGCTTCAGATGCTCTGTTTATTTTTATTATTTTTTAATGGTAGTGCATGCACAGGAGACAGAGAGGAGCACCCTGACAGGGTCTCATCACACCACAGCCCCCTTTCCCCAGTCCTCCAGCTCCAGGATCCTGAGCACTTGCTCCTGTGCCTGCTGTTTCCAGACTAACCTGGGGATCCAAATGGCAGCTTCCAGCCTTACAGGGGACGGCCTTACTGCTGTGTGGCTGGACCAAGATGCTCCGTGAGTGGGCCCTGGTTTGCATTCAAACCACTGTAATTCACTTCCTCCTTGAGGTCATGCCCCTTCCAGGGTGCCTCTCCATTGTTCACACCCACAAAGCAGGAAGAAGCCAGAAACACCTGGGAATGAGCCGGCCTTGGCAGCAGCCCTGCCTCCAGCAGCCTCTCCCTCCTTAGTGGGGAAGCCCGGAGGACTGAGCCTGGTCCTCCGCCTAGAGGTCTCTAGGGCATTAGGGCTAGTTGCCTTGAATGCTGCACAAGGCATACACCCAGAGTACCTGGTGGCTCAATTTGCTTTTTAAAGCCATGGCCAGCCCCTCTCAACTCTGAACACCCTTGGGTAATACTGCGTTTATAAGCTGCATGGTTCACCTTTATGAAATGACCAGACAGACCATGAGTGTGCAAATTTCTACACTGGACACAAACACAATCGGCATTTAGGAGCCAGACCCTGTGCTCAGTGATTCTTTCTATCATCTGAATAGGAACTGCTTCATTCTTTGCATTTGAATGAGGAGGCTAGGGCTTTGCCCCATTTCCTCAGTCTATTGCACTTGGTCACTTATGCAGTCAAAGAGCCTGTTCAGGCTTCAGTTACCACCAGGAGGCATAATTACCAACAGAATCTAATATCTAAATTCCTCAATCAAGCTTTAAGTTTCTGATTAAAAAAAAATAATCCTGTTATAAAAGGAATACATTCTCTTTGAAACAAATAAGGAAACAGACAAATGCAGATTTCTGCTTCTGGTAATGCCAGACTAGGAACCCTTCTGCAGAGAACAGCTTAAAAAAAAAAAAAAAAAGTTAAAGAATTCAAGAATACCTTGACAAGCATCTGAAAGTTAAGATGAGGGATTATCAGGCCAAAATCAGGGAGAGGAGAAGAATCTGGAAAGGTAGACCAAGCACAGGGCATTCTTAAGCCCTGTGATATTTGCTGAGCCATAAGAGGTGATCGAGAGAGCAAGGTTTTGGTTATCTGTGGGAGCAGTGGGAATCCAGGTTGTGGTTCAGAGCCCACAAAGGAGAGACCCTGGTAACCCAGACCTGGCCATAGAGGCCATGGAGCACACCACAGAGCTAAACGATAGAAGAAAAGGTGAAACAGAAATACACCAGCTCCCCTTGCATAACGGTCTGGCTTCACATTGACACAAAACTTGAGCATGGACTAATGTGATCCTGAATTTTTGTGCTCCATGTCCTGGAGAAAGCAAAGAAGGAACATGCAAAGGAAGACGGCATCATACCAACCTTCAAAATATTACTATGAGTGTGTTTTTGAAAACAATGACTAGCATGCAAGCAATAATATTTGAGAAATACACCATGAATGAGAACAAGCAAAAACGCTAAAAAGCAGACTCAGAGGGGTCTCTGATACTGTAATTAGTGGGTCTAGACTATAAGACACCTTTGCTTACTATGTCCAAAAAACAAAACTGAAGCTTGAAAATCTTGGCAGGGGGACTAGCAGATGACGTAATGGATATGTCACTGGACTCCTGTGTAGTCAATCACGAACTGTGGTAGACCTGGTAACTTAAAACTCATACCAGGTGCGTGTGCATGCATGCCCAAGATCCTGAGAGGAGAATGGGGAATAAGGGACTGCAGTATGGTCAATCCCCCTGGGGGGCACATAACAAAAATCTTTCTAAAAAAAAAAAAAAAGAAAGAAAGAAAGAAATCTTGGCAAGTACCTGGAGCATACAAAAAGAACTATAGCAGATCTAAAAAAGAATAAAAAGAAATTCATGAACCCATAAACAAAAAACAGTATTATATCTCATTAAATGGGGTTTGAAGATGAGACAAACTAAAGAATGGCCAGCCAGAATTCTATGTGAACAGACATGCAAGGATAAAAGTGAAAAAAGAAATTTCCAATGACACAAATCAGAGAATTTACCACCAGCAGTTCATACTAAAGGGAATTCTAAAGGATGCTCTTTAGGCAGAAGATAAATTATTCAAGTTGAATAGACAAAGATTCAGGAAGGAATGAAATGCAAATTAAGAGTACTATGTGGTTTTACCCAAATATACAACAATAAACATTATATTTTTGGAAGTATCTATGTCTATCCAACCATCCACCCATGCATCCATTCATCTATCCACTTGTGTTTTTAAAAAAAGATAAGAAAGTCCCAGATTCATACTTTAAAAAGATTAATAGCATTAGTAATTTGAATGAAACTCACAAAACCCTAGAAAACTATAACTTGCTGAAACTGATATAAGAAGCAATAGAAAACCTAATTAGACCTATTGGTATTAAAGGGATAAGTCATTCATTTCAAACCTCCCTATGAAGAAACCTCCAGGCTTGGCTGGCTCCACTAGTAAGTGCTGCCTAAGATTTAAAATTCAGAAAATCAGTTTAAATGAGCTTTCAGAGAACAAAAACAAAGGGAACTCTTTGTAACTAACATAACATTAATACCAAAAGTTAATGAAGACATTTTTACAAAGGATAATAGAGATCAATTTATCTCATGGACACAGATGGAAAAATCCCAAGAAGAAACAGAACTGCACAAATTCAGCAACATACAAAATTAAAGCCAGTTAGGGTTTATTCTGAAAGCAAGGATGGTTTAACATTTTGAAATTAGTCAATGCAATTTACCACACTAGTAGGTTAAAGGAAGGCCCTCATAGATTTTTTTCATTTGCACAAAAAGCCTTTGATAGTGTCCATTCATGATTTAAAAATAAGGTATCTAAAGAGTCTTCCTAAGAGTGAAATGTTGACAGTTTCTCCTAGAGACCTCCAAAAAGTTTGTCATTTATATTCAACGTGGCTTTTGCAAAGTGCAATAAGGAAAGATACAGAAGCGGAGGGATGCAAGCTTAGGTGATAAATACTAAAGATCTGCCAGGAAGTGAGCCCCGTGGGGACCATTATATGGTCACTCGGTGGTAACACAGGGATTTGAGAAGAGTGGAAAAACGGAAAGGGGACAGTATTCCATCCTGGGAGTGCTAGGGATTCTCTATTTCTGTATCTAGGTAATGGTTACTTGGCTGTTTGCTTTTAAAATCAGGTATTCCTCACTTAACAACCAAGTCCTCCTCCTGCAGCTCCGTCATTGAGCAAACTGGCCAATGGTGTGTGGTGGCACCACGGGATATGTACTTTTTAGTCGCCAGCATGCAGCACCACACTAGAATAATGTCATCGTACCCATACAAAGAGCATATGGTAGATAAGGGCCAGAAAGCAACAAGATACACCATAGCACAATAATATAAATCTGGTGCAATTGCTTTTATTTATTCAGAATGCTACTAGGGGTACACAATAAAGTACAAATTCATACACAACATATGTAGTTTTGTGTGACTGGGAATGTTTTGCGTAGTGAATACAGCTGACTGCAGGAACAAGCCAGAATAAGAACGGGGATTCCCCAGATGCATGGAGCCTAAGACAGCAGATTCCCTGGCCAGAGAACTGGTCATTAAATAGGCAGGTCATTAAGTGAGGGGTGACTGTAACTGGGTAAGCTTGTATAGTCCTGTTTGTACATGGCTCTGAATGTCACTTTCAAACAAAGGAAGGTTTGAAAGTCCCTTTCACATTAATGGTGTTAAAACTAATGAGTAAATAAAGGCACCTATAGAAAGGAGAGGAAAAATCCATTGCCTATATTTAGAGTGACTTTTTTTTTTTTTTTTTTTTAGGGTTTTGCCACAGGGCGTGTGCACTCTCCAGAAAGACAGAAAGAGACAGTGAGAGGGAAAGTAAGAAATCCCCCCTCCTGGCCCAGGGGGATGGCCATGCCACAATCCCTTCTCCTCCATTCTCCTGGGATTTGGGGCACACATGCACATACATCAGGAGGATTTTTAAGCTGCTTGGTCTGGGACTCAAGCCTCAGCCTAGCGCCTTAACCACTATGCCCCTAGAGTAACATTTTTCCCAGTCTTTTTTCCTTTGATCTAACTTCAGAAATGTACAATAGCATGTCAGAACTGGAAAGTTCAACATTTAAAAAAAAATAAAGACATGTAAAAGAAATCATTTGACTAATTCTCCCTACCAATGATTGTATATCAAAAATTAATTTTTGATTTATTGAGGAGTGAAGCAAGTCAGGCTATGAAAGAGAGACATTGTATGTCTCCATTTTATATGTACTGACTATCCGCACTCAATGATAGAGATTGAAAGATTGGAGAACATAAAAGCAGTGAAAATCGTTATGGACACTGGAGACAGTGTGGAAAGAGAATGGGAGAGGGGAAGAGTACAGGGAAAGAACTCAGAGAGAAAAACTAGAGAGACACAGATTGCAGGACACAGAAATGGTTTATTACCTGTTGATGATAACGTCTAGACCAACTGGACTGGTCTGAGGTGTATTTCATGTTGGGTAAGTTCTCTTTACAAGCTAAATGACATATAGCAATTGAATGTTTAAAAAAAAATAATAATAAAAAAGAAAAAAAATAATTTTTGAACCCACAAAACTGACTCTTTGCTAAAAAGGGAGAAAAACTAATTAAAAGGAACTAATAAAAAATGTTTCTATGGTAAAAGTAGTAAATCAAACCAAATTGAACTGAAAAGCAAATGTGCCCATGAACAAAACTGGACTAGAATCCACAGGTGTCTAATGGGAGTGCCCACAGAGGGCAACTCCCGGTGGTACCCATGTTTCTTTCTGGCATCCGACTCACCTGCGGTGTGACCCTAAGTTAAACAACCTTGCTGGGCCTCAGCTTCCGCACTTGCCAGCCCCAATAGACCCTGCCTCTTCTCCGCAATCCCCACGACGGTGAATGAAATCTGCTGTGAGCTTGTGCTCAGCCAGCGGCCCTGGTGCGTCTGAAGGGTCTAACAGCGCAGGCCCTCATTTGCACAGACCCGCATTCCAATCTGGGAAAGGCATCACCTATGAACGTCGCTGGTACACAGGGCTGTTGGAGGCCGGTGTGGATCAGCTTATTTTTTCCGTACTGAAAACTGGGAGATGGGGCAAAACCCCAAATCCCGATGGCCCTGTCGACTACTCCACCAATTACATGGTGACTCACGGACACAACCTCCAGAGCGCAATTCAGCAAGTGGCATTATTTGGCTTCTGGGAAGACTCCAGACCACTCCCCACACCGTCCAGCCAGCAGATGCAGAAACGTTTGGGTTCTTTCTGAGAAGTGGGCTGAAAACACAGATGAAAGCCCTATACACCAGCCATAAAGGATTCGCATTAAATCCAGGGTGAAGGTCAGAAAGGGAAACATCGGAGTCCCTTTGGAATAACCATGGTGCCCCTTTGCATCCCATAATAGTTTCCCACCTCTGCAGAATTTACAGAGCCTCTCATTTAGGAGCAGAGGGACCTCCTGCACTGGCCTTCAGGATCCACTTTGCTAAAGAACAGCAGGTTTAGGAGAGACAGGAGGTCCCTTTGGTATGGCTCATTACTCAGGACTGCCTGGCTCTCTCTCCGTGTCCCAGGATCTGGTCCTCGTGGAGTCAGATGGGGAAAGTCCCTGCAATCAGGGCTGTCACTGCTGAGAACAGGGAAGGGTTTTAGACTTTGGGGCGTCTAGGCAAGACCTGGGGCTTCTCACACTCGGGCTGTCTTGGGTGGAATCAGCCACCAAGTTCAACAGTGGCTGAGCGCCCACTGGAGCAAGGCTGTGGTGTTGGGAAGGCAGCTGGCCCTGGCCTTCCAGTACCCTCTGACCCAGGCATCGCCTTCTCCCAGCCTGTTTCTCATCTAATCCAGACATTGACTTCTCCCAGTCTGTTCCTCATCTAATCCAAGTATTGCCTTCTCCCGGCCTGTTCTCTGACCTGCTGCAAAAGAAGAGACCATGTGTGTGCAAAACACCCCACACAGTTGGGGTTTGCTCTTCCCTCCTAAGTGCTCTGTGAGGTGCAGAGGGTGCCGCCATCCTCCTGCCCCCACAGGCTGCCCACACGTCCGTCCTTCTGTCTTTCCTTCCCTTCATGCCTCATCGGACTCTGAGGTCCATCCTTGAAACTGCTTCTCTGTCCACCCCCATGACCCTGCTTGTCCTGCTCTGTGGTCTTCCTCAGCACACTCGTAGCCAGGGGAGATTCCCCTGCCCTGCACCCCAGGTCCTGGAAGCACCACCTGGAGACTGCAGAGGTGCCCCAGGCCCCACCTCATTCCTTCCTCTTCCAGGCCCTCCCCTCTGCCCAGGCACCAGGACCCCTGGGAAGAGAGCTCTCCTGTTCCAGCACGTCCAGCCTGGTGTACCCCATCTCCTGTGCTGGGGTACGCTCAGGCACTCTAAGGAGGGCAGCCGCTCGCACTGCTCACCCCGCTCCCCTGCTCAGGAAACTACTCCCACCAGCCCCCACCCCGCGCTATCCAAGTTTCCCTCTCTGCTGAATCATTTTCCTCACATAGTATCTGCCACAACTTCTCCCAAACAAAAACAAACAGAACCCGTTCTTGACACCACCTCATTAAATACCATCCCGCTTCGCACTTTCTGTCTGCAGCAGAACTCCGAGGCGCGAACAGACGCCCCATATGCACGTCTCAACTGGAGCATGGCCGCACCCAGGAGCGCGCACCACCCCACCGCGGGCTCGCGGCTTCCAGGGTGCGTGCACCGGGTCAGAAGGGCTGTGCTCAGCACCCACGGGTCCTCTTTATTTCATTACCGGACGGTACTTGCACGTGTTTGCGGGAAACTGACTTTTCAGTGCAAGGATCCCAGGGGATGGGGGAATTAGGAGACCCGTCCTTGGAGCACCTGGCATTCCTTCGTGCTGGGAATGTGCGGAAGGCCCTTTCGTAGCTACTTGGAGACTCCGGCACCCACTGACTCCGGTCCCAGTCCTGGTTGTAGGCCAGGCCGAGGAAGTGCCAGCTCTCAGTGAGAATGGACCTCCTGAGCCAGAGGGTGCAGTGCCCGCTGGCTGGAGCAGACACTGCGGTGTCTGTGTTGGAAGCCCAGCTGCAGTCAGGGAGGAGCCACTTACGGACTGCGGGTCCAGGTCCTTTCTCCACTCTTCGGCCACTCTGGGCTGTCACTTCCCGCAGCTTCCCTGGGTTCAGGTCGGCTCCCTCTGACCTGCGCCTCCTAGAGCACTTCTCCCTGAGGCCCGACCCGCACCTCAGCTGCCTGCTCGGCACCTGCGCAGCTGGCTCTGCAGGCGTGTGAGGGACCATGCCCGCCACGGTTGGCACCGCGGGCAAGCGGGAGACCACGCTCTGCCGAGCTCCTACCCTCACCCCTGCCTGCCAGGGGACCCCCTCCCGTGGCCCCGTCCTTCCCTTCACTCTCCCTCTCACACCTCAACCCTCAGCCCAAACCTGTCGGTCCTTCTTCAGAAGGCACCCATCTCCCCTTCTCGTTAAACCCCAGCTGAGCTGCTCCTGGGCGCTGTGGCCCACCTGGGGTCCTGCTCCTGCCCGCCCTCCTCCTGCTCTCACCCCAGTGCCTTCTCACCAAGTCAAGTCCATGTCATTGTCACAGCTGGGAGGCCCTGTGGGACTGCCTTGCCCACTCCCCTGCCCCGCCCACACACACCAAGGTCTCTCTGCCGTGGCCCGTCCATATGTGCCAGCCTGCTGCCACCTCAGGGCCTGCACGCTGCCCATTTCCCCACCTGAGAGCATCTCCCTCACGGACCCTTGGTGCCCCACCTGGGCACTGTCCGGAAAGCTCACCCCCTCACCGAGTTCACCCCAGCCAGCCCCACAGGCCTCTCCTCCACTTGTCACGGTCAGACACCCCGCAGCTCTGCCCGGGCTCGCTGAGGGCCAGTCTGTAAAGGTAGAGCTGTGTGTGCTGGACTTGCTGTGCCAGGGCTGGGACCCTCTGGGCACGCGGGAAGCACCAGGGCGGCGGCTTCCTGGAGCACTGCTGCGGCCAGGCTGCGCTTGCCCTGCTGGGTTCACAGTGCCACTAAGTGATTCCTCTTTTTCCATGAATTTGCCCAATTCTCTTCACTGGTATTATTCATAAAATTCATAATCTGGTTCTTAATAGTCTTCTCTGGTTTACTTATTGTTAGAATATTACAGTCAGTAAAGAAAATTTATGAAATGAAATGAACACAGAATAACAGCTCGAGCAGAAGGCAGTGGCTAATGGACTCTGCACACGAGCCCTCGGGCCACGGGGGCCAGTTCCAGCCCTAAGGCCTCCCCAGCCTCCCTCCAACCCAGTCTCGAGCTGCCACCCATCACGTGGGGCTGAGCGAAGCAGGAGAGGACAGCCCCTTGTCACATTGTAACAAAATTCCCTTTCTTACTACAACACTCTTGAATAGGGGCAGGGGCACAGTGGGTTAGAAGCAAGTGCAGCAGTTAGCGTAATGGCTATGTCACTGAACTCCCATGTAGTTGACCATGGTTCGAGTCCTGGACCAGGTGTCTTAAACTCACGCCGGGCGTGTGTGCGTGTGTGCCCAAGATCCTGAAAGGAGAATGGAGGAGAAGGGATTGTGGCATGGCCATCCTCCCAGGGGGTGATTTCTCACTGTCTCTCTGTCTCTCTCTTTCTGGTGAGCGCACATGCCCTATAGGAAAAACCTCTAAAAAAATAAAGAAGCAAATGCTGAGGGTCTATCTGTTTACTTATCTGTTTATTTCACGGGTGGGGGACACCCTAGAGAGGACCTCGCACTGCGGCCCTTTCCCAGCCCAAGCAGGCAGCTCAGGTCACAGGCCCACGTAGCTCCTGGTGCTTCCTGTGGCTTCGAGCATCGCCGAGCACCTGCACCGCCACGCTGGGCCTGGGCCTCTGGTTTGTGAACAGGTGAGTCTGTTACACTGCTGGTCGGCCTCATGTTCCCACACCTGCGACCTCTGCGATTTCTGCCAGTTCCCTCAGCCCCTGACCCTTCAGTGCGTTCATCCATAAAATGAGGATACTACCTTTCCACCTTGACTCGGTGCCAAGATTCATGAGATAAAGAATGCATGTGAACGGGCCTCCAGCAGTCACTGGGCACGCTTCAGATTCATCTCCAGCTCCATACCATTCGAAAGCTCTAGTTTCTGGGTGCTTCCACCCCCAGAATGGCACGTGACCCCGCCCGCCTCTCTAGAGCTTCCCAGAGTTAGGACCTAGACCCAGCGGCGGACACGGCTGAGGCAAACCCAATGTGACAAGATGCTACACTTTCTGTCCCCAGGTGTGTCAACACCCAGTCCCTCTTCACAGCTCAGAGCTGGAGCAGCTGCCTCCCCAGGGGTGATGGGCTTCCAGCCAGCCACCCAGGTGCCCTGGCCCCTGGCCCCTCGTGCTGGCTGTGGACTCACACTCGCCCGCAGAGTGCCAAGTCAGAGTCCTGAGAGCTCACCTACGTGAGCAGCGTCAGAGCCGGCGGGGTGGGAGGGTGACTGGGTCCACACGGGAAGGCCAGGTCTGCATGCTGCCTTGTCCTATATGTGGGGCCATGCTACAGGTGCCTGTCCCAGTCTTCCCAGGCTGGCTGGGGCTGGGGGAGGACTGCAGCGTGAGGACTCTGCAGGGGTGGGGTCTCTCTGTCTCAACCTCTCTCTCTAATAAAAAAAGTAAATAAATTTGAAAAAAAAAAAAAAAAAAAAGCAGATTCCAGCACCCCACTCCAAAGACTCTGGCTGAGAGGTCTGGGGTGGGCTGGAACGTGCATTCCTCCTAAGTGCCAGGAATGCTGCCATTGGCCAGGAACCCCCCAACTCCTGGCAGCAAGGGTCACGGTATTAACACACACCTACACACACAGGTGCACAGCACATGCTACCCCCCCCTTACTAGCACCTTCTGTTTAATTGACAGAGGATGTGCATGTGTGACCGTGCTCTTGCCAGAGAAAGAGAGACAGAGACAAAGAGGAAGGGGAGAAGGAGAGGCACCTCCAGATGGGGCATGGTCACACCCCAATCCTGAGTCCTCCATTTCTCCTTCTGGTCAGGATTGTGGGCACTATGGACATGGGCCTGGCATACTTTTCAAGCTTCCTGGGCCAGGATTTGAACTGCAGTCAGCTACGTGTGACTGGTTCTCTTAGTCGCTAGGCTGCGGGGCAGGCCTTACTAGCACTCGCCCGTGTTAGGCTCCGCATGAACGCCCGCTGTGGTGAGCAAGGCCCATCACCTCCCTCCAGCTGCCCGGGCACCCGCTGCTCCCCCAGCCCCAGGAGCTCTCTCCCCTACTCACTCCTCTAGCCCTCGGCCACCTCTGAGCAGCGGGAATTTACTTTATCTACTAGTTTCTTCTATGAGAGAGAGAGAGAGAGAGATACCCCTACAGAGTCTTCATGCCACATCTGACCCCCACTTCAGCCACCCCGGACCATGGGCACACGCGTGTGCTCAGTGTGTAAAAGGAGGTCCTGGGATGGGCCCCTTCCCATGTGGGTCCTGGGAATTATTTTACTCCATTTTACAGATCAGGCAACTGAGGCAGGGGGGCATTGCCTGCTGATCAGGACCCAGCTGGATGAGCGCGGTAAGAGTGGCAGGGTCCAAGCCCAGGCCTGCCACCTCCTCTTGCCACTGCCCGCCGCAGCTCATGTGCCACATCTTCCTGGAAGGGCCTCCTGTGCCCTCTGACCTTGCTGAGCAGCTATTTTACAGTAACATGAATCATGGGTACGCTGAGAGAGAATCCGTAACAGAGAAAAGAAATGGCCAGAGGTGGCTCAGCTGCAATGCAACTGGCCCCACACCGGGAGGCACAGGTTCTCAGCCCGGGGCCTCCCTGGGTACGCTGGGCACACACTCGTGATCCAGGCTGGCTAGGGCTGGGTGGGCTGGGAGTGGAGACCTTCTGGGGGTGCTCCTCTTTGTCTCTGTCTCAGAAAATAAACAAATAGATGTGAGGGGAAAAAAGGAAAAAGAACCCCCGAAAGGCAGATGGCCCAGCGTGGTTTGCCACTCTGAGGTCCCCTGCACATGCACGTCATAGGTGAGGCCACAATCCTGGCTGGCCAAGCTGCGTGGATCGCAGTGTGAAGACCCTGGTGAGAGTGTTGTCTGTCTCCCTGTCTTATGGAAGAAATCAATGAATAAATGAAGAACAAACACTCGCCCACGTACAGCACTAGGACTGGGCGCACTGCTTCACAGACGCTCTCTGCTGGCCTGTGGCATCACCTCTCTGCCCCAATGACCCAGGGCAGCAGGAAGCAATGGCGGCAGAGGGCTCTGGCTTTTCCTTGCTCTGTCCCAGGTTTTGAACTCCCAGCTGGCCTTGCTGGAAAGCTCTGCCTTGAGGCAGTGCAGTGGCTGCTCTGCTTGGTGCCAGCGCTCTCCCCTGGGCAGCTGCCTGTGGGGGGCCGGTGTCTGCACCTGGGCTCCCGAGGCAGGAGTAGGGTGCAGTGCAGCCTCCTGGCAGGTTGAAGTGCCATGTGCAGAGCCACTGCCTTTCTGTGCAGAGGGAAGCTGGACAGGCCACACTGCGGATGGCGAGGGAGTGCAGTTGAGGGCGGGTCTCAGCCGGGCGACCCTGTCTGGAGGGCTTCACCTCTGAGATTCCTTTATCAGAGGTCAGCACCTCTTCTCTGCTGTGATTCCACTGAGGGGAGCCCACTCTTGAAGCGCAATGACAAGGGAAGCCACGGTCCCCCTCTAAACGCCACCCTCTGCAAAAGTGCCTGAGCTGCTCCTGGAAAAACACGATCAGAAGCCCCACAGACCGGCACTCCACACTGGCTGCTCACAGGTAACAAGCCCTCCGTACTGGTTCCTGTCCAGGTACTCAGTGCTGGGCCGGCAGCCGAGTCCGAGGCTCTTTCCATGATCAGAATCAAGCGACTTTCTGAGAACGACTCTAAGCACAGTCTGCCTTGTGACCTTGATATGCCCTGTAATGACAACCTTTTGGACAAAGATGCAGCCCACAGCTTGCCCTGCTCCAGGAAGGGGGCTCACTGCAGGACACGGAGCAGCAGAGACCACCGGCGTAATGTGGGGTCCTTAGCGCACTGCCAACCAAGGACAGCCTCCCCTGCCCCGGCATCCTTGTCCCTTACAGGGCTCTCGGCCCAGCACCTGCCTGCAGGTGTGCACAGATGTCTACACTCATCTCTGCACGGTAACACCTCTCCACGGAATCCAAGGAGAAAAGGTCAGTCCCTTTTCAAGTTGGGCTGTGAACTCTGAGCTCTGGCTTTGCAGGCCCTCAGGGATGGGAAGGGCTTGTCTCAGTGGTGGGCCCCAGGATGGTGGCTGTCCACCTTCCCCAGGTGGGGATGACACAGAGCAGGGGTGCAGGAGGAGCCTGTAGAGACACTGATGTTACTTATGTAATTCCTGGGCAAAGCCCACAATGCCCGTGCTATGGGAGGCGGTTTCTCTTTGCCTGACCTCCCCTTTCACAGGAAAATGGCTTTTGCCTATTGGCAGGATCCTAACCGAGGCCTGGGTGCAGCTACACAAGTGGGGAAGCTCAAGCCACCCCGGGCTCACACTCCTTCTCCCACTCCATAGCACGCACAGCCTGCTCAGCCTCACTGTAGTCCAGGCTCATGCCTGCCCACTGCACCACGGCCACAGCACCTGCCTGACCAGGAGTCTGGCCTTCCGCCCTGTGCTGGTGCTGCTGGAGAGGGGGCTGTGGCAACTGTGGGACTCCTTCAAAGAAGTCCAGACAGACCCTGGAGGCCAGAGCTGGGCCTGGAACAGCTGCTCAGCCCAACACCAGTAGGGCAGGTCTTCCCCCTCATGCTGCCCGATGTCCTGCAGAACGAGGACCACAGAGCAGAGCACAGCAAGGGCCCTGCCCGGGCCTGGCACTCCACCCCTGCCTGGCCCAGCTCTCAGCCCTCAGGACGGCCCCGGCCCATCACCGCTGTCCCAGGCTCTCCTTGGACGGTCAGGAAAGGGGACCTGTTGCCACTCAAGATGCAGGTGGGAAGGCAAACCCTGTAAGGGCTGGTGGCTTCTTTTCCCAGGAGAACAGATCAGTCAGTACAGGGCCAGCAGGGAGCGATGGCCAGCTCATGACCTATGTCCAAGCAAAGGGATGAAGTATTTCAAACAAAGGCCCTGCTTGGGCAGGCAACCACTGGCAGTCTGCCTCAGTCTCAGAACCCTAGACGGTGTAGAGAAAGCCTGGAGGCCCACCCAGAGATCTTCCACCTGTCCTGAGAGGACCCACAAGCTCTGGGCACCACAGTCACCCTGGGCCAGCATGGAGCCTACTGTCCTGCTGGTTTGCTGGAGTGAGAGTGGGGGAGGTGAACTGTGCTTTCCTGCTACAATGACAGGTGTGCTCTGTTACACTGACAGGTGTGCTGCTCTGTTACACTGACAGGTGTGCTCTCCTCTTACACTGACAAGTGTGCTCTCCTGTTACACTGACAGGTGTGCTCTCCTGTTAAACTGACGGGTATGCTCTCCTGCTACACTGACAGGTGTGCTCTCCTCTTACACTGACAAGTGTGCTCTCCTGTTACACTGACAGGTGTGCTCTCCCGTTACACTGACGGGTGTGCTCTCCTGCTACACTGACAGGTGTGCTCTCCTGTTACACTGATGGGTGTGCTCTCATTTTACACTGACATGTGCTCTCATGCTACACTGACAGGTGTGCTCTCCTGTTACACTGATGGGTGTGCTCTCGTTTTACACTGACATGTGCTCTCATGCTACACTGACAGGTGTGCTCTCCTGTTACACTGATGGGTGTGCTCTCCTGTTACACTGACAGGTGTGCTCTCCTATTACACTGACGGGTGTGCTCTGTTACACTGACAGGTGTGCTCTGTTATACTGACAGGTGTGCTCTCCTGCTACACTGACAGGTGTGCTCTCCTGCTACACTGACAGGCATGTTCTGTTACACTGACAGGTGCTCTCCTGTTACACTGACAGGTGTGCTCTCCTGTTACACTGACAGGTGTGCTCTCCTATTACACTGACGGGTGTGCTCTGTTACACTGACAGGTGTGCTCTGTTATACTGACAGGTGTGCTCTCCTATCACACTGACAGGTGTGCTCTCCTGCTACACTGACAGCATGTTCTGTTACACTGACAGGTGCTCTCCTGTTACACTGACAGGTGTGCTCTCTTGTTACACTGACAGGTGTGCTGTTACACTGACAGGTGTGCTCTCCTGCTACACTGACAGGTGTGCTTTCTTACACTAACAGGTGGTCTGTTACACTGACAGGTATGCTCTCCTGCTACACTGACAGGTGTGCTCTGTTACACTAACAGGTGGTCTGTTACACTGACAGGTGTGCTCTCTTGTTACACTAAGAGGTGTGCTCTATTACACTGACAGGTGTGCTCTCCTGCTACACTGACAGGTGTGCTCTCCTGTTACACTGACAGGTGTGCTCTCTTGTTACACTGACAGGTGTGCTGTTACACTGACAGGTGTGCTCTCCTGCTACACTGACAGGTGTGCTTTCTTACACTAACAGGTGGTCTGTTACACTGACAGGTATGCTCTCCTGCTACACTGACAGGTGTGCTCTGTTACACTAACAGGTGGTCTGTTACACTGACAACTGTGCTCTCTTGTTACACTAAGAGGTGTGCTCTATTACACTGACAGGTGTGCTCTCCTGCTACACTGACAGGTGTGCTCTCCTGTTACACTGACAGGCGTGTTTTACACTGACAGGTGTGCTCTCCTGCTTCACTGACAGGCGTGTTCTGTTACACTGACAGGTGCTCTCCTGTTACACTGACAGGTGTGCTCTCTTGTTACACTGACAGGTGTGCTGTTACACTGACAGGTGTGCTCTCCTGCTACACTGACAGGTGTGCTCTGTTACACTGACAGGTGTGCTCTCTTGTTACACTGACAGGTGTGCTCTCTTACACTAACAGATGGACTGTTACACTGACAGGTGTGCTCTCCTGCTACACTGACAGGTGTGCTCTGTTACACTGACAGGTGTGCTCTCTTGTTACACTGACAGGTGTGCTCTCCTGCTACACTGACACGTGTGCTCTGTTACACTAACAGGTGATCTGTTACACTGACAGGTGTGCTCTCCTGCTACACTGACAGGTGTGCTCTGCTACACTAACAGATGGTCTGTTACACTGACAGGCGTGCTCTCCTGCTACACTGACAGGTGTGCTCCCCTGCTACACTGACAGGTGTGCTTTTGTGCTATACTGACAGATGTACGCATCTTTATTCAAATGACAAGAACCCGAATACGGATGTTTCTGAATGAATGCTTTTCATTTGTTTCAGAAAAAGCTTTCCAAACCTGGGATCCATGAGGGGACAATAGACAGGACTCTCTGTAGTAAAAATGGTGGACAATCTAACCTTTGCGAGGTCACACCCAGGAAGGAGGAAGGGCAGTCACTCACCCGGGTGTGGCAATTGCAACAGGGCTGCTGGGCAACCAAACCCACTTGACAGGACTGTGTCCTCCCAAGGAACCCAAGCCCCTGCTTCCCCTTCCCCGCTCAGTCCCGCAATCTCAGTAACATCCACCACCCAGCACGGTACTTCTGAGCACGGGGCATGGCTCCGCTGCTGCGACCCGAGGGCTGAGAGAAGGACAGAAATGGAACCCACCTGCTTCCCACCAGGTGACCCTGCTCCCCTCCTGCAGGCCTCTTCCTGAAGGCAGTCCTGGCTCTGCGAGGACAGAGCCTTGCCGCACTGAGAAGAGGGCCTTGAGCATTCCTCAGCCCCAGGGCCCTTCTCCTACTGTTCAAGTGTAGGTCCCTGGCCCTGGCAGTGACAGAGAGGCCCTTGCAGACTGCCGGGCTGTGTGCAGTGGCGCAGAGGCCTTACCTCATGGGACAGGTAGAAGGCCGCGATGCCCAAGGGCCAGAAGCAGCAGAGCATGGAGAAGACGCTGAGGCCCAGGTGGTCCCGCGGGGGCATCATGAGGAAGTTGTCCTCACTCTCTGTGTCGCTGGAGTAGTCGCTCTGCAAGAGACAGGTGGGCGGGAGAGGAGAGGAGAAATGAACGAGGGAGCAGTCCTGGGGGTGCCCTGGGACGTACGCTGCCCGGGTTGGAAGGACCTCGAGGGAAGGGCACTGCTGCTGCCGATACGTGAGGCCCTCGTGAAGTCCGCAGAAGTGCATATTAAGCAAAAACTCTCTTTAAACATGTGCACTAAAGTAAACCTGCACTTTCATTCTGCTTCAGAACTTGCTTGGCCCCCTTGAGTGGCTGGTTTTCCTGTTACGGCCTTGGATGGGTTTCCTCCTACCCTGAATCAGCAGGGAGGTGGGGCCTGACTTCCACGCAGACAGAGCTAAAGGCCCAAGGCCGCTCTGTGAGAGAGCTGCCTTTATGCTACTGTAGCTTGGTTTTCCCATGGGGCGAGTGCACTCGCTGCAGAGAGACACAGAGACACAGAGAAAGAGAGAGGGAAAGAAATCACCCTGAGGACGAATGGCCATGCCACAGTCGCTTATCCTCCATTCTCCTCTTGGGATTTTGGGCACGTGTGCACACTGGCCCCACGTTTGTCATGCTACTACTGGTTCTTGACTTGACCCATGGAGATGGTTGTGTGGGATCCAGTGCCTTAACCTCCACACTACCTGATGGTCCTTCGATTATTTTTTCAAAGTTTATTTATTTCTCCCATGAGAAAGAGACAGAGAGATATCACCCCCAATGGAACCCTGATGCGATCCACCCTCAGGTTCGCCCGGTCCACATGTATGACCGTGGGCACACATGCCCGGCACACTCAGGGAGGTCTCCAGATGCGAACTGGAAGCATCTCATGTGCATCACCCTCAGTGTCACGTGTGGTCACCTTGTGGCCATCTGACCTGAAAGCCACCTTTTCGCGCTGCTGCTGTGGCTCTGTGGTCTGGCCATTCCGTGGGCTCTCAATGCAGAAGGTGCATGGGGAGGGGCAGGGCATAGACTTGGCTCTGCCCAGCTTGGCTAACTAAATGCACATAACACCACCAGTCTGACAGCCAATCATGTCACAAACGGCAGCGGCACACAGCAAGAGGACAGAGCTTCCTGCTGGGACCACTATTTTCCCCCAGCTGAGAGAAATAGGAAAACCTGACTGGGCTCACTCAAGTAATAAGAGATGACCCAGGTGGCACCTGCTCACCCACCACACCCCCACAGACCTGCCTGCGGGGCAAGGGCTCAAATCATACTCCCCAGGGAGGGAAGTGACCAACCCGAGGCCACAGGCCAGCTCCTGGCCCTGGGTCCTTTGAGCTGGGCGCTGTCTGCTCTCTGCACAGCCGAGTGGCCGCCGTCTGGGCAGGGCCTCTTCCATGCATGTGGGGAGCAGCAGCACCCACCCACAGAGCCCGTCCATGAAAGCTGTATGCTTTTCATCGCTTCCCACATGGTCTCAGGACAGGAAGAGGAAATGAAACTAACTGTGATTCCAGTGATCAGGGAAGGAAGACCAAACGAGCAGGGACATATGACTCACGGGAGCTGGGCGGCCTGCAGGCCACTGCTGGGGTGCCAGTTCCCAGCCTGGGCAAGCCCACTGTCCAGCCCTGCCTCCACACACAGCCACCCCTCAGTGTTCCCAGAGCTCACTGCGAACACAAGTGGCTTTGGGGAGTCGGCTGGTGTTGGCAAGGCCGAGTGCACTGCAGAGGGGCCACCTCTGCATGAGGTGCGGGTAAGGTCTGGCCTGCGTCCAGAGCCCCCCAGGTCACACCCTGACCTCAAGGAGCTTCCAGCCCATGTGTGAGTGGGTCAATGAGTGTCAGCGTGGCATTCCAGAGACATGACCTCCCACGTGAGCAGCCAGCATCTCATGTGTTTTTAAGTTTTTTGGTGTGTGTTTTAGCTCACATAGAGGGTGCTTTTTGGTTGCTGTTGCTTATTACCCAGAAGGTATGTGTGCTAGCCAAAGAGAGAGGGGAAGGGAGAAAGCACCTCTCAATGGAGTGTGGTCAAGCCACAACCCCTTCCCCTCCATTTCTCCATCCTGTCAGACTTGGGGCACACAGGCGTGCACACACACATGCACACCCGGCATGTATTTCAAACCACCACTGTGGGGGCCAGTATTGAACTACAGTCGGCCATGCGCCATCCAGCTCTCTTAACTGCTAGGCCATGGGACTGGCCCTGCCCAAAATGTTTTTTTAAGTTGATTTATTTCTTCCATGAGGGAGAGAGACAGAAAGAGAAAGAAAGACAGAGAGCTGCAGAGACAGACACCCTCACTAGGGTCTCATGCCATGATCCACCCCCAGCCTTAGCTAGCCTGGATCGCCAGCATGCGAGCCCTCGGCACACCGAGAGGCCCCGGACATGAACCCAGGACCTCCTCACGTGGGCCAGCTCTGCCTGGCGGTGTGCCCCTGCTACACCGCCAGGCCCTGCAATGCTTGATATGCCTGAGCTCCCTGGACTCCCGTGGTGACTCTGGAAACGTGGGACTGCTGTTTTTCCCACCTTTCTCATTTTACAGAGGAAAGGCTGAGGCTCCAAGAGGTTAAAGCACTTGCCCAGTCATAGAACCACCAGGGAGTAGCTGCTGGTCTCAAATCCACTGCCTCACCCATGTGTATGTACCCAGCATGCCCATGTGTGTGCATGTACCTACTGTACCCATGTGTATGTACTCGGCATGCCTGTGTGTATGTATCCGGCATGCCTGTGTGTGTGCATGTACCCAGCGTGCCCGTGTGTATGTACCCGGCACACCTGTGTGTGTGTGCATCTGTTGTACCCGTGTGTGTACTTGAAGAGCCCACGTGTATGTACCCGGCTTGCCCATGTGTGTGCACATACCCAGCATGCCCACATGCATGTATCCAGCATGCCTATGTATGTACCTGATGCCTCAGGAGTGCCAGGATCCCCCCACCACCACCCATGTGGGTCCAAGCATGCCACTGAGCCAGCACCCAGCCCGGACTTGCTTCCTGACTGTCCTGGGGCAGCGATGGAGAATCCAGGGCACCATGGTCACTGAGCCCTTCCCGAGCAGTCGGCAGTGCTCTGGGAACTCGGCCCAGCCCACATGGGCATGTTACAAGCAGTGTCTCTGAAACCTGCTTTAGAATTACACCACAAGCCCCAAGAAACAAAGAACTAGGTTTGGGCCCTACCCGAAAATCTTTACGGATGTTTACTTGAAGCAGAAAAGAACCACACTCTGTAAATTGCAACGTTGCAGCTACATGACACCAAATCAATTAGTCAATTTTGATTAAAATAGATTTTAAAAGATCAGACAAATTAAGGGGCTGACAAGTCGCCCCAGCCCCGTATTCATTCACTGCTCGGTCAGAAAGTGCGCTGTGGGTCTAAGCGGCCACGGGCACCTGCCACCGTACAGGGAGGGAGGAGGGAGAGGCTGGCAGCAGAGGTAGCAGACACCAGCGAGCTCAGGGCAGAAGGCACATGGCCACGGGCAGCAGGCACGACACGTCACCCTAAGGGCTGCTGTGAAATCCGCTTCCTGGGCCACCGAGTCCAACCGGCAAGGCAGACTGAGAGCACTCCACGGGGCAGCCGGCTCCTGCGGGGGTCGCTCCTTTTCAGCTGGAGGGAAGGCTGAGAGGCAGGGCTCTGGGCCCTCGGCTGGTGCCCTGCTAGGCTACCTGATGTCACCTCCACATAGTGGGGCGGCCCTGGGGTCCCTCAGGGTTCTCTGCTCCCAACATCCTAATGGAACAGCCGTAATGCCACGCACGGCCCGGGCCCGTGACGCCCCATCCACAGCAGCTCTATGGGCAGGGTTGTGGGTGCGGGACACAGGGTGCCAGACTCAGGGCGCCACACTGGGCTCTGCCGTGTCACTCGGTCCTACTCAAGGTCTGAGCAGCACCTCCAGGCACCGGGCCATCCTCCAGACCCCCAGGCTCCTCTGTGTCACTACTGTGAGCAACTCCTTGGGGTCCTCAGGGAGGTGACTGTGATGACACGTCTGTGTGGATGAGCACAGGAGACACTATCACATGCAGCCTCAGGACTTTTGTCAGTATAAAGTATATTTTTCCATGAGCAAGAGACAGAGGGAACGAGAAGGGAGACAGAGAGATAGTGCCACTGGCAGGGTCCACTCCCAGGCCTGGATTGTGGGCGCACCTCCCGGGTACTCAGAGAGGGCTCAGATGCAGGGTCCACTCCCAGGCCTGGATCGTGGGCGCACCTGCCCGGGTACTCAGAGAGGGCTCAGATGCAGGGTCCACTCCCAGGCCTGGATCATGGGCGCACCTGCCCGGGTACCCAGAGAGGGCTCAGATGCACACCCGGAGCGTCCCGCATGGGCCAGCCTCCTGGAGTGCTGCCTTTCCCTGCCGCACCACGGTCAGGCCCGAACCCGCATCACTTGATGTTAAACACAGGTAACGGCAGGTCCCCTTCCTCAGTCACACTGCCACATCCCGGCGTTCAGCGTTGGTCCCATCACAGCACAGAGCATTTCTGTCATCCTGCATGCTCTCCTGGATGCACTGCCTTATGGGACCGGACCCTGCCTACTCTGCATCGTTCTCTTCCACGCACAGGAGCCCTCGGCCTCTCCTCCCACCAGCCAGGCAGCCTGGGCCACCTCAGGGCTTTACACTCGCTGTTCCCTCGGCCTGGACTTTCCTTCCCCAGATGCACAGATGAGCTTCTTCCTGCCACGTGAGGCTTTTGCTCCAATGCCATGTCTCATCAGAGACCTCTTTGAGCATCTGTAAGACTGTCGCCGTCCTCTGACACACCATGCCCTTCCTCGATGGGGGCCTCTCCTCTGAGCCCCAGTAGTACCAGGTGTTTGCTGTCTGACTCCCGTCCTCTAAACACCAGGAGGGCGCGGCCTGTGTGTGTTGCTCACAACTGCTCACAGACCCCCAGACAGTGCCCTGCACACAGTAGGACTACAGCACTGTCACGTGAGTGAGGACTCCTGTGGCTTCAGCCAGTATGAACATCACCCTTTGCACGAAAACAGAAACCGACTCTGACAGCCTATCTGCTGAGTGCACCTGCATCTGGATGAACCCACTGGACAGGAACTCCAGGGTGTTCCAGAAGTGAGGGCCGGGGGGTCCCTCTGGGAGATGGGGAGGGAGGAGAGGGAGTGACAGAGGTGCCATGGCTGGGTCCCTGCAGGGGGCGAGCAGGCAGTGCCCAGCCCTGGGCAGGGTTGGAACGTTCTAGAATAGGGCACTTGTTATTGTTCAGCACGTGGGTACAAGTGACCCTAAAGCATCCCAAGTTCATGACGGTCACTCCCTCCCCATCTGCACCCAGTTTGAGGGAGGGATTTGTGCATTCTGAACTGACTTCCGGAAGACGAGCCCGTCCCTGCCTTGGCCCCGGCTTCTCCCAGGTACATGCTGCTGGGAGACGGGCTTCCGGCCCAGCTCTGTCTTGTCACATGTGGAAATGGCCCCACGCAGGTACGACCTGACCTTCCACAGAAACACCCAGTCGTCACTGTCCCCAATTGGAGCTCAGACTCACCACGGCCAGATGAAACATGTGCACCGCGGCAAAACGTCAACTATCTCGCTCCCTGTTCCTGCGCTCCTAAAGTCGGAGCTCTCTGTCCACCAGCTCTTCCCGAACGCGGCAACTCAGCTAACGGATGCTGGATTCATAGCAATGTGTGTTTCCAATGGCCACATCTGTTAGTCCACTCCAGGGACAGGAACGCATGCAGCCTGTGCTCCTGGAAGCCGGACAAGTGGCCCCTCGGCCACTGGCAGGTCTGGTCTCCCAGCCATTGGCGCCTGGTTGCTTGGGGCACGTCACGGAGCACATGATGATGCATGTGGCATTGCCATTCGTCATCTAGTGGTTAAGGACGTCCATGCTGTCCTCAATATAGTGGCTTCTCAGCATGCTCCTTGAGGTCAGGCTCCCTGGAGGAAGGGACGTGTGGTGGTGGCTTCAGGTGTGTGTGTGTGTGCATGTGTGCACACGTGAACATGTATGTGCGTGTGTGCATGTGTGTGTGCACATGTGTGTGTGTGTGTGTGTGTTTCTGAGTGTCCAAACCTGCCTGGAACCAAGCAGGTTAGTCTTCGCCTATTTTGCACATTGGAGTTCACGATAAATTTTTATTAAACGAGCGGCTCTCAGCTAAGACAAAGGTTTGAAAACAAGTGAGTTAAAGCACCCCTGGAAAGTAGACAAGTTCTCGGTTCTGGGAGTCCCTGGCCCATCCTCTAAGTCATTTTATAGTCCTTGAGGAGAGTCGTAGTTTTAGAAGGCCACAATCCCACCAAGTGTATGAGATACAAAACTTTAGGAGATGGAAGGAAAAAGGGAAGTCCAATAAAACAGTGTCCTGCCTGTCCCACAGGGAGTGAAATGACGCCCCAATGTCCACAATGCAGGACACGCATTTCTGTCGCCCTGGGTGGCATGGTGGACCCTGATGCTCACTTCCAGAGACACCCAGTTTGATTCTGAGGCCAGAGTGGATGGCTGTGAATGTTGGAGGGAGATTATTGTGAGCAGACTCTGTGTGGAATAAACTAACTTTCAGTTTGTAAAAGTGAAGGCACTAAACAGACATGCCTCGCGTGGGTCACCTCCGGGACCCTCCAGGACTGTCCTCGGCTCTATTTCCTCAAATTCTCTTTTCCTCCTGTCTGGGGGCGGGGGTGCTTCAGGTCCTGGTCCTGCTGTATCCCCAGGATGTGTAAATTTACATTTCAGTGTAAACTGGTTTTTGATATGATCAGTGTAAACTTTACTTATTTATTGTTTAAGTTTGCTACAGGGTGCATGTACTTGCTGGAGAGAGGCAGAGAGAGAGAAAGTGAGAATTCCTGCCTTGGGGAGAAGGTCCTTCCTTCTCCGATTCTCCTCTGGGGATTGTGGACGTACACACACACACATGCTTGGCATGATTTTCAAGCCGCCAGGTCCAGGATTTGAACTGTGCTGTCGGCCACGTGGGATCCAGCCACCTTAACCTCCATGCCACCTGCTGGCCCAGTGTAAACTTTTAATTCCCCTTCAAAAACATTCAGCCCCGGGGCCAGGCGGTGGCTCAGCAGTAACAGAACTGGACCCTCTGAGACTCCCTGCACCGGCTGGCACGCGTGTGCCCATGGTCTGAGCTGGCTGAGACTGGAGTTGGCTCGTGCCAAAGGGACCCCCTCAGGGATGCCTTCCTCTTTCTCTCTTGGAAAAAAATGAACTTAAAAAAAGAAAGGAAAGAAAATGCTCAGCCCTTGGAGTCAGGCGTTAAGTCCTAGTACACAATCCCGGGGAAGAGCCCCTGCAGCAGCACCTGCACCCGCCATTCTCAGATGACATGCACCAGTGGTCCCCGCGTGAGGTGAAGACACACACGGCTTCCGTGGCCATATCTGCTGTCCTCCCGGGGACAGGCATTTGTTCACACAGGGCACTTGTCAAGAGAGAAACTCCTGTTAGTGGTCACCTGTCCTGGGCAACGTGCAACTCCTCTCTCATCCGAGAAGGGTCTAACCAGCATCTCGGGCTGGCTGTGGCCTTAGGGGCCCACTGGGTTCTGTAAGCAGAAGCCCAAGGGAGTGAAATTCATTAGGTTCACTCTGTATAATGCTCCTGGTTTGTCTTCGTTTGTGAGGTGCAACGTGACGATAAGGATATGATAAGGTGTAGGATTATATTAGAGGACAGTTTCTTCAACAGTCCTACATTCGTTTAAAGACTTGTTTCTAACTACTGCACATTTTTATTTTTTATTTTTTTGGAGAGGTTTTTGCTCTAGGGCACGTGCACACGCCAGAAAGACAGACAGAGACAGAGAGACAGAAAGCAAGAAATCACCCCACAGGGGGGATGGCCATGCCGCAATCTCTTCTCCTCCATTCTCCTCTCGGGATCTTGGGCACACACGCACACGCGCCTGGCGTGAGTTTAAGCCAGCGGTTCCAGGACTAGAACTGCAGTCAACTACATGGGACTCCAGCGACATAGCCATTATGCCAACTGCTGGTCCCTCTGCATATTATTTTATACAACTCTGAGCTGTGGACAAGACACTCCCTCTATGTCTTCACAGACCAGGCACCCCAGGAGAGGAACTTCAGCTGACACTTTCGTGGAACCCACCGTAGTCGGGGTCCCCTAGATGCAGGTCTTGAGTACAGGATTCAGGAGGGACTGTTTCTGTGGGAGATGATCTCAGGAAGGACGGTGAAGAGAAGACACTTGAGCCCAGGCAGGTGCTACCAGGTCGGTCACCTCGAGCCTGCAGCTGCTAGGGGGCCCGGGGAGTCTCGTAAGACGCATTCCCAGGCTAACCACCTCCCAGTGGCTCTCGGACGAGGGTTTCTGGGCACAGATTCTCTTGCAGTTTGCAGGGCAGGCTTCAGGCCCTCAGAGGAAGTCTTCAGGGGAGAGGTTTTTCCTGACAGGGTAGTACCTGAGAGTGGCCACCGCAGCTCCTGTGTAGTAAGTGCGGAGTAGACACCCCAAACCTCCACCCAGGCAACCCTGCACAGACACTCAGGGCACACCAGAAAGAGCTAGAAGGTGGACACACAAGGAATGCGGTCAGGCAGGGTAGAAACACCCCTCCCTCTGTCCCCTACAAAGGTGGGACATATGAGGGGTATTCAAAAGGTTCGTGGGCAATAAGTATTATAAAAACCTATGTATGATTTCGAAGTTTTTGCACCAAAATAAACTCATACTTTAATCCTGTTTTTTCACCACCTTTTGGAAGCCCCTCGCAGATGACGCCTAAGGCGATGTCCTTAGATCTTTTTACCTCCACTTTATTTTATTCTTGTCTAAAGCTCTCAGCACATAATCCACCATGTTCCTGCTTTCAGATGGAAACCCAAGTTAGTTTTAGCATCATGGATTTGGACCAGCTTAAAGGTAAAGATAGGAACTAGGACACCTATTCTTAGGCGGCCTTCTTGTCACAGCCTGTCCCACTCGGAGCAGGTGCAGGGCCAGCCCCACAGCCTGAATACTTCCGAAGACGTCCTGTCCCAGGAGCTCTGCAGCCTCCCGGAACGCGGCTGCAAATGATGCCTGCCCTCACTTATCCTTGGCGACAGGAAAATAAAAACCACACTATGGTACATTTCTCGCCTATCAAGTTGTGAAAAATTAAAAAGCTCAACAACCACGGTATTGGTGAGACTTCAGGGAAACGGGCAGACGGGAATGCAAAGCAGCGCAGCTTCCAGAGGGCAAATCTGTCAGCGCATGGCAGGGGTACAGATGTGTTTCTTCTCGCTCAGTTCTAGGGATTTCTAAGATTCCAGAAATATCCTAGGCACGAGGTTATTCATCGCAGCATTATATATAATTGCATCCTCCATATGTTCATTCAAAGGAGTGAGGTTAAATAAACTGATAGGAACACACAGAAGAGCACAATGTGGCTTTAAAAAGAATGAGAAATATCAATACGAGCTGATGGAATTGGAACTGAATATGAAACCGAGCAAGGACCTCCTAAAGAGAGGTGGGTCCTCAGATTTCCCTTCCGTTAAAGAAAAAGTGAAAATTTTCCAAACTGAAAATTAATAAGGGCTGATATTCTAAGGTTCTTGGAATGCAAGGCCCATTTACAGAGGAAGGGGTGAGTCTTCAGACTTTGGTCATAATGAAACAACCTGACCATGAATAAGGGCCACGTGACCTCTAAAACTCTCACTTACAGAAAAGACAGGGTTTTCATTTCAATATGTAAGGTGTGTTATAGGCCGGAAACTGCTGGCTGTGAGTTCAAAGACCCCAGGCTGAATGGCTCCAGAAACTGGAAGAGAAATTTGATTATCTAAGGCCTCACCAATCAAGAACACCCTACTAGATGATCACACCTTCTTTTTTTTTTTAATTTTATTTCTTCATTCACATGCTTTAATTTAACCAGAGACAGAGAGAGAGAGAGGGAAAGTGAGAAAGCAAGCCACCAGGTCCAGGACTTGAACCGTGGTCAGCCATTGGGAGTGTCCAGCTCCTTAACCACCACGCCACCTGCTGGTCCCAATCACGCCCTCTTGAACCAATCACTGAACTGATCACGTGCCTGGGACCTCTGCCTCTAATTTTGCCCTTAAAAATGCATGTGGGGAACATCTTAGGGAGACCAGGTCTTTTCAGCATGAGCTGCCTGGCTCCTTGCTTTGCGCTTTGCAATAAAGCTGCACTTTTCCTTCATCACACCTCGTGTCTTCGATTTGGTTTTATAGCACTTGGGCAAGCGGACCTGATTTGAGTTCGGTAACAAATATGAATAGATAGATTAGCAACATCTCTATAGAGAGAAAAATGCACATGTATGTGCACACATGCACGCTTTTATATATAGGTATGTTCACATACATACAAGCACACATACATCGCTCTGCTCAGTCTGCTATGTCAGCCTGGAAACAATGACCCCCAAGTAGCAATGAGCACACCCACCACCCAGATTTTGTTTTCTAAGTACCGTTCTCCAAAGAAAGGAATGAAGGCTTTAGATAAATGGTTGGTTTTTGTTTTTTGTGTTTTTTGGAGAGGTTTTGGCCTTAGGGCATGTGTGCTCTCTGGAGAGAGACAGACAAACACAGCAAGAAAGTGAGAAATCACCGCCCGTCATACCACAATCCCTTCTCCTCCATTCTCCTCTGGGGTTTTGGGCACACATGCACACAAGTGCCCAGCATGACTTTCAAGCCACATGGTCAGCAGTGTGGAAGCCCAACGACGTAACTGCCGCGCTATCTGCTGGTCCCTAGATGGCCAATTTTAATGCTGGGGCTGACAATGAACAAGATCCACCACCAGGAAATGATAATAAAAAAGGTTGAGGGGGCCAGCAGGTGCTGTAAAGGTTAAATTGGCTGGAGCCCACATTGTGGACTCCACGTTTAAGTCCTGGACTCCATGGCTTGAAAAAATCATACCAGGTGAGTATGCATGCATGGCCAAAATTCTGAGAAGAGAAGGGATTAGGGCATGGCCATTCCCTTGGAGGGAGTGATTTCTCATTTTCCCTCTCTCTGTCTCTTTCTGGTGAGCGCATGTGCCCAAAGCCAAAAACCAACAAAACCGACGGACACAGAAGAGGATGCCAACTTGAAGGAGCAGCTGCTGCCAGATCTGGAATACAAGCAGCATGATAAACACATAATAAATATTGACCATACCCACTGAGTAACTAAGATGATGGTCCACCCCAATACAAAGTATTAAATGGGCAAAAAATAAACAACAACAACAGCAAAAACCACAGGAGTAGGGAAAACTCTGCCCCACGGTAGAATGCCAGCCAATAAATACAAACAGCACTATGGGTTAGAAACGTGTCAAAGAATGCTACTAGTAGGCCAGGGACTCTTAGTAGCACAGCATTTTCACAGTATCCTGGCACTTCTCTGTAAGACTTCTAATTGCAAAGCACGACTGCCACTTGGCCAGTGCGAACCTCGACACCATCTTGAACAAGTGGTGGAAGTTACCGTCCCCGGGACAGGGCCCATTGGTACCAGGAACCTCCTGATAATGAAGCACCAGGACAGTGTCACTTCTGTCAAAATTGCAGGACCTGAGGCCAAGCATACGGAGACATCAGACAAACCACAGGGATGGGTGGCCGATGAAGTAACACTTAATTCTACAAAGATGTCAAGGTCATGAAAGACAAGAAGAGACAGAGGCATTGCTCCAGATCAAAAGGGCATGGCAGGAAATGCAATGCAGGGCCTTGAGTTAGACCCGAATCGCCTTAATTTTGCTACAAAAGACAATATTGAAAGAACTGGAAAAATATCTGATGGTCCTATAGATCAGAAAACAGTATTGTAACAATGGCAATTTCCTGACTTTTATAACTGAACTTGTTTTTAGAAAATGTGCATGGTTCATTTGAGGGTAAAGGAAATTCCTGTCTGCAACTTGCAAATAGCTCAAGAAAAAAAACCATATATATATATATATATATATATATATATATATGAATAAATGTGGAATGGATAGACTGAAAGGCAAGTGTGATAAACTCTTAAGACTGAAAGAAAGTGAAGATAAAGTATATAGGGTTTCTCTGTCTTATTCTTGCAACTTTTCTGTAAGTGTGAAATTATTTTAAAAATAATCAGTCAATGGGACCAGCAGTTGGCATAATGGCTATGTCGCTGGAATCCCATGCAGTCTACCGCGGCTCGAGTCCCTGACCCAGTGGCTGGGCACGTGTGCGTGCATGCCCAAGATATCAGGAGGAGAATGGAGGAGATGAGATTGTGGTGTGGCCATCCCCTCGGGAGGTGATTTCTCGCTTTCTGTCTCTCTCTCTCTCTGTCTTTCTGGTGAGTGCATGCACCTTATGGCAAAAACCTCTCAAAAAAAAAAAAAATCAGTCAAAAAGTTATGCATAAATACACCATTTTGGCAGAAAAAAATAGACTTTAAATTGATTTTTTTCTTTTGAGAATTAAGCATTGAATTTTTGTGTGTGTCTTAATGAAAATACTGTGAGCATTACTTGAAAAAAATGAAAAAAAATATTGAATTCTTTTTTCCTATGGCATGTTAATAATTCTCGTAACCCTGCAATTTAGTACTTTATCAAGTGTGTCCTCTTCATGTCTTCATAGAGACTCTGCTTAGAGTCCTCTGCCCACAGAGACACAGCACGTCAAACACTTCAAAGAGCAGTGCAAGGTGGCTTCTGGCCTCCCCTCTCGGGGTGAGGACCCCGTGTGGTCAGAGGGATGAGGCCACCAGAGCCCGCTGCCAGGGGCCCACGTGGCAAACAGCTCCCGGGCAGATCTGGCAGAGGATGGCTCGTGCCCACAGTGTATGACTTACGGGATGCCCGACTCAGGCTGAGCAAACCTCAAACCTTAGCAACAGGTCAAAGTTCAAACTGACGAAGGAGAGGAGAGGCCAGCCTGCCAGCCCCCAGGACCTAACATCCATCCAACACCCTGTTCACTGACCCAGCGCAGTGTCACCGGCCTGAGTAAGTACCAGGAATTATTCTAGAGCTGGGCGTGCTGGTGGGTGTGTGGGATGGGAGAGGGGATTGCAGATGAGTAGCACAGTGTCCCCTCCTTAAAGATACAGTGGCCATCTCCCCTCCTCTACCTGCCCAACCCTGTCCTCTACCATAGGGTACCAAGAGCCTCTCCAGCTCGAGTGAGAACCACACCTTACTCCAGAGGGGGTAGAATGTGGATTCCCCAGCTCACCAGTCCAATGTCTCCTATACCTGCTCAAAGTTACGTGCATGGGTCACATCGCCAGCCCTGTTACTGCAAGAACCTCCAGTCTGCATCCCTCATCTCAGCAAGAAGAGGCAAATGCCCAAAGGTTGACAGCAGGATAGCGCAGTGTTCAGGTGATCCCAGAAGCCATCTGTCCAGCTCTCGCCCCTCCAGCCTACCCTGGGCCACGGCTCACAGGGAGGACGCACCGGGGCCCAGGAGGGTTCCTGAGTTTGTTAAGTTCAGAGTATTTTCCAAACCAAAGATTGATTCTGCAAAATCCAGTTATAGAGAACTTCTGGTTATTTATCAAGCGAAGGGCTGGGGTGTTCTGGATAACCGGATATCGGCCATTTTTAAATCTCACTGATCTACTTTTTCCTTCACTGTTCTGAAATGTTCTGCCTTCTTGAAAGAAAAGCATGTATTTAAGCATGTATTTTTAGTTACAGCTTAAAGAACACAGAAAAATTCATTAAAAATGACCTTATACAATACGTATGTATATGTATGTATATATGGAAGAATTATATCAAAGAGTGTGTATATATAGCTATACTTTGAAATAATTTTAGACTCACATAAGAATTTTAAAAATAGAACAGAGTTCCTGTAGAAATTGCAAAGATAGAACAGTTCCCACGGACCCTTCCTTTACCTCTTACATAACTTTAGCACGATGATCGAAACCAGGGAAGTGACGTTTACTCTTCTGAGTAAGCTGTGGACCTTCATAGGAGTTCACCGGTTTATTCATGTTCAACTCTGTGTTTGTTTGGTTTTGGTGTACAGTTCTGTGGATTTTATTACACGTAACCATGACAACATCAGGATGCAGAAAGGTCCGCCCACCTCCCAAACTCCCTCACTGCTATCTCACTGTCACTCCCTTCCCCATCCTTAACCCTTGGCAACCAGGAGCAGTTGGCAGGTGTTGAGGTTTTACCTTTTCATGAATGGCACTGGAAATGTCTATTTGAAGACTGACCTTTTGCACTCAGCACAATACCCTTGGGAATCATCCAGGTCTCTGGGTATATCAATAGCACCTTTCTTTTTCCCTGAGTAGTATTCCATGGTAAGAAAGTACCACATGTGCTTATCCATAAAGCCATTCCAGGTTTTGGTTATTAAACAATAACTACTATGGCTGGTGTCCAGCAAGTGGTGTAGTGGTTAAGGGCACTAAACTTCCACGTGGTTGACTACAGTTCAAGTCCCAGAACTGGCAGCTTGCTTTCTCACTTTCTCTCTCTTGCTCTATCTCTCTCTGGTCAAATGAAAATAAATAAATAAAATAAAATAAATAAAAATAAAATAATTTTTGTTTAAAATAAATAAATAAATACTATGGACATATGTGAGGGGGGCTTTGAAACATTCATGGAAATACAGGATCAGCTTACGAGTTTCCGGGGACCAGAAAGCGGCACAGAAGTAACGCAATTCTTTAAGAAGCTGACGCACGTAGAAGGTTCTGGTTCATGTCCAGTGACTTTCCTGCACACTGGCACACACTGCCCATGACTCAGGGCTGTGTGAAGCTGGGGTGGGTCTTGGCATGAGGACCCCGTAAGAGCTGCCTCTCTTGTCACTCTTTCTCATGGAATATAAATGAATATATAAACAAAATGTTTTTATTTATATATTTGTTTGTTTGTAATAGTTTTGCAATGGGGCATGTGTACTCACCAGAGACAGAAAGAGGGAGAGAGGCAGAAAGAGAAGAAAAGTGAGAAATCATCCCCCGGGTGTATGCTGCAATCCCTTCTCCAGTCTCCTCTCAGGATTTTGAGCATGCATGCACATATGCCTGGTGTGTTTTTTAAGCTGCTGGACCCAGGACTTGAACTGTTCAGTTGGTCATGTGGGATCTGGCTATCTTAACCTCTGTGCCACCTGCTGGCCCAACAAACTTTTTAAAAAGTACAATTCATTTTGCTGCAAAATTTTTCGAAATCCATGCACAGTTTTCTCTTAATATACATTTTCTATAAACTTTTCAATGACCATATATGCATGTTTTTGTGTAGATAAAAGTTTTTTTTTCCCCTTTTCCAGTAAATATTCAGCAGTGGGATTTCTGGGTCATACGGCATTTATTTAATGGTATAGGAAACTGGCCAACTATTTTCTAGAGTGACTATACCATGTTATATTCTATCAGCAATTCGTGAAAGTTCTAGTTGCTTTACATTTTGTCAGCACTTGGTACCATCAGTTTTTTTGGATTTTGGCCATTCTGAGAGGTGTATAGTGGTGTCTAATCCTGATTTTAACCTGCATCTCCCTGATGGCTAAGAAGGTCACCTCTTGTTTATGTTCTTATTCCCACCTGCATATGCTCTTCGACAAACTTTCTGCTTGAATTTTTTGCCCACATAAAAACTGTATTGTTTGGTTCTTACATTTGAGTTGAGTGATATATTGGGTATTCTGGATACATATTCTCTGTCAGATATGTAATTTGCATGTATTTTTCTTTCAGTCTGTAGATTCTTTTCATCCTTTCGACAGTGTCTTGCAAAACAAATGTTTTAAGTTATTATTTTTTAAGGTTTTTGCCATAGGGCACGTGCACTCATTGGAAAAAGAGAAAGGGAAAGTGAGAAATCACTCATCATAGAGAATGGCCATACCACAATCCCTTCTCCTCCATTCTCCTCCTGAGATTTTGGGTGTGTACATACACAAACACACACACACACACACACACACACACACACCTTGCATGATCTTCAGATGGCTAGATCTGGGACTTGAACCATGGTTGAACATGTGGGAGTCCAGCACTTTAACCATATCATCTGCTGGCCCCAACCGTTTTTAATTTTTATGAAGTTAAAATTATTTATGTTCTTTTAGGGACTACGACGCTAATGTCACATTTAGGACCTATTCTTTTCACCCGAGGTTATAGAAATTTCCTGTTTCTTCTATAAGTTTTACAGTTGTGCCCTTTACATATAAACGTGAAGCTCTTTCAGAGCTGTGCTGCTCTACCTTTGGTTCAGTAAGCTAACTCTTCTGAGAATAACTCTGCCATGGGAACCAGGAGTTAGAGTAATGGCTATGTCGCTGGACTCCCATGTAGTCAACCGCGGTTCACGTCCTAGACCTGGTGGCTTAAAACTCACACCAGGCGTGTGTGCGTGCGTGCCCAAGATCCCAAGAGGAAAATGAAGGAGAAGGGATTGTGGTGTGACCATCCCCCCGGGGGGGTGATTTTTCGCTTTCTGTCTCTATGTCTCTCTCTGTCTGTCTGGCGAGCGCACGTGCCCTATAGCGAAAACCTCTCAAAAAAAAAAAAAAGAATAACTCTGCCTGTCCATATAAACTCTATCATATGAAATGCAATTCTGCAATTGGTATACAATAATATTAAAATAGAGGTTGAAAATGGATTAGTTGGGCCAGTGGGTTGCGTGGAGGTTAAGGCGCTGGGTTCCCACATGGTCAGCTGTGGTTCCAGCGAGTCCCATACTCAGTGGCCAGGCATGTGTGTGTGCATGCCCGACACCCTGAGAGGGAAAGGGATTGGGGTGCGGTCATCCCCCCACGGGTGAGTTCTTGCTTTCCCTCACCATATCTCTGTCTCTCTCCAGTAAGCACAAATGGCCCATAGCAAAATCCTTAAAAATAAATAAATAAAATATATAAATTAGTCAATGCCTCGTGCAGAAATGACACTCTTTACATCGACACACATTTCAAGTAGATAAAACACACAGAACCATGAAAAGGATTAGACAATGAATGTCCCGTACCCGTCCCTGCGTCCACATTGCACTATCAGCATCCACCACTGTCCCCCAGGCTTCTGCTCCCTCTAGTCACCGTCCGCCTCGCAAGTTTGGGGGATGCATTTCAAGCTCGTCGCAGACACCAGGACACTCCCCCCAGCCCATCTCCATGCATGTCATCCACAGGAGCTTCAACAGCTACACATTTTCTTTGAAGTAAATTATATACACAAAAAAATTATTTTTAATAGCAAGTTGGATTTTCTGGTTCTGATTTGAATAATTTGGATCAGCATGACCTTAAGAAACAGGTTAGTCAGTGTGGTAGGACAGAAAAAGCACAGGATCTGGAGTTAACATTTGGCCCCTCCTCACTGTGACACCCTCAGGCACTGTCCCCACTGTCCTTGAGATGGGCTGTCCCTGGGTGATCAGTTGGGACATCATGATGTTTTCCGCAATTGTGGATGAGACAGGAGTTTTGGATGTGATTCTAATGGGCAAACCAGATGGAACGCCAGTTGCTGGCACCTCGAGTTCATAATCGGTAGTATAAGGTGCCCTTTGAGGGGGTAAAAGCATTAGACAAAGGACCCACGAGTCACTCTTTGCCTCATGCCACCTAGAAGCTGAATATTTCCTTTCATCATTTCTGCCCCACATAGAATGTGGTCTAACTGTAGTTAAGAACAATGAGGGGGACCAGCAGTTGGCGTAATGGCTATGTCGCTGGACTTCCACCTAGTCGACCACGGTTTGAGTCCCGGACCCAGGGGCTTAAACTTAACGCCGGGCATGTGTGCGTGCATGCCCAAGATCCCAAGAGGAGAATGGAGGAGAAGGGATTGTGGCATGGCCATACCCCCTGGAGGGTGATTTCTCACTTTCTGTCTCTCTGTCTCTCTCTGTCTTTCTGGTAAGCACATAGGCCCTATAGCAAAAACCTCTCCAAAAACAAAACAAAACAAAACAAAACAAAACAAAACAAAACAAAACAAAACAAAAGAACAATGAGCAAAAGTAATCATTAGCTTTCAGGAATTCTTGAATTAATAAGTTGGTGCAAAAGTAATTATGGTGTTGCATTACTGAAATTTGCCGTTTGATAACTGGATACGTTCTTAAATTAAAACGGTTCCGTTATACATCATTTTAATGTGTATTTCTCACTTTATATGTGTGTGTGTGTGTGTGTGTGTGTGTGTGTGTTTTGTTTTGTTTTGTTTTGTTTTTGAGACAGAGATTTTAGGGCACATGAGCTCATCAGAGAGACACCAAGAGAAAGAGAGAGAGAGAGACAAAATGAGAAATCACTCCAAGGGGGGACAGCCCAAGCAATCCCTTCTCTCCCATTCCCCTCTTGAGATTTTGGGCACACATGCACACATATGCACCAGGCATGAGTTTCAAGCTACTATGTCTGAGACTTGAACTGCGGTTAACTACATGGGAGTCCAACAACATACCCATTACACCATCTGCTGGTCTCTCGCTTTATGGCTTTTTGCTAAGGACTGCTGTTTTGTTACTTACTTGCTATTTCTTTTATATATGGAAATGGTGTTAGACTAAAAGCAAATTCAAGCAATTATTTGAACTTATTCAAGTTCAAAATAGGCCGTGAAGCAGCAGAGACAACTCACAACACTGATGACACATTGGCCCAGGAACTGCCAGCCAATGTACAGTGCAGCGGAGATTCAGCAGTTTGACAAAGGAGACAAGAGCCTTGAAGATGAGGAGCTTAGTGGCTGGCCATGGAAAGTTGACAAGGACCAACGGTGAGCAAACATCGAAGCTGATCCTTTTCCAACTACAGGAGAAGTTGTTGAAGAACTCAGCACTTGATGCAAACTGGAAAGGTGAAAATGCTCAGTAATGGGTGCCTCAGGAGTTAAACAAAAATCAAAAAGTTGTCTTTTTAAAGTGTTGTCTTCTCTTATTCTATGCAACTACAAGGGACCATTTTGCCATCAGATTGTGGCCTGCAATGAAAAGCGGATTTATATGACAACCAGCGATGACTAGCTTAGCGGCTGGACTGAGACAAAGCTCCAAAGCACTTCCCAAAACCAAAGTTGCACCAAAATAAGGTCATGGTCACTGTCTGGTAGGGCTGATCCACCCCAGCTTTCCGAATCCCAGTGAGACCATCACATCTGAGAAGTGTGTTCCACAAATCAAAGAAGATGCACCGAAAACCGCAATGCCTGCAGCGGGCATGCATCAGCAGGAGGCCGAGTTCTTCTCCACGACAATGTCTGGCTGATACTGGACAACCGACGCTTCGGAAGCTGAACAAGCTGGACTACGAAGTTTTGCTTCATCCACTGCATTCACCAGCTTACTACCACTTCTTCAAGCATCTCAACAACTTTTGGCACGGAAAACGCTTCCCAGCCAGCAGGATGCAGAAGAAGCTTTCCATGAGTTTCGCGAATCCTGAAGCATGGACTTTTATGCTATAGGAATAAACAAACTTTGTTCTCATTAGCAAAACTGTTGATTATAATGGTTCCTATTTTGATTAGTACAGATGCGTCTGAGCCTAGTTATAATGATTTAAAATTCATGATCCAGGGACCAGCAGATGGCATAATGGATAGGTCACTGGACTCCCACGTAGTCGACCGTGGTTCGAGTCCCGGACTTGGTGGCTTAAACTCACGCCAGGTGCATGTGTGTGCGTGCCCAAGATCCCGAGAGGAGAATGGAGAAGAGATTGTGGCGTGGCCATCCCCCCGGGGGGTGATTTCTTGCTTTCTTTATCTCTCTCTTTCTGGAGAGCGCACCCTATAGCAAAAACCTCTCAAAAAAAAAAACCAAACAAACAAACAAACAACAAAAAACCTCCTGATTCAAAACCACAATTAGTTTTGCACCAACCTGATAATATATCTAGTTATATTTCTTTTTTTTTTTTTTTTTTTTTTTGAGAGGTTTTTGCTATAGGGTGCGTGCGCTCGCCAGCCAGACAGAGAGAGATAGAAAGACAGAAAGTGAGAAATCACCCCCCAGGAGGGATGGCCATGCCGCAATCCCTTCTCCATTCTCCTCTCGGGATCTTGGGCACTTAGGCACATGCACCCAGCGTGAGTTTTAAGCCACCGGGTCTGGGACGCGAACCACAGTCAACTACATGGGAGTCCAGCAACATAGCCATTACGCTAACTGCTGGTCCCCTATCTAGTTATATTTCTGACACCAATAGTGCCCATCACTTTCCACAGGTTGGCTCTTTTGTGATCTGTGCACTCTCTGTGTCCTGACGTAAGCTGAAACGATTTCTGTGAGTGAGTGTGTGATGAGCTAGCAGGCGTGAATTCTGCCACGCCCCAAAGTCTCAAAGGCCTTCTTTATCTCAGAGACACAGGTTGATCCAGGAGTGGAGGTGGTGACCTGACATTGCTAAGGGAGAAATGTGAACAGTGGGTACAGGACCACACCTTCTGCTTAGTAAACACATTTATGGTGAAGCAGTTCTTTTAAGTTCATCCACTTCTTTCTTCCACAAGCAAGAGAGACAGAGAGACAGAGAGAGGGAGACAATCACCTCCAACATTGTCCTTCTGCTGCCTCAGTCAGCCCCAAATCATGGGCATATCTGTGCCTGTTGTGCTCAGAGAGGTCTCCGGATATGAACCCAGAACCTCCCCATGTTGGCCAGCCTCACACAGTATTGCATTAACTGCTGTGCCGCAGTCCAACCCTCATGTGTGTCTTCTAAAGGGGCTTGCAGGAAGACACCCCGGCTGTGTGTTTCAGCCCCATTGTACATCAGCTGCTAGGACAGACTACCTTTTGTCTTTGACCTCTGACAGCACATTCTGAGTGTTTATAGAGAATGCCTTTCTTATTGTTTTTAAAATAGAAAAATCCTACCTGCTACTTCTAGACCCATGGACATTACTTGGACGCCTGCTTTTCATTTGACTGGAAGCTGGTTCTTTCCTCTCCTGGAAGTCCTTATCATCTTTATCTGAAGTCTGATCTCCCAAATACTGAAGTCCTGCCCAGCTAGGGGTATTCCAGGTGTGAAAATGGATTCAAAACAGCAGATCAGGTTTCTGGGCCAACACCCAGAGAAAAGACAGAATCCATGTGCACCTGAGGTGGGCCTAGCCCTGCTGCTTTAACTGGAAAGCCTCTGCCCCAAACCTCTTCTTCTGGCCCAACACCCAGCGGAAAGCCAGATAGGGTGGTCTCTGTCTTCTTTCTGTCTCTGTCTCTCTTGCTCCCTCTCCCTTTCTCTTGAAAGTTTTCTCTTTTTATATATATATATATATATATATATATATATATATATATGTCTTATTTATATATATATATGTTTTATATATATATGTGTGTGTGTGTGTGTGTGTGTGTGTGTGTATTTAAAGATCTGTAGGTACTGTCTCTTGTCTCTGACCTCTCCTTTCTCTTGCTAATTTCAGAATCCATGTATATCTGAGGTGGGCCTATCCCTGCCCGTTTTGTGTGCCACACTAGCACGCCACGTGGTTCCCATTTTTTCACTTTAAATTTTTTTTAATCTTTTCATGGTTTTGTCTTTATTTTTTCTTTCTTTTCCCCTTGTTTCCTTTCTTTTACCTGACTTTATCACCTTGCTTCTGACCTTCCACACATTGAGTGTCTAGGCAGGTCTAGGTGCACAGTAGCAAAATATCTGAATATTTTAAGCCCTGCAGCCCTGGTGCACCTAATACCCTGAAACTGTGAGGCCTTTATAATATCCAGTTCCATTGACAAAAGTGCAGGTTGCTTAGTGAGGATCAGGGAAATGGAGCTGCAGAAATATTGCAAGTCATCTCTTTCCACACACCTCTAACACTCAGAATTAACTCCAAGAAGGTAGGAAGTAACATATAATCCATTAGATGACCAGAAAAAAATCACCACAGAGGCACAAGAAACAACAGAAACCAAGAAAAGACCTTTCCCCCAAGAGAAAAGAACAGCCCTTCATCATCTGCAGACAGTACAATGGATCTTATGGAAATGTCATATAAAGAATTTAGGATATTCATAGTGACAAAGCTAACAGAGATGTAAGAGAAGAGAGACAATGAACTCTAAAAAATGCAGGAGAAAAGAGACAATGAGTTCCAGGAAGTGAGGAAGTTCTTCCATGATCTGAAAGAGGAAATACACAACAAAAAAGAATCAAACAGAACCATTAGAGATGAAGACTGTAATACAGGAAATCAAAACCTCCCTTGAAAGTATTAAAAGCAGATTAGATCATGCAGAAGATCGAATCTCAGATGTAGAAGATAGAACCTCTTACCTAGAAAAATTCACCAAAAAGACTGAGAAAATAATCCCCCAAAAAGAGAATAACATACGAGTAGTACTAGATACCATTAAGCGCCCAAACAGCCTGTCAATTAGTGAAAAGGTGAAGAAACTAATCAGGGCATTGATAATCTATTCCATGAAATCCTAGAAGAAAACTTTCCAAACCTAGAGAGGCATTCAAATATCCAGACCCAAGAAATACAAATGACCCTACATAGAATCAACTCAAGAAGATCTTCTCCAAGGCACATCACAGCCAGATTGACCAAAACCACAGACAGAGATTAGATACTAAAACTGGCAAGAGAAAAACGTGAAGTTACTTTCAAAGGATATCCCATCAGGCTAACATCGGACCCCTTGTTGGAAACAAATGCAAGCAAGGAAAGAATGTGAAAATAGATTTGAAGTGTTAAGCGAAAAACAGTTTCAACCAAAAATATTATATCTGGTAAGATTATCCTGCATATGGGAAGAACAGATAAAAACATTCTCGGATAAACAAAACCTGAAAGAATTTATCAACACAAGACAAGCTCTTAGAGAAGTTCTAAAGGGAGTACTATACCAGAAAAACTAAGACAAACAAATAAGAGAACAAAAAATGGCCAAGAAAAAGGCCAACTTAATGGTAGGGACAAGTTCTGAAATATCAATAATAATGTTGAATGTTAATGGAAAGGTCAGACCATAGTAACACTGCAAATTCAACAAAAGAGAGATTACATGAGACTGAACTGATGAAATAGAATTTTATGACTGTTTTCTAAAACATTACTGATTTTCTTCTATGCTTTGTCTTCTGGATTTAAGGATTTTGGTTTTTTTTTTTTTTTGAGTTGTTAGATTCAGCAATTTGTTAAAAAAAAGAATTTTTAAAATTGAAACATAAACTTTTCTCCCTTCCTGATCCTTTGGAATTAGAAAATATTTGTGAGCATTCTTATTTTGTGGCAGAGTGGATATTTGCATAAGTTCAATAATACAATAGTATCTGTTGCCTTGCATCAGAAATTGAATTCTTAGGGGACTTTGTGTGAAGAACAGACCAAGTTGAGATTCACCTTTTTTTTTTTTTTTTTTTTTGTAAATAAGTTAGTTTAGTAAAAGGGGGAATGGAGAGAGAAAAAAATTGTTTCAGAAGAAAAGTACAGTGCACTTGGGAACCAGCAGCTAGCGTAATGGCTATGTCGCTGGACTCCATGTAGTCCACTGTGGTTCATGTCCCGGACCCGGTGGCTTAAAACTCACGCCGGGGGGACCAGCAGTTAGCGTAATGGCTATGTCACCGGACTCCCATGTAGTTGACCGCGGTTCGAGTCCCGGACCCGGTGGCTTAAACTCACGCCGGGCGCGTGTGCGTGCGTGCCCAAGATCCTGAGAGGAGAATGGAGGAGAAGGGATTGAGGCGTGGCCATCCCCCCTGGGGGTGATTTCTCGCTTTCTATCTCTCTGTCTCTCTCTGTCCGTCTGGCGAGCGCAAGCGCCCTATAGCAAAAAAAGAAACCTCTCCAAAAAAAAAAAAAAACAAACAAACCTCACGCCGGGCGCGTGTGGGTGCAGTGCCCAAGATCCCGAGAGGAGAATGGAGGAGAAGGGATTGCGGTGTGACCATCCCCCCTGGGGGGTGATTTCTCGCTTTCTGTCTCTCTGTCTGTCTCTGTCTGTCTGTCTGGCGAGCGCACGTGCCCTATAGTGAAAACCTCTCCAAAAAAAAAGTACAGTGCACTTGTCACTAGATTCTAGCTTTGTCTATACTTTAAGATCTTTTGTGAATGAATAAAATGTGAAAAAATAAGTTTAGTATGGAAGGGGGGATGGGAAAGGCAAAGGAAAAAACAGGTAAAAGTATGCTTAAATGACCAACAATGAGGAGCTATTTGCTGGTGACAATGTATATAGTAATATCCTTGTCTTGACTGACATGGATGGTATTTATGTTGGAAAAAGAAATGTATACTACAAAGATGTGATCAAATGTAAAAAGAGATACATTCAAAAACGAAACAAAATAAAACAAACCCAGCAGATCAGCAGTTGGCCTTCACAGATTTGGCCTCCGAGGTCACCCAGGTCTGGCATCCGCACACCTCCTGCCACCTGCACTAAGGACAGACAGACAAGGCTGCTACAGAGGACCATTCCAGAGGGAAGTACCCACAGCTGTGTGCATCCCTTTTACAGCGTATTTATTCCTTCCTGAAGTAAAGATAAAGCACGTGCCTCCAGCAGCAGCTGTGCCAGGGCCTCACCCTCTTCCATAAAGCCAGAGCGGCAACTGCAGTTCTAGAAGCCCACGGAGACATGGTGGAGAAAACGGCACTCCAACTACACCCCAACTTCTCAGGCCCAGGTGAGTGTGAAAGTGTGCAGTGCCCCCCGGCCTTCCCACTGTGGGAGGAATCGGATCTGTAGAAAGGCAGCAAAGGGGCAGATGGCACTGGGGCACAGCCCTGCCTGAGCTGACAGGCCAGGACAGAAGGGGAGGCACCTGAGACAGAGTTGGGGGAAGTTGGGGTACCCAGAGGGGTCACAGGAGGCTCAGAAGGCCTGTGCAGTGAGAGTGCCGCTGGGACCTCTCCATTCTTGGCTCACTTCAAGAAGGATCCAGAGCGTGACCGGGCAGGCGTGGAGAGTGGACACTGTCCTTGGGAGAGTGGAGATGTGGGCATGTTCCGGCCAGCGCACGGCAGCCAGCGCATGGCGCCACGTGAGGCGTGTCACACCCTGTAAGGGCTGTCCTTAGAAGAGGACAGCACAGTCCCCGGGCTTCTGAAAGGGCTATGACGGATCCGCTGGGGAAGAACGTTGTGCCCAGGACAGGTCTGCCTCCTGAGTCCTCTGCCCCAGAGTGGATGGGCAGGGCACCACCTGGACCACTTGTCAGAGAAGGTCTATGTCCTTGTCACTCAGGGCACACTGCATGGGTCGGCAGTCAGCCTCCGCCAGAACCCTGAGGAATGCAGACTCTCAGGCCCTGCCCCACCCTGCTCCTGGACCTCAGGTGATTGGTGTGCATGGAAGCCTGACAGATCAGGACAGGGGTTTGGGTGAGGTGTCACTTGAGATAGTTTTTTTTTTTTTTTTTTTTTTGAGAGGTTTTTCGCTATAGGGCGCATGCGTTCGCCAGACAGACAGAGAGAGACATAGAGACAGAAAGCGAGAAATCACCCCCCAGGGGGGATGGTCACGCCGCAATCCCTTCTCCTCCATTCTCCTCTCGGGATCTTGGGCACGCACGCACACGCGCCCGGCGTGAGTTGTAAGCCACCGGGTCCGAGATGCGAACCACGGTCGACTACGTGGGAGTCCAGCGACATAGCCATTACGCTAACTGCTGGTTCCCAGATAGTTCTTCCACCATACCATCTCAGGAACGGAGCCCTCCCCTTTACAGCAAACACGCAGACAGCAGCGACATGACAGACCTCTGCCGCATTCTGTTCCTGTTCCTGGCCGACTCCACCCTTCCTGCAGGCTGTCCTCGGGCTCCATGAGGTTCCCAAAGATGGGGTGCCTTCACCATGGGACAGTGGCCTTTTGGGGCATGTCCCCACAAGCACACTCGCCCTCACTCCTGTGAGTGGCACATGGTCCCCTTCACAGACACTGGCATGGCGTCACCGTCCCTCCTCCCCACCCAGCACTGACCCACCCAACTAGGTCCCCAGTGGTCCCAGAGTCCACACTGCGGTTACTGGTGCAGGAAGGAGAACAGGGGTATTTTGAAAACAAAAAGGAGCCACCAAGTCGGGTCAAGCAGGTGAGTGTGGTCTGGCTTTACCAGGTGGGCCTGTGTCTTTCCAGTGAGCGCCAGGCGTCCCTGCAGATGCACAGTGTCCCCAGGTCTTTCTCTTTCCATGGGGTGTGAGTTCCAGGGAATCCCCAGATCTGTTCAGCACAGCCCGGCACTGGCTGCTCCCAAAGTCAGGCCTGATGGGATCACGGTGCACACCAGGACTGCTTAAAGAATCAGTGCAGGGCTTTCCGAAGCTACGATCCAGATACTCCGACCGGATTGATCTGGGGATGCCCTCTGCAGCAAAATGTTTACCAGGACAGCCAAGGGTAGGGCCCCACGGAGTGAAGCCGGAGCCACATGGGAGCCCAGGTTGGGTTCCCCGATGAGCCTACACAGGCTGGGCATGCTGTACTTGCCCGAGGTCCTCGCCACCTAGGCTGGGCAGGAGGATTGTGACATGGTGAGACCTTGTCAAAAGGACCTACTTTTTTCCATCTCCTCTCTACTTCCCACGCTCTCTCATTAAACAAGAGACCAAAAGAGAGAGCGAGAGTGAGAGAGAAAGAGAGAGAGAGAGAGAGAGAGAGAGAGATACCTGGGCTGAGGCTACAGGCTCTGGACTGAGGGCAGGGCCCTGGGAAAACGTGGACAGTGACCAGGGCCCCACTGCCTCCCTGTGCCAGCCTGTCTTCGACTACTTCCTTCTTACAGTGCACGTCAGATCTAACTGGCTGAAATGACCATGGGATTCCTTTTTGAAAATAAAATACTGGGACCAGCAGATGGCATAATGGTTACATCGCTGGACTCCCACCTGGTTGACTGTGGTTCTAGTCCTACACCCAGCAGTTTAAAACTCACTCTGGGTACATGTGCGTACATGCCCCAAATCCCAAAAGAATAATAAAGGAGAAGGGATTGCAGCATGTCCATCGCCCCAGGGGAGTGATTTCTCGTTTTCTGTCTCTCTGTCTCTCGCTCTCTGGTGAGCACATGTGCCCCATAGCAGAAATCTCTCTCCAAAAACAAAAAGTAAAAATAAATTAATAAAATAAAATAAACTGCTAGCAGTGTGCCATTGATAACACTCTCCACAGCACGCTTTCTGCAGTTCCTTACTCAGAGCCTTCCTTTGCAGTGTGTGCCAAAGCTGTTCTCTTGAGTGTCCACATGGTACCCAAGGTTGCTTGAGCGCAATTTAAAACATCGTTGACCATGTAATCCCTGAGGCAAGAAGATTTGCCAGTGCTATATCAACGGCTCCAAGAAGCCAGCTGTGTGCTGAGGGCTGAGTTCCATTTCTGCTTCTCACATTCAGCGTAAAATGAGTTTTGTTTTCCCATTTCCTCTGAGAGGCACAGAGAGACAGACAGACAGAGAGGCATCCCTAACAAAGTCTTTGTCCCCCGACCCACTCAGGCTCGGCTGGCCGGGATCACAGACACACACCTGCATGCCCGGGTCCACCCGGAGTACCTGGGACCTGCCAGGGCTCTGGTATGCAGAGAGCTGCGTGGCCAGGAGCCACCCCAGCTGACCCACACACACTGACGCTGTGAATCACGCCCCGAAGCGAGGATCTGCATAGCCATGCAGCGGTCAGCGTGGCGCTCTGAGGCTGGCCCCGTGGGAAGGCTCCAGGTTCACGTCTAGAGACCTCCCTGAGCAGGCCGGTACACATGGACCCGTGTGTGGGCTGGTGAAACTGGGGGTGGCTCATGGTGCGAGGACCCTATTGGGGGTGTTTTCTCTTTCTCTCTCTCATTCGTGGAAGAAATAAATAAACTTTAAAAATTCAAAGAACAAAACACTGGGCCAGCCTGTGGTGTGGTGGAGGCAGCTGGATCCCACGGGGCTGACTGCAGTTGGAGTCCTGGACCCAGGGGCTTCAGAATCACGTGGAGCATGTGTGCATGCCCAAAACCCCCAGAGGGAGTGGGGGAGGAGGGACTGCAGCGTGACCGGCCCCCACAGCAGGTGCCCTCTCACCTCCTCTCTCTCTGTCCCTTTCTGGCAAGTGCACCAGACCTCCAGCAAAATTAAAAGAACAAAACGGCAACACTTTATTAGGCAAAGTCAAGGTCGCCTAAGAGTCTTGCTGAGAGAGTGCTTGGGTGATCACGGAGTTGGGCTTCATTTCTATAAATAAAAAGATCTGCTGAAATCTACCTTGCAGTTCTCCTCTGATAGTCTCCTTTATTTGTTAATAAATTAATCAGCACAAATGTTAATTACGTGCCTGCTGGGAGCTGAGCTGAGGGCTAAGGCCTGGAGACATCTGCTCTCACAAGAAGCCTGTCAGCCACTCACCACAGTTTTGGCGGTCTGAGACCACCAGGGCCACACCTCCCTGGATTCTTACAGCTCAGTGGGGACCCCTGCAGAGCTGTGCAGGCCTGTTCCCTTCCAGGCCCCCCCCTGCTGGCTAGCTTTCCGGGGGGCGCTTTCTTCCCAGGGCTGGCTCAGGAGTCCCCACACCAGCCTCTACCTCCGGAGCCTCAGCCCAAGACAGCTGGGTCAAACAAGATGCAGACCCACAAGAAGACACACACACGTAACAGTGGCTTTAACTGAGACCTGGAGGCCGCCAGGAGCCAGATGAGTGAAGGCACCGGAAAGAACATTCTAGGCACAAGGGGGGGGGCTGTGAAGGCCTGAGGTGGAGAGGTACTGAGCCTGAGGATGGAGCAGGAGGTGGGAGGAGTCTGACTTTTATTGAACTGTCTGATGACCCTTCAATGTTTTCAATATCCTTAACGATATTTAAAAAGGGATGACTGATGAAGGAACATTAGCTGGAAACTCCATACCCTCTACCGTGTTGGAACACACCAGACTTCACTCAGCCTGGGCCAGGAGAGCACTGGAGGGCTTCCTGGGAAGATGGCTGTCCTCTGTGATTTGACCTCAGCCCACAGCCTGCACCACCGCCCTGAGGCACCACCATTATTTCTGTTAGATCTTCTTCTTTAAAGTTTATTTATTTCATGATAGTGAGAGACACAAAGACAGCAAGAGAGAGATAAAAAAAAGAGGCGCCCTCCACAGGGTCTCATACAGCCTTCCTACACCCACACGGGGCCTTCCCGGCCCGCCGGGTTCATGGGTACATGGGTATACAGGCCCTGTGAGTACAGGTCAGCTGGGGAAACCAAACCAGCGACCTTCTGTGTGGATCCAGCCTGGCTCGGGAAGCGGGGTACCAGGGGGCCACTACGCCAGACCATGAGTCAGTCTTGAGTCGGTTCTTCACAGTCTAGACGGCTGTGGTAATGTGTCATGTAAGGCTGTAAGATTCCAAACCACGTCTTCTATTGCTAAATATCGTCTAACTCGAGGATTGTTACCTTCTTTCTATGCTCTAGTTGTCTTTTAGCTGTGCAAACTTCCACTCTATCCCTTGGTAGCTGTCACCTTTCCAAAAGTGCGATTCCTGATTATGTGTCCTCTGCCATATGGCACCCCTGCAGGCGGCTGAATGCTGACAAATGTGTGGAAGGTGCTGTGTGAAAACGTACAGGACCTGGCTTCGCTGTACCGAGGGGCTCTTTTCAATTAACACCAGTGCACACGGCGTGCACCTCTGGTTCTGCAGGTGTGGTTCGTGAAAGGACGGGGCTACTTCTTACAGTCTGGCCTTCCGCAGGTGGCTCCGTGTGACTGTCCGTTTCCAGGAGGAAAGCGTCTTCTCTGCTGGGGTCGGCCTGCTCCAGCCCCCATGACAGCCAAGGTACAGTGACTGCTCTTTCCTCACTTGGGGACATAGCCCTCAAGGAAGACAAGCCCAGGGAAGAGTCACTCAGCACACCGCAGCCGAGGGCCTCTCACCTGCTTCTGCTTCGGTCACTTCAAAATGAGTAATGGTGCCAGCCATGCACACCACCGCACCAGGCTCCACCGAAGACGGGGGTTTGCTCTTTCTCTGAAGGACAGTCCCCTTCACCCCTCTAATCTTAACACATACAGACTCTCGAACTAACGGACTGCCTCTTTAGTATTCGGGAAATCTATGTTGTATCTTTCTATGTATGAGTCCATCTTGCACCAAGACTCTGTATGTTCCGGAAGGGTTTCTTCTTACATTTTAGGAAATACTGTGGAATGGTTTGCTGGAGAATAAAATGAAGAATAATGGTTGAAATAAAAGTCGGGCTCATCTCTGGAGGATAATGTACTCTGTCATTGCTCCTCGGTAGCACAATGAATAATACCTGACCTGCATTGTAATGTCGAGACCAGCTTCTCGTTGCCCCTTTAAGCCAATCTGTCTCCAACACCAATACTTTGAATTCAAAGAACATTTTTTCTTCTGTTTAAAATAATAGTTATCATCAACTTTTTCCTTATGATATTATGATATACGTACTCCTACTTTTTAAATGGGTTTTTATTAATTTAGTGCTTTCATGAGAGAGAGAGACAGACAGACAGACAGACATTCCTATCAAGTTCCTCATGCCATGGTCCACCCAAGCCTCAGCCAGCCAGGATCCTAGGCACACATTTGTGTGCCTGACATGCTCAGGGAGGTCCCAGGATGCGAACCCAAGACTTCTCCCACATGGGTCCGTTCTGTTCTTGTGCACCACCCCCTGGCTTCAGGAGATGGTACTGAAAGGTACTGCTCAAGTCTCAAAGCTCGTCACTGAACAAACAAGTTTTATATACATATTAGAGAGTTACCAAAGTACTGGCCCATGAAAACAGATGTTTTAACAAACCACTGAGCAAAGCTGGGTTAGTTAGGGATCTAGATCACAGGAATCCAGAGGATTCGTTGGATTTGCACATGATTTTGTTCAAGGAGCATTGCCTGAGACTTTGGTCCAATGGGAAGAAACTCTGCTAAATCATAATTTCACTGACAATCAAAACTTTGCTATAGTTTTTATTCAAATCTGGGTATGGAAGAGACTCACCAAGGTTATAGATTTTCTGTGCACTGTTATTCCAACTCTATTTGTCATGATTACCTGTGGTTGAAAGCATGTCACTCACACCTCTATGCAGATATGGAAAAGCCAGACTTCATTACCATAATCAGTGTTGGCCGGCCCTGTGGCCAGGTGGTGAAGGGAGCCAGATCCCACGTGGCCAGCTGCAGTTTGAATCACGGCTCTGGTGGATTCAAAAATGTGCTGAGCAGGTGTGGACCTTTGCCTAAAGTCCCTACAGGATGGAGAAATAGAGGAGATGGGACTGTGATGTGACCACGCCCCAAGAAGGGTGCTTTCTCCCTCTCTACTGGGTTGTGTCTCTCTGGTACGCACACATGCCCTCTGACAGCAGTGACGGTCTTACAGTGACAAGATGGTCCCCTTTAATAAGGCGGCCCCACACACAGCAGGAGTCCATTCACCCGCAGTTTTCATAATCTCTTGATTAGGGTTATGATGGCTCATCAGAACAAGTCTGAAAAATTAAAAAGGCTTTTCTTTTTGCAATATACATAATTAGGTTGATGCTGGCACTCCTTATCGAAAAGTCTTTAAAGTGCTAGAAGGTGGTGCAGCAGTAAAGCATGAAGGTCTGCATGGGTAACTCATATGGAAAGCTAGCTGGTTCATGTCCTGAGACGTCCCTGAGTTTGCTGGGCAGACAAAGGCCCTGACAGGTCAGAGTAGCTGAGGGTGGGGTGGATCACAGAGTAGAGGCTCTTTTGGGGGTGTTGTCTCTTTTGCTCATGGAAATGGAAAATAAATTATTTTAAAAAAGTGTTTCAAAGGGAAAAACAAAACATTTAATAGACACAAAAATGAACAGTTATTTGTTGATTATAATGTGTATGGTATAATGTCTTTGCCTTGACTAATATGCACTGAATCCATGCTGGGAAAAACCACGTAGTACACTGTAAAGATGTACAGTGATTTAATGTAAATAGAAAAATACATTTTAATAAAGGAATACGAAGAATGAATCCTTCTGCATTATTATGACAAATGGATTCATTATCTGGGAGCTTTTCTCCCCACAACTCTATAGTGCTTTTTTATTGACATATATAAGAATACGCACAATGATAATATAAAGGTCTCGATTTTTATTTCTTGAGAAACATGCCTTGAGCCATATATTTAAATGAGACTTATACTTGACACAGAAAATTAAAACCTTAGATGTCATACTCCCACTCTAGCCATGTCTAAATTTCATGAATGTTTTTAAAACGTCTTTGGAAACTGGTAAGTATTTGGCATGCCCTCCATGTGGCAAATGTCTATTTCATGAAAGTGAACTTAAGGTCTGGGTGAGCCAAAGTTACCCAGGCAGTGCCCCTTCACGGAGGAGGGAGGTCGCTGTGGAGCAGGCAATACAGAATGTCATGTGCCTGTAAGGCAGTACAGCTGACTCCCTGTGTGAGGCGCTCACACATCCTGGGTTGCTGGAAAGTCATGATGTATTTTTTTTTTATGTTTTTCTATGCAAAAATCTATCATGATTTTTATGACAACCTGAAAGATATGAAAGACTGGAAATACCTAGGTGTGTTTCTCTATGTGCAGGCTATCATAGGGAGGGAAAGGAGTAATTTAATATTCTAATGTCATAAGCAAATATATGTCATATTATTTAAAAATAATTATTTGGGGGCCAGTAGGTGGCACGGTGGTTGAGATGATGGATTCGCACACGGCCAACCACAGTTGGAGTCCTGGCACTAGATGCTAGCTTTCTTACTTCTCTCTCTCTCTCTCTCTCTCTCTAATGAGTGCACATGCCCTGTAGCAGATCTAATGATAATAATGATGATGATGATGATAAATAAAATGGAATAAATAATTCTTAAAAAAAAAAGAAAGAAGTGAGGCAGAGCCACCCCCAAATGACCCACAGAATCGAGCAGAGACAACTGTCAAAACAGCCACACCTGGGCTCTCGCACTGCCTGAAGCCCAACAGCAGCTGAAACATGTTTATCCATGAACAACTGCTCAATTTGAGTCTTTCTTACTCGTGCCCTGGGCTGCTCCATGCCTACCACCTGCATAGCCTATGAGGCTTCAGCTGAGACCACCCCAGCAAGCCAAGAGCTCCGTGCTGGAAGTGGGTGGACTGAGCCAGGGCTCCGTGCTGGAAGTGGGGGGCTGAGCCAGGGGCTCTTTGCTGGAAGTGGGGGGCTGAGCCAGGGGCTCCGTGCTGGAAGTAGGGGGCTGAGCCAGGGGCTCCGTGCTGGAAGTAGGGGGCTGAGCCAGGGGCTCCTTGCTGGAAGTGGGGGGCTGAGCCAGGGGCTCCGTGCTGGAAGTGGGGGACTGAGCCAGGGGCTCCTTGCTGGAAGTGGGGGGCTGAGCCAGGGGCTCCGTGCTGGAAGTGGGGGGCTGAGCCAGGGACTCCGTGCTGGAAGTGGGGGACTGAGCCAGGGCTCCTTGCTGGAAGTGGGGGGCTGAGTCAGGGGCTCCGTGCTGGAAGTAGGGGGCTGAGCCAGGGGCTCCGTGCTGGAAGTGGGGGACTGAGCCAGGGGCTCCGTGCTGGAAGTTGGGGGCTAAGCCAGGGGCTCCGTGTTGGAAGTGGGGGACTGAGCCAAGGGCTCCATGCTGGAAGTGGGGGGCTGAGCCAGGGGCTCCTTGCTGGAAGTGGGGGGCTGAGGGGAGGTGGTGGGGGGACACGATGCCAGCTGCGAATGGGACGAATGTGTAGCTCGCCTGGCCTAGGCCTGTACCCCAGTGAGTCAAACGGCAAACTGGAGAGTAACACGAGAATCAAACAGAGAAATCTGGAAATGTGAGAGCCACAGAAGGCAGTGGCCAGTTCTCTGCCCCTGCGGCTGGCCTGGGCCAGTGGAAATGCGCAGAGGAGGCGATGGAGAGGCAGGTGCACAGTGAAGGCTACAGCAAATGCACTATCTCCATGTACCACGTACAGACCAGGCAGACGTGAAAAGCTCATCTGCTTGAAGTACGTGATATCAACCTCTCATCAGAAATGAACTGTTGGCCTCTAATTATGCAGGCCCAGAGTTTAATCCCAGGAAGCTAGGCTTAACAACAGAAATAAGTTAAAAACAACAAACTGAGGGGAGACATCAGGGGCTGAATTCCACAGAGTACTTAGTCCATATGAGTCACCAACAAACAAACAAACAAACAAACAAAAAACAAAACGAAAACATCAGCAAAAAAAAAAAAGAAAAGAAAGAAATGAAAAGAAAAAATGGTGGCAGCAATCACAACCTGGGTGTGTGGGGGGAATTGAAACCCCACATTACTACAGCACATTATTCAAAATAGTATAGCTTTCAATCACAATAAACACAGAAAGTAGGCCAAGTAAATGAATAGGGAAATGCAACTCATACTCAGAAAGAAAATGTACTCAATAAAAACTGGTCTTGAGTGGATACAGATGTCGGATTTAGAAACCAAAAACTTCAATACAGCTATTACAAATATGTTTGTAGACTAAAGAAACTCATATTTAAGAAAAAACGGAAAATACGATAATAATTTAACATAATGTCAATAAAAGGATAGAAAATTTGGGACCAGCAGTTGGCGTAATGGCTGTCACTGGACTCCCATGTAGTTGACCATGGTTCAAGTGGCTTAAACTCATGCTGGGTGCGTGTGCGTGCATGCCCAAGATCCTGAGAGGAGAATGGAGGAGAAGGGATTGCAAGGTGTCCATACCCCCTTGGGGGGGATTTCTTGCTTTCTCTCTATATATCTCTCTCTGTCTCTCTGGTGAGCACAAGTGCCCTATAGCAAAAGTTTCTCAAAAAAAAGGATAGAAAATTTTAAAAAGTACTGGATGAAAATGATATAATCTGGGACCAGCAGTTAGCGTAATGGCTATGTTGCTGGATTCCCACGTAGTCGACCGCTGTTCAAGTCCCTGACCCAGTGGCTTAAACTCACACCAGGCATGTGTATGTGCGTGCCCAAGATCCTGAGAGGAGAATGGAGGAGAAGGGACTGCGGTGTGGTGATCCCCCCTGGGGGGTAATTTCTCCCTTTCTGTCTCTCTGTCTGGCGAGCACACACGCCCTATAGCAAGAACCTCTCAAAAAAAAAAAAAAAAAAAAAGATATAATCTGAAAACTCACAAGAGGTTCAACAGCACATTTCCCACAAGAGAAAAAAAAGGACACATTATTCAATAGAAGAACAGAGAGAAAAAGGTGGGAAAGGAAGACTAACAGAACCTCAACCATCAACAATATCGAGTGCATCAAAGCATTTGCAATGGGAACTTGAGAGGAGAGAAAAAGCAGAAAAAATGTTGAAGAAATAATGGCCCAAAACACTCCAAATATAAAATAATACATTAATGTACAGATTTAACAAACCCAATAAACTCCAAACAGGAAAAATACAAGCACAAAACAGAACAAAACAACAGAGATATAGCAATCAAATTGTTGAAAGACAATGACACAATGAAAGCAGTAAAAGAAAAAATCTGTAAGACTCAGAGTGTTGGCACAACTGACATCTAAATTTTCATACAACGCAATGGAGCCTGAAAGACAAAAGAGTGATATATTCAAATGGAACAAAACAAAACTTTCAAGGAAGAATGTTTTTTCTTTTTTCTTTCTTTTATTTTTTTTTGGAGAGGTTTTTGCTACAGGGCGCATGTGCTCGCCAGAAAGACAGAGAGAGACAGAGACAGAAAGTGAGAAATCACCCCCCAGAGGGGATGGCCATGCCGCAATCCCTTCTCCTCAATTCTCCTCTAGGGATCTAGGCCACGCATGCACACACGCCCGGCGTGAGTTTAAGTCACCGGGTCTGGGACTCAAACCGCAGTCCACTACATGGGAGTCCAGTGACATAGTCATTATGCCAACTGCTGGTCCCAAATAATTTTTTATCCAACAGAACTACCCCTCACAAAAGAGGAGGCCAGGCAGTGATATAATGGCAATGTGACTGGACCTACATGGGAGGGCCCTCAGTCTGTGTCCTGAGGCCTCCTTGTGAATATCCGGCATGTGTGCACATGCCCCATATCCAGCCTGGCAAAGGGTCAGGTGGGCCACAGTGTGAAGCCCCTGTTTCAGGTACCTTTCTCTCTATATCTCTTTCTAAATAAATAAATAAACTCTGTGGGGGTAGGGGTTTTTTGCTACAGGGCTCACTGGTGAGAGACAAAGAGAGATAAGAGAGAAAGGGAGAAATCACGCCACAGTGGGGTATGGGCATGCTGCAATCCTTTCTCTTCCATTCTCCTCTCGGGATTCCAGCCATGTGTGCACATGTGTCCAGTGTGATTTTGAAGCCTCCTGGCCTGGGATTCGAACTGTAATCAGCCATGTGGGAATCTAGTGCCTTAACCACCGTGCCATCTGCTGCTCCCAAATAAACAAACTTCTAACAAATAAGGACAAAACGGAAGACATTCTCAGATAAATAATGAACGAAAGATTTTGTTCCTAGCAGATCTATTTTACAAGAAGCAGTGGAAAAGTCTTCGGGTTGAAATTATATGCCACGAGGTGGAAGCTTGTACCCATTGGAAGAGAGAGAACAGAGGAAACAGTAAATATGAGAGAATGCAACTATGTAAGACTATATAAATACATTTTTTCTCCTTTCATAATTCTTTAAAGGGAAATAATGATATAACCAACAATAATAGCAGTATCATTAGTTTTATAACATATGTATGAAATATACACATTAATGTAAGTGAAAAGAGAGGAGAGAACACAGCTATATTGAGACACAGTTTCTACATTTCACTGGAATAAAGTTAGTGTTAATTTGAAACAAACTAGGGAAATTAAGATGCTTATTGTACCTTCAGACAAAGTACTAAGAAAATAATCCAAAATGATAACATAGCAATTGAAATGGTACCCTAAACATATTTATTAACACCAAAAACAAGGCAGTAAGAAGAAACAATAACAATAAAACCAAGATGTGTGTAGGGAAAAAAATCAAAATGAAAGATATAATTCCAACCAGATCAAAAATTACATTCAATGCAAAAGGATTAAATACTCTGATCAAAAGTCAGAGATTAAAGGACTTAATTAAAGAGCAAAAACAAGATCCAACTAGGTGGTTTCCATAAGAGGCTTTTTTATTTATTTATTTTTTAGGTTCTTGCTATAGGGTGCATATGCTTACCAGAGAGAGACAGAGAGAGAGAAAGTGAGAAATCACCCCTGTGGGGATGGCCATGCCGCGATCCCTTCTCCTCCATTCTCCTCTTGGGATTTTAGGCATCCACACACACACAGGCACCTGGTGTGATTTTCAAGCCACTGGGTGTGGGACTTGAACCCCAGTTGGCAACGTGGGAATCCAGTGCCTTAACCACCACACCATCTGCAGGCCCTACACAGGCACTTTAAATCCAGAGACAATAACAAATTCTAAGCAGAAGAATGGAAAAATAACTATCACACAGGGCTGGTGGGTGGCATGGTGGCTAAGGTGCTGGATTCCCACATGGCCAACCGTGGACCGAGTCCCAAACCTGGCAACTTGTTTTTTTTTTTTACTTTCCCTTTCTCTCTCTCTCATCAAATTAACATATAATAATAATAAATAAAATTAAATAAATAACTCTTAAAGAAAGGAACTATCATGTAAACAGTAGCAAGAAAGTTAGAGTAGCTATATTAATATCAGGCAAAATAGGTCTTAAGACAAAAGATACTATTTGAATATTAGATTCAAAGAGGGATACTTCATACTTGAGTAAAATATAACAATTATTGACATAAATGCAACTAACAAAAACAGATGAAGTAAAAACTGACAAAATCAAAAGGCTAAGTAGACAGTTTCAAAAAGTGAGTATTTCCAATTCTTTCCTCTCAGCTGGAATGACCAGGCAGATAAACAGCAAGTAGAGAAGACAAGGAAAGCAGAGTTAACCAGCTTGACCCAACAAACATTTGAGAGCACCTGCACACCAGAAGAATGCTCATTCCTCCTAAGTGCACATGGCACCTTTCCCGGAACGCATCGTCCATTACAGCATGTCAAGTCTCAATTAATTTAAAAGGCAAATTATACAAACTATGTTCTTCACTGCAATGAAATTTAATTAGGAATAAATTACAGGGGAAAAAAAATGTGGGAAATCCCAGACTATTTGAAAATTAAACAACACATTTATAAATAACTCATTAGTAAAATAAGAAATCACAACAGACATTGCAAATATATGGTACCAACTGAAAATGAAAACACAACATATCATATCAAAATTTATAGGACGCAGCTGACACAGTGTTGGAGAGAAGTTATAGCTTTGAACACATTTATTATGAGAGACAAATTTCAAATGAATCCCAGCTACTACTTAAAGAAATAAGATAAAAAAAAAAGAGCAAACTTAAATGAAAGGAAACAGAGAGAAAACTATCATAAATATCTGAGTGAGAATTTATAAGATGCAAAACAAGAGAGAAAATCAATGAAATCAGAAGCCGGCTTTCTGAAAAAAATTAACCAAATGAATAAACTTTTAGCTAGAATGACCAAGGAAGAAATAGAAAATGCAAATGACCACAACTAGGCATAAAAGAAAGATTGGAGTATTAACCCCACAGGAAGTAAAAGGATTTTGGTCCAGCCAGGCTGCAGGCTCTGCCAGGTAAGAGCCACGGGGAGATTGGTTCAGATCCAGGTCAGCCTCAGGTGTGTTGGGGTGCAGCCCCATGACCTGACTGGCAGGAAGGAGGTTATTTTTTTTTTTTTCTATTTTTGGAGAGGTTTTTGCTATAGGGCACGTGTGCTCGCCAGAAAGAAAGAGAGACAGAGAGACAGAAAGTAAGAAATCACCCCCCAGGGGTGATGGCCATGCTGCAATCCCTTCTCCTCATAGGATCTTGGGCACACACGCACATGCGCCCAGTGTGAGTTTAAGCCACCGGATTCGGGATTCGAACCGCGGTCAACTACATGGGAGTCCAGCGACATAGCCGTTATGCTTACTGCTGGTCCCACAGGAAGGAGGTTGTGAAGGGGATCTTGGCAAGGCCTTGTCAAGGGTGGCTGTTTCTCTCTCCCTCTCACATGAAGAAAAAAAATAACATTTTAAAAAAGGATTCAAATGGAATATTATGCACAAATAACTTTATGCCAACAAAGTAGATAATTTAGATGAGACAGACATAAAATTGAGTCAAGAAGAAAGGAAAATCTCCAGATTTTCTTTAAAACAAAAAAATAGAGGAACCCAGGCCCATATGGCTTCACTGGTGACTTCTAACAAATATTCAAGAAGAAATTAAATATCACTATTATGCAGACTATTTCAGAAAATAGAGGGGAGAAGTGTTCCTATTATAACTTATTTTACAATTCAATATTACCCTGATCCCAAAGTCAGAGAAAGATATTTATAACAAAACGCCAGATAAATTAAATCCGGCAACATTTAAAGAGGATTACCCACCATGACAGAGTAGAAATTCATTCTCAAATGCAAGGATGGTTTAATAGCTGCAAATCAGGCAAGCTTATGCATCACACCATTAAAAAAACCCAAAGGACAAAAAAACACTACATACAAATAGAGGGGCCAAAGATGATGCAGTGGTTACATCGCTGGACTTCCACATGGCCAAGTGCAGTTTAAGTCCTGGACCTGGCAGCTTGAAACTCGCACCAAAAGTGTGTGCGTGCATGCCCAAGATTGGGAGGAGAGTGGAGAAGGGATTGCACTGTGGCCACCTTCCCTGGGAGGGTGATTCCTCACTTTTCCTCTCACTGTCTTTCTCTCTGTCTCTCTGTCTCTCTCTCCGGTGAGCATGCACATTCTAAGCCAAAAACCTCTAAAAACAAACAAATAAAGAAGAAAAAGCACCTGACAGGGACCAGCAGTTAGCGTAATGGCTATGTCCCTGGACTCCCATGTAGTCGACCATGGTTCAAGTCCTGGACCCGGTGGCTTAAACTCACACCGGGCACGTGTGCGTGCATGCCCAAGATCCCGAGAAGAGACTGGAGGAGAAGGAATTGTGGTGTGGCAATCCCCCCTGGGAGGTGATTTTTCGCTTTCTGTCTCTGTCTCTCTCGTGAGTGCACATGCCCTATAGGAAAATAACTCTTAAAAAAAAAAAAAAAAAAAAAAAAAAAAAAAAAAAAAAAAGCACCTGACAAATAGAATGCTCATTTTGGATTCAAAATAGCTAAACAAAGTAGTGGCAAAAAGAACTTTCTACATCTGATGAAGAGAATCTGTGAAAAACCAAAGCTCACATCATCCTTTATTTTGAAAGCCTGAATGCTTTTCCCCCAAGATCAGGAGCAAGGCCGGGATATTCACTCTGAGTCTTCTCGTCAACGTTGAACCCCAGGGCTCCAGCCAATGCAATGAGGGATCGAACACAACAAAAGCAGAAACACCCCCTCCCCTTAGACCAGCCTCTCAAATCTCTCTGGGGAAATGAAAGAGTATTTTGAAATGTTGTCTGTCCACTGTTCTTTGAAGTCTCTCTGTTTTCTCTGGTTCTGTTGCTCTTGTTTAGGTTCTGTCTCACTAATGCTTTCGGGTGTTCTCCAGGTGCTGCTGAGCCCCCTTCTCCCTCTTCAGGAATGAGGCGTATGTAAGTGCGACACGGCCGTCGTGACAGTCTGTGCCCTCCAACAAGATTCAAGTTTCTGCACGGGAGTGCGGCCTGGAAAGGCCTGGCGAGCTGGGTGCGGGCTCACGAGGGCGGAGGCACGGCCCAGGCCCACCCTGCTCTCTTGTTGTCATGTGTGTCTCGCATCAGAGGCTGGTGTAATGCGGCCCTGGAGGTCACTGAGACACACCTCCTCCCTAACACGGAAGGAACGGCGTGGTCAAGAGGAGGCAGGTCGGAGGTCAGCAGGTCTGTGCAGACCCGTCAGCTGTCAGCAAGGCCGACGATGCCATCTTGGAAACAACCCGTGCTTCACTCTCCCCATGCGTGGGGACAAGAAGTCAGCTGTCCCCTTGTGGTGGGGCTTAGATGGCGGAAGGTGTGCAACACGCCAGGCACGGAGAGGGCACTCCGGGACACGTTTCCCTTCCCTTTCCTTCCTCCATGGAGAAAGGGCTCAGCCCCCACCTCTCTGCTTCTCTGTGATGACAGTCCCCGTGCTCCAGGGCCTGACAGAGTTTGCACTGTCACCAATAGTGGCAACAATGCACCTTTCAGCACCGGCCAGCACCTCTGACAGCAGGAGGACTTTTAGTCCTCTCCAGCACTTCATCTCAGAGCTCTGAACTCAAATTGCAGACTTTCTGAACCTGCTTTATCATTTGTCCCCGACGTTGCTCTGTCTGAGTTCACTGTGTGAAGAGAGAAGGGGTCTCCTGCTGTGGGTGCTTCTGGAAGCTGCAGTTTGCAGCTACTGGCTGGGAACTGGATGCAGCAGTGGTCCACATCCGGGAGGAGGCCCTGGGCTCTGGAGCGATAGGCCGATTATTGCCACCCAGAGTGTCCCCAGGGCAACCTCCTTGTCCCGAGGGGATGCCTGCCTGGTTATGCGGGTGCAGCAGTGTCCTGCAAACCCTGCCAAACCCCACTCATCTGCCCCGCTGCTACCATGGGGCCACAGCCCACCCTGCTCGGTTACCATCTTCACAGCTCTTACGGCAGAGCAGGACAGAGCTCAGACACCTGCAGAGGAGTGGTGGCCCTTCCACAGACAGTCTCAGAATCAGCGGCAGAACCTGCCGTGTTACCACCACCACAGCCGCGAAGGCAAACTGAAAACTCCATATGCTCTTGCAAAAACGTGTCAGATGAGCAAACCTCTCTGGAGGGGAGTCTCCCTTAAAAATGCAGGGATGAACGTCTCCTGCGCAGGCTCAGAGAGCAGGTGGAGGCCAAGTGAGGGCCAGACCAGCCAGTGTAAGGGCCCATTTCCCCTCTCCCCCCCCCCTTTGTTAAAAACTTATTTATTTCTTTGATGAGTATAGAAGACAGAGAGAGAGAGAGAGAGATACTTTCACCCTCAGGATCTCAAGCTGCAATCCTCCCTCCTTCACCCTCCCAGCCAGCCAGGATCATGGGAATGCATGCATGGTGTGTACAGGTCAACTGGGGAATCGAACCTACGATCTTCCACATGGACCACCATTGCTTGAGCAATGTGTTACCACAGTTCCACTGAGCTGGCCCAGGGCCACCGCTCCTAACCAGGGCAACGGCTTTTTGAAAACTGCGCTTTTCAGGAACCAGTATCAGTTTGTTATAGATCAAGTGAAGCTATTCCCAAAGAAATTAAAACACACATTTATTTTTCATTTTCATGAAGTAGAATTACTTTCTGGAAAGAGATCCAGACAAATATCTACTGTTTTTCTTGTTTTGGTCACAATATAACCACAGCTGTTGTCGATCCGTTTAATTATTGTGTTGTTGAAAAGTCGCGGCACATTCTTGCATAGGAAAACAGAGAAAAATACATCATGACCTTGCTGACAAGACAACAGGCGATCTTACGAACAATTCTGCCAAACAGTCTCCACTTTTTTGCAGCAGTGGTTACAACCGGGGAGGAGGCCCTGGGCTCTGGGGCTGCAGTAGGCTTGGCCACTGTGACAATGACACTAACATGTGTGACAAAGGCAAAGACTCGCAAAGCCCTTTTGTTTGGGACCCGCCCTCCCCAGAGACCCCTCCCTAGCCCCAGTGACGAAGCCTGGTCTAGCCTGCCAGGTGATGAGCCACGTCAGCCGCTACGGCCGACATGCCAACGTCCTCAGGCACACTGCCTACCTGCCTGCCAGGTGCTACCGGCACAAGTGAGCCCAGCTGAGCCAGCAGGATCATCACCCCAGAGCCCGAATTGCTGGCCTGCAGAACCATGAGCTGCACGGGTCATTGCGTTTTAAGCCACTAAGTTTTGGGGTGATCTATCATGTGGCAGTGCTGACTGACAGATGCCCCTTACTAGTTCATGGAGTAGAACATGGAGTAAACCTGAAATGCTTACTGCTCATGGGATGGCACTGCTGATCAGTCACTGGTTTGTCTTTATTTGCAGTAAAATGGAATAAAAAGCACCATACCTATGCTTAAGAATGTGTCTGAGAAAATACCTTTGTATTCGAAAATGCCTGAAAGAACAAATTAACCACACTGGGTGACACTTCACAGCACTCTTCAGTGTCCCCGACAGCACTGGACAGGCAGCAGCAGTCAGGGCGTGCCTTGGTTTCTTCCCCTCAGGGCCAACAGGAGGAGTCGCTCTTGGTCTGGGTGAGCTTCTTGGATGTCAGCCAGAAAGTCTGACTACTACCTAAGAGGCAGCCCCATTTTTAAATGACTTGCTGTTGCATCAGTGTTACTGGGAAGTGTCGTTCCAGGCCAACGATCACTACTAAAGAATTAGCGGGTGGGTGATGTTATTATGACTACGGATTCCTGTCGTATTAGTAGACCTGCTTCTGGTGGGCCACCTCTACTGACGCCAGGACAGAGTGTGACATGAGAAAAATAGGTAAGGAACCCTTCTGCTCAAAATGGGGCCAAGAGGCCATGAGGGAAACCGAGGCACACAGAAGGTGGATGGCCTTGGAACGCGTGTGCGAGGCATGCTCCCTCTTGGGGCCATGCCTCCAGGTACAGCAGCTGAACTAGCTCAAGATGCTACCAAGACGGCATGGGTGTTCTATGAACATCCTGATTTCCCAAAGACATCCCTCCTTCACTCCCGGCACAGGCACAGCGACGTCCCAGACTCAACGACTCTGCACTTAGCTCAAGGTCACGCCGAGGCCATGGTGTTCTTTGATAAGAGACTTTAGCCATCACTGCTGGAATAGAAGCTGCGATTGCCAGCTCCCATTCATGACTCGTGCCTCTAAAAGCACCCCGAAATCTTCAAGGCCTCAGCACACATCATTCGGGGCAACTGGGATATCGTGGGACCCGGGCAGCCGGCCTCCGCCTTGGCCCAAGTAAACGCTTGCTTTATTTACTTTACCTGTCTGGACCGCCTGTCAAAGCCTGACCTGCCGGGACAGAAAGGCCTGCAGCCCTGCCCCCGACATATCTCCTAACTTTTACCATCCACGATGGTCTCTGAGTGGGTTTCAGACCTTCGTGAAGTTCGAAAACCCACATCAACTGGCCAAAGTCATCATGGGAAAAATGGTTGCAATAAAACAGATTCAGAATCGATTGTCAAGAATGTAGATCCAGACATAGTACGAATTAAAAAACAAACTTTGCATTTAAATCTGATTGTTTATTATCAGCAAGCTCAGTCAGAAGCCCATACGAGCTTAAAGAAAGAGGATCAGAATCCTTGACACCAGGGCTTGGTGACGCTACAGGAGGGAGTTGGCTGGGGACTAAGGAGACACACCATTCACCTCTTCATTCCCCACTGACCTTGGCATGCTGTAGTTACTCAAGGAACTGTTGGCCTTAGCAAGGGGAGGGGAGGCTAAAGCCCAGGCAGGGAGAAAGGGACAGTGGAGACATTCCGAGATCTCTGACATTTTAATCTAGTAACCATCCCAAGCCTTCTGTTGCTCAGGCATATTACAGATTGGAGCTGGCCCAGCTGGTGGGGTGGTAATTGAGGCGGCTGGGTCCCACATGGCCGACTGCACCATTAGAACCTCGACCCAGTGGCTTGAGAGACACACCCAGTGTGTATGTGTATGTGCCCAAAATCCTGAGGGAGAGCTGGAGACAGGATTGTGTGACCATTCACTGTGGTGGCTGCTATCTCACTTTCTCTTCCTCGCTGTCTCTTTCTGTCTTTCCCTCTCTGTCTCTCTTCAGTGAGTGCATATGCCTCCTGGCAAAAAAATTAAAAATAAAAATAAAATAAATTAATAAGACTGGAGCTGATTTCCCAGAAATGTATGACACAGCAGACAATCCTCTGCAGGCCAGTTTGTCCCCCATGGACACAGGGTGCTCTCTGCCAGAGTGAGCCCTGACTCTTTCCTTGTCACCCTTCTCTCTTCACGGGTCAGTGACACATTTCGCCTTTCAGGTCCTCCTTCACCATCGCTGACACTGTCTGGGCTCTCCAACCATCCTTCAGAGCAGGCCCCACAGGGCTCTGTGCGTTCGGTGTGGTCCTAGCCGCAGGCCCCCCGCCCCTCTCCTCTCGCTCCATTTCCCTGTATCCTCACCTCACTCCGGGACCACAGCAGCTCCCAGAACACAGACCTGAACCCCTGTGTGGTTCTCCATGGACAATGGCAGACGTCAAGACCCACCACCTGCAGTTCCCGCTTCCCCCACATAACCCTGTGCTGTCTGTGAGAGCACCCTCCACCCTGCACCCCATGGCCGTGGAGTGACTTCTTGAGCTTGGCACGACCTTGTGGGCGACACACTTACAGCACCGACTCTCACGCTAGCCCCAACCATCTCTTAGTAGAACTTCGGAATGCCACGTGAAGGAACCCACACGTGACAGCACAACTGCTCCCCACATCCTCGCGCTCGCATTCCAGCACTGCGTGGCTCTAGGACCATGCGTCCCTCTCATCGCCAATGACCTCTCCCTCTCATGGGTGTCAGAGCAGACGCCCCTGCTAACCCTCCAAGGCTGGCCTGTAGCACTGTCCCAGCAGCCAGCCCTTCGACTTGCCTCCAGCCAGAAGCCACTGCCAGAGCCCGCCGAGCCTGCCCACCCAACCTGCCTCCACACCTTCCATGCATATCCAAGAGGGAAGGGGCACCAAGGATGTCCTTGGTTTTGCTGCGTTTTCGCACACTCGTTTCCCCGGTTCCCCCGTCCCCACTCTCGGAAGGCGCTGACAAACGTGTGCTCTGACCTCCAGCTCCTGGAACTCCTCCTCCTCCTCCACGTCGTAGGACAGGGTGTGAATTTTGATGTCATCTGCCGAGAGGTCGATGAACTTCCCGTCGGGGTACTCAAGGCTGTCTTTGGTGGGTGAGCGGTCCTCGATGAAGGTGGTCTCGCAGCAGTCGGCGGCCACGCTGTCCCCCCAGGAGCGCAGCACGCCCTCCGAGTAGAGGATGATGTTGGGGCGGTAGTGGGACTCCATTGACTGCTGCAGGGTGTTGGGGTCCAGCAGCTGCTGCACCGGCTCATTTCTGCTGCTGTCCGGGATGGCCGGTGCTGCACTGGCCACCACCCGGCGGCTCTGGTACTGGGGCGCTGGGTACACCGACACCAGGCCATCCCTGCTCTCGGCCATGAAGTTTCTGGTGTTAATTAGGCCATTCTTCCTGCCAGCATCACTGATTTTACTGCGCACCAGCACGCCCTTCTGCTCGATGACGCCATCCATGGTACCCTCCCTCCTCACGGGCAGCAGGCTGGCAGGCTGGACGCACAGGTCACACTTGTCTTGTGGTGCCCATTTCTCCTGGAGAAGGAGGAAACAGAGATGAGAGGAAAATCATACTTGAATAAAAGCCAATCACCCAGACCCGTGCTGCTTCAGACGGTACTAGTCGGCTGACACGCAGAGAAGCCATGAGCCAGAGTATACGCACCCTTCCTCTTCTGAAAAACTCAGAAAGTTTTTACAAGGGCAGCCAATCTGAGTGAGCCAGAAATCGATGGCCTGCCATCTCTGAAGTCTCAGTCTCTCCAGTGAAGGGGTGTGTGACCGCAGCCCAAGAGAAGCCTCTGATTGCGAGGAGACATCCCAAACGCCCCAGAAAAGCCAATCACACGTGCATCCAACTGGTAACCAGGGAAAACGAGGCTGCAAATTTGGACTCAGGATTCGCTCTGCCCAGTGCAAGGCCACCATTCATGGAGGAAAACACACCCAGGGAAGGAGGCTCGAGAGAATGTCCCACACAGATTCTGAAGACAAATGACAGAGTCACACCATCAGCCCTGGACCTGGACGAAATTCCCCACTAGGACATCCATGTGAAATAGCGTGCATCCCAACATACGTGTCAGGATGGGCTCAGTGCTCGTGCATGCCTGTGGGTTCCAGCATGGCCCTAGGAACCTGATGAGCGATGTCCCCACCTTGATTTCTTGGACTTAGTAAAATACCTACACAGATGGGCTATGATTAAAGAAGGCCTCCATATTGTTCTCACCCTAGATCATGTTCCTTCCTTGGGGTGCAAATGTCAAAAAGGAAGAAAGGAGAAAGAGGAGGAGGAGGGAAGAAAGAAAGAAGAAAAGATACCTGAGCTTATATTTAGATGGTTAAAGAATGACCCTCCTCAGGCTTTGTCCAAGAGTAACTAACAATTCTGGATGGAGACATTTCACCCCAGGAGCTGCGGGCACTGTGGCTTTCTGAGATTTAGGAATGTTCTTACATTTTAGTGCTTTACAAACTCTACAGTAATATAGAGTTTGGCCGAAGAAAGAGCGATGGTGAAGACGCCCTGTGACTGATCTCTAGCATTCGGTTTATAGCATGCAGTCAACGAACGCCAGCTGAGACGTGCAGTCCCAGTGTTACGTGACGAGAACAATGACGGTCTCTTTGGGCCACACGAGTCCAATGTGGATCGAATATAAGGTGTCCTGAGCCAAGTGCAGTTTAGATCTCTTCAGTTCTCTCTATGGGGAAGACTTTATGAGATCATTTGGGTGCTAAATAAATAAATAATAAATATATAAAAGAAACTCATGTATAATTTTTTTAAAAATATACATTTTCCATTAACTTTCTGAAGACCCCCCCCATATAGTTTGCCACTCAAAGTGCCACTAAAAGTTGCATCATCAGCACCTCCTGGAGGCTTCTTAGAAGTGCAGAATCTTGAGGATCAGCAGTTGGCGTAATGGCTATGTTGCTGAACTCCCAGGTAGCCGACCGCAGTTCGAGTCCTGGACCCGGTGGCTTAAACTCATGCCAGGCACATGTGCGTGTGTGCCCAAGATCCCGAGAGGAAAATGGAGGAGAAGGGATTGCGGTGTGGCCATCCCCCCTCGGGGGTGATTTCTCACTTTCTGTCTCTCTGTCTTGCTCTGTCTTTCTGGTGAGCGCACGTGCCCTATAGCAAAAACCTCTCAAAAAAAAAAAAAGAAATGCAGAATCTTGGACCAGCCCATGACCTTGTGGTTAAGGGAGCCAGATCCCCATGGCTGACAGCGTGTTTGAATCCCAGTCCCAGCAACGTGAAAGATGCCAGGTGTGTGTGCATACCTGAAGTCCCTACAGGATGCGGAAATGGAGGGGAGGGGACTGTGGCGTGACCATGCCCCCACGGGAGTGCTTTCTCTCTCTCTGGTAAGGGCAGGTGCTTTCTGGCTTAATAAAGAAAAAGAAGAAGAAACGCAGGCTCCTGAGTGCCACCCGTTCCTCCTGCGTAGAAGCTGCTTTCACTGTGACCCTCCGCTGACTGGGCAGCATGTTAAAGCCGGGGCACGGCTTGTCCTGGGTGAGCGGTTTCTCGGCTGTTGAACAAGCTGCTTGATATTAGAGTTGATTACTTACATTTAAAGATTCAGGCTATCCCTGAACCTGAGTTCATCAGCTCAGAGACAACAGTGAGAGGGAATGCACTCGACGAGAACACCACCTGCGATGACCCACCTGGCTCCCTACCCTTGAGTCTTAACCTCAGAGCAGTCTCTCTGTTCTTCCAGTGCCCATATAACATGTAGTTTTATGTTTGTCCACGGTCCATGATATGGCCAGTGGCTGCAAAGCAGCAAACCTCTGGCCTGACCCTTTATTTCTGCTTTAACAGTTTCTGTTACGTCTAAAATGCTGCCTTCTCTTGACAGAGCTCCTTCTGGGCTGCATTAACTGCTGAGCTCTCAATGTCCGCCCCCTGGGGAGGCCTTGGAGAAGCAGAGGAAGCTGGCTGGAGCACCATCAGTCATGCTACACCTGCTTCTGTTTTTTAAAAAGTTGATTTGCTTCCTCCATGAAAGATAAACAGCGAGATAGAGACAGAGCCAGATACCCCACCAGGGTCGTGACACCACGATCCACCCTCAATCTCAACCAGCCCAGATCACAGGAATGCAGGCAGTGCCTGACAGGCACATGGAGAGCCCGGGACACGAACCCAGGACCTCCCTGTGCAGGTCCAACTGCATTACTGTTGTGCTACTACCTGGCCCCATGCTTGCTCTTTACTGAGGGTGGCATCTGGGGGAGGAGACAGGAAGAAGAGGAACCTCCATGGCTCCGTGTTTGACCCCTCTTACTTCCCCTCGCTATTTCTTAGTCTCTGCATCGCTGTCATGAGAAACTCCTGGTGAGCTGGTAATGCACACACCTGCCCACGAGTCTGGGTGAATAGCGGGTGGAGAACAAAACCACAGGAACTGACCGAAACGGGAAAAAAGACAGAGTAAGTATGCAATATCTTCTGTAAAATTTTATGATATAAATAAATACATTTTTCTTTACGTAGAGTCTGTCTTGGTTTCTTCATTATAACTAAGGGTCAGGAGGCCTGAGATGGAGCTGCAGTTTTCCTACTAAATGTCTGAACGATTGTGGGCAAGTTGCTTATGTAAGTGGAATTATTTTTAAAAATGGTTGATCAAAAAAAAAAAAAAAAGGTTCAGGTCTCTTTCAGCTCTATAATTTGTGCTTCTTGGCCCAACAGTCTTGAGGTTTTCTGGAATTAGATACAGCTTTTCCATAAAATGGCTTCACTGGTGAAGTCAACCAATTACTTAAGGAAGAGCTAAAGCCAAACCTCAAGTTGTTCCAAAAAATTAAAGAGGAGGAGACACTTCCACTCATATAATGAGACTAGCATTACTTGGATACCAAAGCCAGACAAGGACACTACAAGAAAAGAAAACTATAGAACAGTATGTCTTATGAATATTGATGCAAAAATTCTCAACAAAATACTAGCAAACTGCATTTGGTGGCATATTAGAAGAATTAAACACCATGACCAAGTGAGATTTATTCCTGGAACATAAGGAGGTTCAGTATATAAAAACCAATCAAGGGCCCACTGGTAGCACGACAGTTAAGGCAACTGGATCCCACCTGGCTAACTATGCCGGTCAAGTCCTGGACCCAGTGATTTGATAAACATGCTGGGCACATGTGCATACATGCCCAAAATCCTGAAAGGAGAAATGGAGGAGAAGGGATTGCAGAGTGACCACCCCCTATGAGAGCATGCTTTCTCACTCCCACCCCCCCATCTCTCCTACCTTCTAGCAATTTTAAAAAAAGAAGAAAGAAAAATCAATGTGGGGCCAGTGGGTGGCATGGGGCTTAAGGCTCTGGACTCCCACATGGCCAACTGTTTTTTGAGTCCCAGATGTGGAGGCTTGCTTTTTCACTTTCTGATGTGCCCACACACACTGTAGCAAATTATAAAACAATAATAATGATAAATAAAATTAAATAAATAATTCTTTTAAATCAATGTAATATACCACATTAATAGAATAAAAGGAAAAAATAGACATGATTATTTCAATTGATACAGAAAAAGCATTTGGCAAAATGCTCTCTTTTTATGATAAAAACACTCAATAGACTAGAAATAGAAGAAAAGTATCTCAACATGGACAGCCATATGGAAAACCCACAGTGAACCCATCATATTCAATGGTGAAAGACTGTAAGCTTTTCTTCTAAGATCAGGGACAAAACAAAGATGCCCACTTTTGCCACTTCTGTTTGACACTATATTAGAAATTCTAGCCAAAGCAATTAGACAAGAAAAAGAAATAACAGGTATCTATATTAGAAAGGAAGAAGTAAAATTATCCTGTCCATAGACAATATGATCTCATATGTAGAAAACCCTGGCGATTCCACACACACAAACAAACCTACCAAAACTAATACAGACATTCAGCAAGGTAGCAGGATACAAAGTCAACACAAATACCTGCTGCATTTCCATATACTAAGAGTGAACAATCTGATGAGAAAATTACAGAAACAATTCTATGTACAATAGTATCAATGAAATACTTAGGAAATAATTTAACCAAGAAGGTGAAATACTTGTGCAATGAAAACCACAAAGCACTGCTGAAACAAATGAAAGAACACAGAAATAAATGGAGAGAATGCATGGACCCTCTGGCAAAAAAAAAAAAAAAAAAAAAAAAAAAAAAGACAATATCAATGGAGTAAAAGGAAATTCATAGAATGGGAGAAAGCATTTGTAAATCAAATATTTGACACAAGATTACTAATCCTTAGAGACATAGAGAACCCCTAAAAATCAACAACAAGGAGCCAGAAGATGGCATGGAGGAGAAGACACTCAGATCCTACATGGCCGACTGTGCTATTGAGTCCTAGATCCCACAGCCTGAAAAATCATGCCAGGCACATGTACATGCGTGCCTGAAATCCCAAGAAGAGAGTGGAGAAGAAGGGATTGTGGTGTGGCCATCTGACCTGGGGGATGATTTTTCACTTTCCCTGTCTTTCTCCCTCAGAGGGAAAGAGTGCTTGCATCCTATAGTAAAACTAAAAAAAATAATAATAAATAAAAATCAACAATAAAAATCAACCCAGTTCAGGACCAGCAGTTAGCGTAATGGCTATGTCTCTGGACTCCCATGTAGCCGACCGAGGTTTGAGTCCCGGACCCGGTGGCTTAAACTCACACTGAGCACGTGTGCATGCGTTCCCAAGATCCCGAGAGGAGAATGGAGGAGAAGGGATTGCGGCATGGCCATCCCCCCTGGGGGTGATTTCTTGCTGTTTCTCTGCCTCTCTCTGTCTGGTGAGCGCACATGCCCTATAGCAAAAACCTCTAAAAACAAAAAAACAAAAAAACAAAAAAAAAAAACAAAAAAAAAAACAGTTCAAAAACGTATGAAAGGATTTAAACACATTGAAGAAGACACACAAATAGCCAAGAAGTCCATGAAAAAAGATGTTCAATACCACGAATCATTAGGGAAATACAAATCAAGTCAACAATAAGATTGACTTCATGCCCATAAGGATAGCTACTACCAAAGAAATAGAAAATACGATGTTGGTGAGCAGGCAGACAAATGGGAATCCTATGTTCTGCTGGTAGGACGGTAAAATGGCACAGCTACTGTGGAAAACAGTGTGACGGCTCTTCAAATAATTAAAACTATTGGGTGTCAAAAAAGTCACGACGTCGGGACCAGCAGTTAGCGTAATGGCTATGTCGCTGGACTCCCATGTAGTTGACTGCGGTTAGCGTCCCGGACCCGGTGGCTTAAAACTCACGCCGGGCATGTGTGCGTGTGTGCCCAAGATCCCGAGAGGAGAATGGAGGAGAAGGGATTGTGGCGTGGCCATCCTCCCTGGGGGATGATTTCTCGCTTTCTGTCTCTATGTCTCTCTCTGTCGGTCTAGCGAGCGCACACGCCCTATAGCGAAAACCTCTTAAAAAAAAAAAAAAAAAAAAAAAGTAAAGTCACGACGTCGGGACCAGCAGTTAGTGTAATGGCTATGTCGCTGGACTCCCACGTAGTCGACCGCGGTTCGAGTCCCGGACCTGGTGGCTTAAACTCATGCCGGGTGCATGTGCGTGCGTGCCCAAGATCCCGAGAGGAGAATGGAGGAGAAGGGATTGCGGCGTGGCCATCCCCCCTGGGGGGTGATTTCTCGATTTCTATCTCTCTGTCTCTCTCTGTCTGTCTGGCGAGCACACGCGCCCTATAGCGAAAACCTCTCCAAAAAAAAAAAAGTCACGACGTATTTTTCTTTGTTTATCTATGCAAAGTGTAAGTGAGTCATGACTTTTCCCACAACCCAAAAGAATTACTATATGATCCCACAATTCTACTTCTGGATATATACACGAAATAACTGAAAACAGGATTTCAAGGAAACATCTGTACATCCATGTTCACAAGAGAATTAGTTATAATAGTTAAAATGCAGAAGCAAACCACATGGTTATCTACAGAGTAATAGAGAGTGATATATACATACAATAAAATATTATTCAGCCTTAAAAAGGAAGGACATTCTGACATATGCTAGAACGTGGATAACTCTTTTTTTTTTTGGAGAGGTTTTCGCTATAGGGTGTGTGTGTTTGCCAGAAAGATAGAAAGAGACAGAGAGACAGAAAGTGAGAAATCTCCCCCCAGGGAGAATGGCCACGCCACAATACCTTCTCCTCTATTCTCTCTCGAAATCTTGGGCACACACGCATACACGCCTGGCGTGAGTTTAAGCCGCCAGGTCCGGAACTCGAACCGCAGTCGGCTACATGGGAGTCTAGGGACATAGCCATTATGCTCACTGCTGGTACCCATGGATAACTCTTGAGAATGCTAATTATGCTAAGTGAAATAAGTTGGTCACAAAATGGCAAATACTATATGATTCACCAACATGAGGTACTCAGAGTGGTCTAAATCATACTGACAGATAACAGAAGCTGGTTTCCAGGAAGCAGGGAAAGAGGGAAATAGAGAATTAGTGTTTAATGAGTACGAGTTTCAATTTTACAAGATGAAAAGATTTACAGACTAGACGGTGATGGCTGTGAAACATCACGAACGTACTTGATGCTGCTGAACATACACTTGCAAACGGCTCGGACGGTAACATTTTATGTGTATTTTAACATCATAAAAAAAATTGAATAAAAATCTCTAAGCTAAAAGGAAAAGAAAAAGAAGCAGTGCCTATTTCTTAAAACTTCATACTGCAGTATTTACAGATGACATAAATGACACCATGTGGGGACTTGGTCAAAAGTCCCGGGACAGGAGGGAGCAGTGAGTCACGTATGGAGAAACAGACTGGCTGTGGCTGACAACCAGGGCTGGCGTGGGTTGGGGGGATACCTGTGGTCTATTCTACAATTCTCTCTACTCCCACGTGTGTTTGAGATTTCCTACAATAAAAAATTATTCCAAAGAGTTTTTAAAAACATCAATGTGTAAGAGACATGCTTCAGGCATAGGGACAGCATGAAACAAAGGCAAGCAGTAGGGAGGTGCACAGGTGGCACCTGGGACATCTGGGACACAGAGGGCACTGAGGAGGAAAAGGTGGATGGGGTGGGCGTGAGCGCCTGTCTGGAAGGTCGTGACTCCCCAAGTGGAGACAAAACACTTGCTTTGATAAACACCGGGCTCATCAGAGCACAGGCCTGGGAATGGCTCTGCTGGCCAGAGGCAGGGCAGGCAGCAGTCTGTGAAGTGGAGAATGGGCCCAAGGAAAGGCACCAGCCCTGGTACCTGGCCTTTGGTGGTGTTGGTCACATGGGGCGGGGGTGTTTGTTGGTGCAAGGTTAGAAAGCTTCCACCATCCGGAGGCTGGATCACTTTATCAGTGTGGGGCTGACTCACATGGGAAGGTTCTAGCCTTAAACCAGCAAACACCCAAGCCCCAAGTGACAGTCATTTCTCAGCACACGTGAAGACCACCATGGGGTTGGAGACAAAAGGCCCCGGGGGGACAAAAGTCAGCTCCTTGGAGCATAAGTGTCCTCAACTCCCTATGCAATGTCACCTGTTTCCAAACAGGGAATTTAAACGCCTTCCCTTAAAACTAGGTGAGGAAGGCAGCTGGCAATACCGAGCTCCGAGTACCCGTGGGCAGGTGGCAAGCACTCCCTGCACCCCAGCAAGCATTTAGTCAGCACCGTGAGGCCGTGAGCTGAGCGTGGGGCGTGGCAGGGCACACACAGCCAGGGCGCTGCACACAGAACTGGAGAAGGGCAGTCCTGAGCAAGCACTGGTGTGTGACAGGGCTCACGGACAAGAAAAGCATGCCTTGAGGGAGCAACACAAGGTGCAGTGACCCGGTTAGGAACTGGGGACAGGTGTTCTATGGAGAGCAATTGAAGTGAGCCCTGAAGGGTGGCGTGGAGGTAGCTAGGTTGAGGCTGAGGGGAAGAGGCCCGGACTGTGGGAAGGCATGCCACATGCCCGAGGGTTCTGATGCAGGGCCAGACAGGCCCAGCACAGCTGGACAGCAGAGGCTCCAAGCACAGGGAGCATGGGGTCCCGAGAAGGAGACCTGCAGCCTGTCCTGCGGACCTCGGAGGCCCAGTGCAGCCCAGATGAGGGAGGAGCCATAGGCCTGGCGCCTCCCAGGTGTGAGCGAGGAGGGCACAGAGGAGTGCAAGCCAGGTCACGCACCCCTGCTCCTGCTCAGGACTCTCACAGGTCAGGGATGCTGATGGGGTCACACACCCCGGCGAGCTAAATCCACGGTGCCAGACCCCACGCCTGTCTCCCTCAACGGGGACTGAAGACACCATCTTGGCTCACCCTCAGCTGGATGGTCATGGCACAGGGTGCAGCCTCGGCCTATGACAGGGGTGAGGGTGGTGGCTGGACAAAGGCCAGCTCCTCCGTCCCAGGCAGGGCCAGCTCTGCACCGGAGTTCCACACTCCAGCAGCCCCCAGGAGGCCTGGCCAGATCCCAGCGGCCACCTTGCCGGATGAGGCACTTGGTCCTGGGCCTCCTCCCCATCTGCCTTCCCTGTTCCCCAAACAGTGCTTCCTGGAACCCCACATACTAGTTGTAAAGTTGGGGACACATGGCAGCCTGTGGATCTGCTCCATCGGCTCTCAATGGAAAGGCACGCGGGATTACAGGTAGGTCCCAACTCTGTGGCTTTCTTTGGTTTTAATTCGTGATTTCAGTAGGCCTCACATGCAGGGGTTAGGTGCTGTGGAGGAGAGGCCAGATCCCACACGGCCGACTCTAGTTCAAATTCTGAGCCTTTTGGCAACGTACTAGCCATGGGCACATGTGCCCAAGATCCTGACAGGGTGGAGAAAAGGCAGAAGGAAGATGGGGCGTGCCTGGCTCCGTTAGGGGATTCTTCTCTCTCTTGTGCACACGTGTCCTCTGGTATTAAAAAAATGAAATAATGAGTCATGTCATCTATTTCTGTAAATAACAGCTGTACTGAGACATAATCACGTGCTAAACGACTCACCTCACTTCTAAATACGTGTGCAATTAGCTGAAATGCAGTGAATTCACCAAGCCGTCCCACCCTCACTACTGTCTAACTTCAGAATGATTTCCACCACCCCACACCAATGAGAGGCTACCGTCCTCCCTTCCCCAGCCTCTGCCAACCACCAATTCTGTCTCTACAGGTTTGCTTCTCCTGCACATTCCACATAAATTGAATCATGCACTGCATGGCCTTTTGTGTCTGACTTCTGTCACTTAGCATCATGCTTTTGAGGCTCCTCCAAGCTCTAACACAGATTAGCACCTCATTCCTTTTCGTAGTTGAATACTATTCCATTGTGTGAATATGGTGCATTTGCTTACTGCTTTCATGAGAGGGAAATGGTGAGCTGTTGTCACCGAGCTTTGGTATAACTCTGGGTTAATGATGCTTCCATCGCTTTTGGTGAATCATGGATAAAATAGTGCTTTTTCAGGAAGGTATACGATGAGAATAAAATTGTCTTAAAACCAAACTAAATTTTGTGTCTGACCTGGACACAGAGTGACAGATGTCACAGATGTTCAGGGGTCAGGAGCAGGAACTGCCAGCCGGCCCAGAAAACTCCACTGGCAGGCGGCCTCTGCCACCCACCCCTGGAAGAAGCCTGCGGGCTAGCCTGCTTCCTTGCTATGGGATAGCAAAACCCAGCACCTAAATGCAGCCGGCACTCTGCACAGCTGAGTGTCATGTCAGAACAATGCAGCCCGTGCCGAAACCAACGCTTCCACTCTCCCCAAAAACAGGATCTGAGCAATCTGACACTCCATCTGCTTAGAGTGGCATCAAGCCAAAAAGAACTGGAAAACAAAACTTAGAAGGAAAAAGGAACTTTATTGGTCTCACTGAGCTAGCTGCCAGGAGGTCAGAGCCCCAGTGCACGGTCAGATGGAAATGGCCACACACTTGCAGATTCCAAGAGCCGGGCCTTTCATTCTAGTAAGACAACCACAGACAGCTGAGCTGGTCTAGCAGTGTTCACGGGACAAAGGTGGCAGAGGATGGTTTTATGCAGATGGGGAAAGGGGAGAACAGGGGAAGTCCATCTGCAGGAGTATCGAAGCAGCGTGCTGGTAGGAATGGCCATCCACTCAGCAGGACACATGACCAGCCTAGAGAGGATGGAGCACCTGGAATGACCATGAGAATGAAGGCCAGTGACGGTCACCCACAGAGTCGAGTGCCTAGTGCATCACCCAGCCCTCTCTCTAGTGCTCCAGCCATTAATGTATCACATGCACACACACACGCTGGAGAACAACCTCTTTTCTGGATAAACTGTCCCCCACAACAACATATACCATTTGTAAAGAATCCTGCCTGCTCTGGCAGAATCACGCAGGGTGGATACAGCAGAATTATATGTGTGCCTTATCCCTTAGAAATCAGGGCTACCCATGAGAGGATGCATTTTTCACCAATGTGTCTCTAATGTTTACTAAATGTGTTTGCCCTGAGGAAATAACTAAAAAAGAATCAAATGAAAGTTCTGGGAGCCAGTGCTACAAATGCAATTTTTTTTTTTTTTTTTTTTTTTTTGCTGGGCAAAGAGAAGCATGACATGGCAAGACCCTGTCAAGGGTGCTTTTTGTAAGGAATGGGCCGACCACACGAGAAAATAGAAATGTAGAGCCTTTTTTGGGAGCGCTCCTGGGCAAGGTTCACTGGTCCGACAAAGAGCGGGGGAGAGATGAGTCAGAGAAGTAGCGCCCTAGGGTGGGGTTTAGCAATTTTTATAAGAGTATAGGGAGAGGGAGTGTCTTAGAGGTAGAAATAGTCCATGTATAGTAATGGTTTAGGGGGAGAGCAGACTACTGTGCCATGTAAGGCCTGGTGCCTTGTGCAGAGTAGAACACCATGTACAGAGTAGAGTCCCATGTGCAGAGTTGAACCCTATGTGCTACATCCGGGTTAGACCTAAGTGCAGCGCAGGTCTGATGACAGGCTAGATCCAGGTTGCATCAGCCGACTGAGGCGTGGCGTCCAACTCCCACATCTAAGCCACCCAGGCCTCTGGCCTAACACCTCTCTCTCTCTCTCTCTCTCTCTCTCTGTCTTACACACATGCATGCACTATCACAAGTACAATAATTTTCAAAACAATATTTGAATAAGGAAGTGAAGAAGCAAAACTTTCTTCTGTGATTTCTCTTTCCTGAGCCTAAGAAGAATTCTGGATTTTAAGCCAATCTGCATCCCCCATCTCTCCCACCCCACCGAAAGACACATACCTCTTCCATAGAAAGACTCAACACTGCTGTTGAGACAATGACTTATTCACGTGTAGGGTGTGAGGTGGAAGAAACTTCACAAAATAATATCTGAGAAAGTAAAGCAGCTCAGAAAACTCTGTGGAATGTGAGGCCCACATAATTTTTTTAAGGGTTTGCTATAGGGTAGTTCACTGGCCAGAGAGGGAAAGGGAGAAGTGAGAAATCACCCCCAGGATGCTGGCCCTACTGTAATCCCTTTCCTCCATTCTCTTCTCAGGACTTTGAGCATGCATGCACACACACCTGGTGTATTTTTTAAATCACCATATCCAGGTTTTTCAAATAGTCAGATCTGTGACTTGAACTGTACAATTGGCTATATGGGGTCAGCCACTTTAACCACAATTTTTTTTTTAATTTTCTTTTAAGGTTTTTGCCATAGGTGTGTACACTTGCCAGGGAGAGAGAGACAGAGACAGAGACAGTGAGAAGGAAAGTGAGAAGTCACCCAAAGGGAGATGGCCACGCCGTAATTCCTTTCTATTCTCCTCCTGGGATTCTGGGCATGCACATACATGTACTGGTATGACCTCCATTCCCCACCTGTCCCTAACAAACCACCAGGTCTGAGACTCGAACCACAGTTGGCCACACTATGCCACCTACTGGCCCAACCATCACTTAAATCTTTTTTTTTTTTTTTTTGATAGTGTGTTTGTTATAGGGTGCATGCGCTCATCAGAGACACAGAGTGACAAAGAGAGGGAAAGTGAGAAATCACCCCCGCCCAGGGGATGGCCCTGCCTCAATGCTTCTGTTTTCCTCTTGTGCACACACATGCTCCCAGCTTGAGTTTTAAGCAGCTGGGTCTGGGACTAGAACCACAGTAGACCATATAAGAGTCCAGCAATGTAACCACTACATCACCTGCTAGCCCACCACTATTTAAATGTTAATGACCTAAGTGAGGCAGGAATAGGAAACTGTGGCCACACCCACAACTATGCCCCTGGGGATTGCTTTAAGGCATACTTTAGTGACTTTCCTTCCCAGCAAACAACCAACCTGCAAAGGGTAACAGATTTACAAAATAACCACAACTTTGTTTCCTTAATAATGGGCCTCCCAAAATTCAGGATGTAAAGAATCATGTATAGCCAATCAGTTGTCCCTGTTATTTTGAAAGGATCAATGTGAATTCTTGCCAAAAGTCTTGTAAAACTCCCTTCTGCCTGCCTGGTGATAAAACTCACTTGCCTGTTGGCAGCTACTTCAGTGCCTAGACCCACAGGGAAGGCACCCTAAGGCCTCGCCCCAGATGGTTTCAGCTCACATCCTATGCCTTGGCCTTGCTTTTAGGTAGATATACCTAACAATCAAACCTTGGGGGCTGATTGGGAACCTTCGGGGCCCAGATTTTGTGAAGTAAAAGGCACATTCAACACTTGAGACAGAATCCGGTGCAGCTAGTCCAAGTGGAAGCCAGATGGCCCACCGAGGAAGAGAAGTACGCCACGCTGGCTCCCCGGGCAGTTCGGCCAGGGCACTTGGATCACGCAGGCTTGGCCTGCTCCTCACACACTCTTTTCTCACAGCTCAATTAAGCAGAGCCTGAGGAAGGCACCAGGTGCGAGGACTCCCCTAAACCCCAGCACAGTCAGAAGTCTGCTGTGTAAATAGCAATCTTGCCCTCCTGCTAAGCAAATGACACATGTGTTTCCACCAATGCCCAAGTGCTGAGAGAAAAGAGCTGCTTGCAAATCCTCATTAAAACAATTAAAACTTGCCTGTAGCACAAACACATAGAAAAGCCTTCCATTCGGCAGTGCAGACACTTAATGAAGCATTCAACACCAGATCGGTTGTTATTATTTAGCATTTAAATGGAACATTGCAATTGCACAGTGCTACAGAATTGTATATTTCACTTTCTGCGGCCTGGGACTTCCCGCTCATGAAGCCAATCCAAACGTTTGCTGGCAAGTGAGACTTTGGCACCATCGGGACCGAGTCTGCAGGATTCTAAGTCTGATGTGTTAACAGTCAGTGAAGTGTAGCAGCTATGATGTGATTTGGGAAATAAGAAAACCTGCATAATCAGGCCACTGGTGCTTTTAGCCAACTCCCTTCAGCTTTGCGAGGCTCCATTTTATTTATTATTAAGACAGATGTGGAGGAAAGGGCTTCTTCACCAATAGCACCACCATGCCCAACACTACCAACTCTACCACCCTCACAGTCACCACGGTCATCACCATTATCACATTCATTCACCATCACTACCACTACCATCCCCTCCACCATCATTACACCTTCTCCGTCCCACTCACCATCAGAACGCCAGTCACCACGGCTACGATCACCATCATCCCATCACATAGTCATGGCCATGATTACCATCATGGCTGCCAGCTACTGCTGTTTTAACCTATGGGATGACCCCTCCCCATAATCATCATCTCCATAATAAGACTACCACCAGCAGCGGGACTACTGCCGGAACCACCACTGCCATCCCCATCACTAACACCAACATTACCATCACCATTCCCATAAACTAACACTACCATCCTCACATCCTCACCACTGACACAACCATCAGAGAAAATACCACCACTGCTACCTTCCCCATAACTGACATCACTATCTTCTCCATAACACCATCATCCCCACCACTAATACCACCATCAAGGATACTACCACCTCCACCACCATCCCCACCACTAACACCATGACCAGGAGTATCAGCATCACTACCACTACTCCACAGAACCAAGGGTGCTACCACCTCCACCACCACCATCCCCAGCACTAACACCACCACCCAGGGTACTACAACCATTCCTAACCACTAGCACCAGAACCAGGGGTTACGGCCATCTCTACCACCTCCAAACAGCCCTACTTCCACCCAAGCATCTCCAACATTAATACTATGACCAAGTGCATGACCACCATCACTGCTAACAGCAACTCCAGTGTTAACAGCAGAAGCAGGGGTACTACTACCACCACAGGTACTACTACCTCAAAATCCCTATCACCACCACTGCCATCCCCGCCACTAAAACCACCAGAGCTACCACCACCACTTACCTCCCTACCACTAACTTCACCAACACTACTACAACCAGCATCTCTCCCATCATTCCTACCAACACAACCATCCCACCACCATTGTCACTGTATCACCATCACCACCATCACTATTCCCATTACTTATACCACCACTAGGGTTACTACCACCACCATTACTATCCCCACCTGGACACCACCACAAGGGGTTCTACCATCCCTACCACACCATTATCTCCACCCTTAAAACCAGCACCAGAACTTAGTAGACTACACCCCATAGGCTAAACACATCAGGCACCTGGATTTGTACAGCCTACAAGCTAAGAATAAGTTTTACATTTTATTTGTTTGAAGAAAAGAAGAACAATCCATGGCACATAAAAATTGCATAAAATTCAAATGTCAATGTTCATAAAGTTTAATTAAGACTACCCCCCATCACCACCGTTCATTCACACGTGTCTGTGGCTACTTCTCTACAAGGGCAGAACTGAGCCAGTGTGACAGACTTTATTGTCCACAAGCCTAAAATACATACCTTACATTATGAATTTTGGGAGCATTCAGCTTTTTATCTTTCTGATTCCTGACCATCATCCCTACCACCACCATCCCTACCATCTCATACCACCACCACCAGCACCATCACTAACAATCACTGTTACCACCATCACATCACCATTAAACCCCCATGACTACTAACAACACCACCAGTACAAATAACATCACCACAAAAAAAAAAAAGGGAGGAGGACGGATGGAGAGAAACTGTAGATACCAGAGACAGTGCGGGAGGAGGGTGGGAAATGGCAGAGGGTGAGAGGTAGGGAATCAAGAAGGGGAAAAAAAAAAAGAAGCAAAATATATAAGAAACAAGAAATGGAAAATTATTTGCTGCCGATAACATGTTTGGCGAAATCCTTGACTGAGCCAATACACAGCGTATTCTGGATGAAATATCTCATCCAGTGAATGAGTGTAAATAAATAAATTTAAAATAAAAATATTAAAAAGAAGAAATGTTAAGCTTAAAATCAAACAAAAATAAATAATCTCACCACTATCACTGTTGCCACTATCATCAACCAATGACACCCAGACACGCTCACAGCATTCTATGATTTGGAGATGTAGAGGTTCCATGTGTAGTCAAAGATTTATGAGAAAACTGTGGTTGTGGACACACTCTGAATGCACTCGTCTCTAAAATATTGGGTTGTTGGGAAGTCATGACATAGTTTTGTATAGAAAACCAGAAAAATATGTCATGACTTTCCTGACAACCTAATAGTTATGAGTAGGGCTTTTTAAAAAAAATTATTTAATTATTTTGAGAGTTTTTTGCGATAGGGCGTGTGTGCTCGCTGGCAAGACAGAGAGAGACATAGAGACAGAAAGCAAGAACTCATCCCCCAGGGGGGATGTCCACGCCGCAATCCCTTCTCCTCCATTCTCCTCTCGGGATCTTGGGCACGCACACACATGTGCCTGGCGTGAGTTTAAGCCACCAGGTTCGGGACTCGAACCATGGTCGACTACATGGGAGTCCAGCAACATAAACATTATGCCAACTGCTAATCCTATCTATCTATCTATCTATCTATCTACCTATCTATTTTGGAGAAATGCCAGTGGACTTCATCTTTAAGAATTTATAAACATAAGCCTGCACTCACACACAATCTGAGTTGATTTTGGGAAACAAAGTTGAACATTTAGTTTACATTTAGACTGGGGAAAGCCGGTTCTGATTCTTGGCAGAAGAAAATGAAAATTCCCTCTAGAAAATGTATGTTAAAGACAGGCCTCAGGAAATATCTGCAGAAAATGAGCCCACACTGGACACCAAATCTGCTGTTGCCTTCATCTTGGACCTCCTAGCCTCCAGAAATGTGAGCTAGAAACGTCTATTATTTATAAATTATCCAGTCTGCTATTTTAGAGCAGTAGGGACAGATTAAGACAGCACTAACCACATGAAGAAATAAGTCCCCATTAGCAAGAGTGAGTACACACAACAAATCAGATCCATAGTGTTCGTAAATATTGGCACTATCAGAAAAAGATTATAAAATAACCATATTTAAATTTTTAAAAAATCAGATTTAGAACTTTCAGAAATAAAAAAAAATACATTGGTAAAATTAAAAACTCAATGAATAGACTTACTTCTGTCAATGAAGTTGACAAGATGCTCTGAGGGATTTTCACCCTCCAAAACTGGATCTTGGATTACAAAACACTTTGAGACACTGCTGATTATAAAGAAAATCTCTAAAGAGTCCCCCTGTTCTATAGCTGATTACTGGAAGAGGCAGAATTGCATTGATTTAAGTGCTACAAGTAATGATAGTAAGTTATACAGCATTGACAGAGAGACAAGAGAGGGAATGTAAAACTAATTCCTGTATTCAACTAGGAGTCTCTATAAAAGTGGTCTCAAATTTAAGCATGCATTAGAATCCCCTGGAAGGCCTGTTAAACCATAGATTGCTAGGCTCAAGAGGAATGAGGAGAGGAATCCCAAATGTTCATTTTTAGGAAGTTTACAGGTGATAATAATGCTAATGATCCACAGATTATATATTTTATTATTTATTTATTTATTTATTTACTTTTTATATTTTTACCATAGGGTGCATGTGCTCACTGGAAAGAGACAGGGAGAGAGGCAAAGTAAGAAATCACCCCCTAGGGGAATGGCCATGCTGCAATTCCTTCACTTCCATTCTCCTCTTGGGATTTTGGGCACACACGCACAGGTACCCAGTGTGTTTTTCAAGCCACCAAGTCTGGGACTTGAACTGCAGAGTTGGCCATGTGGGATCCAGCAACTTAACCAGCACACCACCTGCTGGTCCCCTAGAGGACCCATTTTGAGAACCAGTTGATAGATTCTAACATAATGTCAAATAAATGATGATCTCGGGCAACAAGCAAAAATAGAACCAAAGTTCTATACTAAAATGTCCTCCCAATTTAAATATGGAATAAGACCACAAAATGAACTGACAGTTGATTATCACACACGAAAGACCACATATCACCATGAATTAGGAGAAAAAAATTTAAATAATGGCTTTAGACCATTGAGGACTTCAGATATTGTTACAGTAAGAATAGAATTTAGAAAATATCATTTATAAAATACTTATATAAATAGAACACAAAGATATGCAAATATTAAGAGACTGTCAGAAATGGGGACCAGCAGTTAGCGTAATGGCTATGTCGCTGGACTCCCACGTAGTCGACTGAGGTTTGAGTCCCGGACCCGGTGGCTTAAACTCACGCTGGGCGCGTGTGCGTGCGTGCCCAAGATCCCCAGAGGAGAACAGAGGAGAAGGGATTGTGGTGTGGCCATCCCCCCTGGGGGGTGATTTCCTGCTTTCTGTCTCTCTGTGTCTCTCTGTCTGGTGAGGGCACGCGCCCTATAGCAAAAACCTCTTCAAAAAAAAAAAAAAGAGAGACTGTCAGAAATGAATACAAAAATAAAAATAGGTTGAATTTTTAAAAGTGAAAAAAATTTCTTTTGAAATAAAATCACAGCAGCAGAACTAAAATTTAAAAGTAGAATAGATGTAGCTGAAGAGAGCATGTAAACATTAGATGATAGATCAGAGAAACTTACCCAGAATTATCCATCAATAGGAAATGATATTAAAAAAAATTTGAGTAGTTAAGAGTCCAGAATATATTATAGAACAATAAGGCTCACACTACTTCTAGTAGAAGTCCCAGAAAGAGAAAAGAAAAAAATATTGGGGGAAAAGAGAAGTAATATTAGAATGGATGTTAATTATGAATTGTTTAGAACTGATAAAAACCACAAATAACTGATCCAGGAAACACGACATTGATATACTATAATAAAACTGCTGGGCATAAAATGGAAAGATCTTAAAAGGGGTCAACAAATGACAACAGATATATCACTCAATAATGCAAGTCCATGGACAACGGACATCTCCATCAGTCTGAAAGACAATGGACTGATATCGTCAATATACTGAGAGAAATAAACTCTCAATCTTTAACTGCATATAATACAATTATCTTTCAAGAACAAGGTGAAATAAAACATTAACAGAAAAACTATCAGAGAGTCACACCAAACATTAACTATATACAAAAATCTACATCGTGAGGCAGGGCCAGCAGTTGGCATGGTAGTTAAGGTGCTAGACTCCCACATGATTGACTGTGGTTCAAGTCCCTGACCTAGAGGCTTGAAAATCACTCCAGACACATGTGTGTGCATGCCCAAAATCCCAAGAGGAAACTGGAGAAGGGATTGTGGCATGGCCATGCCTCCTGGGAAGTGATTTCTCACTTTCCCTCTCTCTGAGTCTCTCTCTGGTGAGCCAGGTGCCCTGTAGCAAAAATTAAAAACAAAAACACGATCCACTTGACCGAGTCACTAAAAATTTCTTCCTTCCTCTGGTCAGGATTATAATACTGAAATGAGTACAGAGGGTTTATAACTGCAATCTGGGTTTATACTGTGTTTATGGAATTATGATAATAAAAACTTAATAATCTAACATTCGGAATCCACAGACCAAACAAAAGTAAAAAAGCAGATTACCAGTCCTGACAGTTGTCATCGCACTGTGTCGTCAGCATTGTCATCATCACCACACTGGCCAAGAAGCACTGGGCATTTCCTTCATGCCGTGTACTGTGCTAAAGTCTTTTTTTTACATTTATTGCTTTTCTCCCCCCACACAGCCAGCCACCCCCAGCTTCATGCGGTCCCAGATCACTGCAAGGGGCACACACAGGCCCTGGCTTGTCGGGGAGGTCTCTGGATGTGAACACAGACCCTCCAGACGGGCAGCTTGCAGTGCTGTGTTACACTGTGCCTCTGTCTGTGCTAAGATCTTAGAACTGTCCTGTTTCATTTTCACACGAACCCCTTTGAGTAGGTATTGCAGTCATCCTCATTTTTGGGGGGAGAGGTTTCTGCTATAGGGCACGTGCACTTGCCAGACAGACAGAGAGACAGAAAGCGAGAAATCACCCCCCAGGGGGGATGGCCACACCATAATCCCTTCTCCTCCATTCTCCTCTCGGGATCTTGGGCATGCACGCACATGCGCCCAGCGTGAGTTTAAGCCACCGGGTCCGGGACGCGAACCGCAGTCGACTATGTGGGAGTCCAGGGACATAGCCATTACGCTAACTGCTGGTCCCACGGTCAACCTCATTTTATAGTTGTGAAAACTGGGACTCAAGAACCCATATGATTTGTGTGAAGACTTTCACTCTTAACCAGCACAGTTGGATTCCACACCCAGGAAGTGTGAGTTTGGGGACTGACTCATAGCCACTAGGTCAAACTTACTCTTTCTAATGTAAAAGGGAGGACACAGCTGGCCTCAGCTGGAAGACAATTGGAAAGAGAGAAGCAGCTTAGCCAGGTTTGCTACCCACAGCCTCATCCTAGAGAAGGGGAGACAGAGAAACTGGAGGCTTAGTGCTGTTCATTAAAGACAAAGCAATTGGGCCAGCCTGTAGACTGGCGGTTAGAGTAGCTGCATCCCACACGGCTGATCAAGCAGTTCAAGTCCTGGACCTGGTGGCTTACATACACACCAAATGCATTGTGTGCAAACCCAAAAAGGAGGGAGAGATGGAGGTGAAGGTATTGCAGGGTGACTATCCCTCACGGGGAATGCTTTTTGTTCTCTCTTTCTATCTCTACCTCTCCCCACCAAATGCACATGCCCTCTGGAACATTTTTAAAAATGGGGAAAATAAGATGCAACAGTAACTAAGGGGAGAACTCTGACACAACCCTGGGAGGTTGGGGGAGGGGAAGAGATGGACAATAGGTGTAAGGGAACTGAATTCTCATCTGAAGTGAGCTTCTATACTTTGGAAGCAGGGAGTCAGTCCTTAACTACCTAATGTCAATGGATCAAAGGAATAACCAGATGAACACAGAAAAAAAGGCCAGCCCAAACTATCAAAAGAGAAAGGTGAGGAGTTGTTTCTCTGAGAAGTAGTTTAGGGATATGGAGTGCTGAGGTCTGAATGTGTCCCCTAAAAATCCGTGTGTTGTAAACACAATCTCCAAATTCACATGTTTATGGTACTTGGTTTTGGGAGGTAGTGAATTTATGATGAGGTCAGGAGGGCAACAGCAGTTTTAGAAGACGAGGGAGGCGGGGCCTGCAGGTGGCACATTGGTTCAGTGCTGGATTCCCACACGGCTGACCACAGTTTGAGTCCAGGACTGGCAGCTTACTTTCTCACTTTCTCACTTTCACTATCTCTCTCTCTCTGGTGAGTGCATGTGCCCTACAGCAAATTTAAAAATAATAATAATGATAATAAAATTAGATAAACAATTCTTTAAAAATAAAAAAGAAAGAAAGGAAGAAAGAAGAGGGAGGCCCAGAATCTCCTGCATCTCTGTCTCACACCTGATATCCTACATCACAGCATTGCAGGAAGGCCCTCACAGATGCAGCTCCTCACCTTAGACTTCCCAATCCTCTAAACTGAGCTAGATAAAGCTCTGTTCTTCATAAACTACCCAGTCTGCAGGCCAGCTGGTAGCCTGGTGGTTAAGGTGGCTGTATCCCACATGGCTAAGTGCAGGATTCAAGTCCTGGACCTGGTGGTTTGTGAAACGCACCAGGTGTGTGTGTGTGTGTGTGTGTGTGTGTGTGTGTATGTGTGTGTGTCTCCACAATCCTAAACGAAAGGAGACGCAGGGGAGAAGGGACTGTGGCCTGACCCCATGCCCTATGAGGAATACTTTCTAACTTCTCTCTCTCTCTCTCTCTCTCTCTCTCTCTCTCAAGTGCGCTCATCCTCTAGCAATTTCTTTTTTTAAGAGAGATATTTTTGCTATAGGATGTGTGTGTTTGCTAGAGAGACAGAGACAGACAGAAAGCAAGAGTCACACCCCGGGGGGGATGGCCACGCCACAATCCCTTCTCCTTCATTCTCCTCTCAGGATCTTGGGCACACATGCACATGCACCTGATGTGAGTTTTAAGCCACCAGGTCCAGGACTTGAACCATGGTCAACTATGCGGGAGTCTAGCGATGTAACCTGACATAATCTGCTGGTCCCTCTGGAAAAATTTTTAAAAAGAAAAAAGAAATAAAAGCAGTCTAGACTATTCTGTTATAGTAATAGCAAATGGACTACGACATAGAGTGACTTATTAGGAGTTGAAAGGTTTGTAATTTTCATTACTATTTTTATGTATGACTTAATTTTTCAAATATACTTTTATTATCCTAGCCAAAATAACTACATAAAAATGACCTTTACAAAGCGTTAATAATCACTTCACCATAGAGAAACTGGGACCTTCTGCACTGCTTGCAGAAATGTAAAATGGAGCAGCCACTGTGGAAGACAGTACGTGGTCCCCAACAATCAGAGTCACCACGTGATTCCACAATGCCACCGCTCCTCATGCATCTCCACCAGCAGAACGCAGGGACCCCAAAGCACATTGCAGCATCAGTCACAGGGCCAAAAGGGAAGAACAATCCTAGTGTCCCCTGCCTGACGGAAGGTAAACAAAATGGAGCGTGGACACAATGGAAATCATTCAGTGTGAGAAGGCCAGGAAACTCTCTTATGAACGACTACACAGATGAGCTTTGGGGACATGCTAAGTAAAATAAGCCAAGCACAGGAGCCAGCAGGTGACGTGGTGGCTAAGGCACTGGACTCCCACATAGCCAACCGTAGCTCATGTCCTAGACCTGGTGACTTGAAGATCATACCAGGCACATGTGCATATGTGCCTAAAATCCCAGGAGGAGAATGGAGGGGAAGGGACTGTGGTGTGGCCATCCCCCACCGGGGGGGGGAGGGTCTGATTTCTCACTCTCCCTCTATCTCTCTCCCTCTATGTGCACTGTGGCAAAAACCTAAATTACATTAAATTAAAAATTAAAAGCCAGGCACAGGAGGACATATGCTCTATGGTTTTACCTCCACGAGCTACCCAGAACAGTCCAAAGCAGAGAGGCAGAAAGTAGCTGGGTTACCGGGCACTAGAGCCACAGGGATTGGGAGTCATTGTTTAATGGAACCAAGTTTCAGCTGTGACAAGTTACGGGGACAGATGGGTGATAGGTGCACAGCACTGTGCACATCCCTGAGCTGAAGATTTCCAATAGCGAAATGGTCACCTGTACGTCACATCTGCTTACCCACAATTTGTTACAAAAGCACTTCCTCAAAAAGGTAGTGGCATTGACAGATCAGCATGAGACACAGTACCTTTGATCTTATTAGAATGTATCATTTTTTCCTATTGTCTGAAAAATATAAGATCTTTAGACACATTACATCTGATTATAGTCTATCAAGTTAGAGCTATCCTTGCTTTTTAAAAGTATGTATGTACATATATTAGGTTGTTGGGAAAGCCATGACATGTTTTTCTATGCATCATGACACTCCCAAGTACCCAACATATACATAGAGATAGATGTATATTATTATATATACGTATGTCTGTGTGTGTATATGTATATAATATTACATAAGATAACATAGTAAACATATATAAACTCATGAGGCCAACAGGTGGCATGATGGTTAAGGTGTTGAACTCCCACATGACTGACAGTGGTTCAAATCCCAGACTCCGCAGTTTGACAATCATGCACTGAATGTGTGCTCAAAATCCCAAGAGGAAAATGGAGAAGGGATTACAGTGTGACCATTCCCTGTGGGAGGGATGATATTCTCACTTTTCCTCTCTTTCTCACCAGCAAGCACATATGCCCTATGGCAAAAATCTATAATGTGGGTGTGTGTGTGTGTGTGTGTATACACACACTCATATACACACACGTATATATAATATATGTGTATTATAAGTGTATATATAAACATCGAAATACTTTACGATTATCATTTTAGGCTGTCAATATCCATTTATATTTACCCATGTATATAACCCTATGTTCAGGCAAAAACCTTGTCATATTTTATCAAATGTCAGAAGCCACTGATTGTACAATTCATCCCTATTTCAGAATTTCGGTAATGTTCAAATGTGAAAAGAACATGCCTCTTAGAACTGGAGCAATGCATTAAAGGGAAAATGAACTAAAAGACGGAACAAATTGTAGACTATAACATCTTACCCAGGAAACACCTTAGCGGCGTCTAAATGGGCTTCATTGGCAGGGGCAGTACACTGTTTTTTTGTGGTGGCAGTGGTGGCGGTGGCAGTGGCAGTGGTGGGGTGTGTGTGTGTGTGAGTGGGAGAGTCAGAGAGGGAAATGGAGAAACCCAGTCTCTAGGAGACCTGAGTTTGATGAGGAAAATGAATCACTAAAGGATCGAAGGGCACGAGGCGGGCGTCTATATCAATAGTAAAGCCATGTCATGCAGACCTGGGAGGGGATTGGCTGTTGCTAGGATCCATCCCGTGGAAAAGGGAGGAACAGGTAAAAACCCTGCAAGAAGCATATGCTTCTTCCTTTCCCAGAAAGTTCACAGAAACGAACCTGGAAGTGGGAACAGGTGGGGCCATCATTCCCACCAGGAATGACCTCTGGAAAGACAGAGGGTACAGCGGACCTCGAGTACCCGCGAACAGAACGGCAGGGGCGTTTGCTTTTGCTGTGCTGTGGGTTCTCACTAAAATAAACCAAAAACATACGAGGGAAAATCACCGGTGCCAGGTGGTGGCACAGCAGTGGGCCCTCATGGCAAGGCTGTGGGACCTCCCTGAGCACACCCAGTGCATGCGCGTCCATGATCAGGGTGGGCTGAGGCTGAGCGTGATCGCAGTGCCAAGACCCTGCTGGGGGACCCCCTCTCTCTCAGAAGAAGTAAGTGGATAAACTTTAATAAAAGAACAAAATACATAAAAAATATGATTCCTTCACATTTTCCCTGTAACTGGATCTTCAATAGCGAAACAAAGATTCTGAGCTGAATACATGATCTCCTGGCCTGTACCCACCTCTGGCCACTGGGCTGCACAAACTCACAGGTGCTTTGTGGTCTGCAGGTGGGAGACAGGGCCAGCTCAGACTGGGACACTTGAAAGTCAGCAGCCGAAATCAATGCACCCCACTCTGACGGATGAAAGACGAGTCACCTCCAACCTATGCCACTGTCTCCAAAGTACTCCTGCAGCCATTGACTCCTCAGCGACGGCGAGTGGTGGGCTTGGCAGACCCGCCAGGGTCAAGGCACACACACCAGAACTGAGCACACACTCCAGGGAATGCTCTGGGCCAAGCTCGGCTCACTCGGGGGCACGTGCCCACAGAGGGCAGAGGCTTTAGGGAAACGGTGGTGATGGTCCTGATTGCAGGGTGCCAGGCCGCCCCAGACAGGAGCTGGAGTCCTCTCGGCCAAATTCCTTAGTGTTCTGTGGACTGCACTTTGAAGAGTAATGACAGAGAGGTGCAAAAAGCGCCCGCGCGTGGCCATGGAGAAGGGTGCTGCCACAGCTCTGGTGCCTGGTGCACCAGAACTCAAAGTCGGGCAGGCCAAAGCCAACAGGCAGCTACCCCAGTCACCTTCTGCCCGGCCTTCACAGGAACTGAGCCTTCTTTCAGAGCCAAGATTTCGCTTGGACAAAACAATTTACTGAAAGACTTGTTAATCACTAAGAAATAAGAAAATAGAAAATCCAGTCCAGCCACCTGGTGATACTGTGGCGTCCCATGGGACACGGACAATTCCCCATAACCTGTACTTCTGCACAGAAAATGACTGCAGCTGCAAAACTGGCCTCCATCCCGCTTCTGAGCCAATGCCCGCTCTCTACCAAGGGTGGCCTCAGCCCTGAGGGGTCTCTGAGGCTCTTGAGATTCCCTGCTCGGTGCTGTCCTATTTTTCCAGTGTCCGGTCCAGAGCTGCCCCTCCTCACCCTTTCCTGAGAACATTTAGCACAGGCCCGGCTCCTTTAAGAGCACTTTGCTCCCACAGAGGACGCCCCAAGGTGCCATGTGGCCCATTAACTTGCTGCAGCAGCTACATTCAGCCAATTGCACGTGCCTGTAAGTGTGCTCCTGTTGACCTCTGGCTGGTAGGCTCTAAGAGAACCGAGCCCTGAAGTCATCATACTGCTGAATCCCTAATGCCGCACCAGGGAGAGAATGGCATTACACGTGATGAATTAGAGACTGACAGAGCACACGACCCCACCCACGTCTGTGTGTTTAACTCCAAATCCTTGTTTCTCTGTTGAGGTACAGGTATAGGAAAAATGTGAAGGGATATTACATTTTTAGGTTTTTTTCTTTTCTTTTCTTTTCTTTTTGTAATTTTACTCATTAATGTCTGCCAAGAGAGAGAAGGGCTGCCCCAACAGGATCTTGGCACTACACTCCATCCTTAGGTTTCTAGCCTACTTGGTCCTGCTGGAATACAGACCTGGTTTTGCAACATTTTCGGATTTCTCAGGAGAAATGAACTTTAAACAGTGTGGCAGCGTGCACGCTTGGAACATCTCCTGAAACAAAGCATCTAGGGGCCACCACGTGGCCTAGTGGTTAAGGCACTGGACTCCCACATGGCTAACCATGGTTTGAGTCCCAGAACCAGTGGCTTAAAACTCATGCTAGGTGCATGTTCGTGCATGCCCAGAATCCCAAGAGGAGAATGGAGGAGAAGGGACTGTGGCGTGGCCATCCCTGCCGGGGGTGATGTCTCACTTTCTCTGTCTCTCTGTCTTTTGGGTGAGCGCACATGCCCTATAGGAAAAATCTCTCTCTCTCTCAAAAAGGAAAGCATCTGAACGTGCTGAATAATACAGATTTCTTTAAAGGCTGAGGTCAGGGAGAGAGAGAGAGGAAAATCTTCAGGGGCTAAAATTAAGGAAGGAAGTAAAATATGGAGCCCAAGGTGATCCTGCTACATCCTTGGAGAGAAGGGGCAATCGTGGTAACCAATGTTTGGGTTTTAATGGCCACACAGAGAGGAGACAAGGCCTTGGGTTCCCTCAAAAAGAAAATAAGAACTAACACCTCCACACAACAAATATGGGAAACTGAAAGGATCACGTGTCTACTGAAATACTGACTAGGGTCACTAGGCCTGTCATTGCACTGAGGGACAAACAGGGGTGTCCAGCTGGCCTGGCACTGGGGAAAGTCCTATGCTAGAAAGTCAACACCTTGTGCACCTTGGGTTTGCAATATTTATACTGAGTATTTATACTGTTGGGATATCGTTAAGCTAAGGAACTAACATAAAAAGTGGTCACGACGATTCCTGGGGTACCTGTCAGACACACTCCCACTTCAATATATCCTCAGACAATTTTCAGTTCAAATTCTACTGTTTGACTAATGAGGATCATAGTTCTAAATTGTAAAATTACCACAAAACAGTCCACCAAGAGCCTTCGTCAACAGATGAAACAGCCTACTACAAACTTCAGATAATGGATAAAATAAATTTCTTTTCTTTTTTGAAGAGGATTTTGCTATAAGGCATGTGCGCTTGCCAGAAAGACAGAGAGAGAAAGAGAGACAGAAAGTGATAAATCACCCCCCAGGGGGGGATGGCTATGCCACAATCCCTTCTTCATTCTCCTCTCGGGATCTTGGGCACACACGCACACGTGCCTGGCTTGAGTTTAAGTCACAGGGTCCAGGACTCGAACCACGGTGGACTACATGGGAATTCAGCGACATAGCCTAATATTACGCTAACTGCTGGTCCTGAAAATAAATTTCTTTTAAGATATTCAAGGCACACAAGAAGAACCCAAATCCACATAAAGAAAATAAACACACACATTTTTAAAGGAAACAAGGCAAACTGGAATTCCCTAAAATAAACACTGAATTCAAAACAAGATGGATGAGTTAATAAACAAACTGAAAATATCTGATGAAGGAATTAATGAACTAGAATGAATAAAGAAGTAATAATACAACCCAGAATTCAGCATACGATAGAAAATTGAAAGATGTATTAAAAGATAGGAAAATGAAAATGTCTTTCAGTCCACTAATAGACATTCTTGAAGAACAAACATTTCAGAATGACAGAACTTTGAAAATGGGAAAGAGGGCATGTCTGGGAGATTTGAGAGTTTATCAGAACTAACAAAAGATGTGAATTTACACATAAACACATAGGCAAGGTACATGAAAGCTATTGAGCACCTATGTGCCTTATATTAGCTATATAATACAAAAGACAAAAGTATTATCTTAATCAGAGAGACAAAACAAGATTTTCTACAGGAAGAAAGCAAATCAAGAATAGATTTCTAAATAGCAACAGAACCCATAAGAAAATTTAAAAATAACTTCAAAGTTCATGAAAGACAAACTTCTAACCTAGAATTCTATACCTAGTTAAACTATCATTGATAGCAAATGTATTTCTCCAAAGACAAAGAGGAAATCATTTAAAAAACTTCACTAAAAGTACTACTAAAGTATACCTTTTAATGAAAAGGCAATTGATCAAAAAAATTAAAAGTAAGATAGAAGTAGAAAATAAGTGAGGAATAGGACTAATCATTAAAGAGCACTGATTATAGAAAAGAATCACAAAAATGACAATAATCATGATGAATTCTGGTGGTATAAAAGTGAGAAGGAGCTAGCATATTGAGTAATAATATCAGATTCTTGTACTGTTATTGAGAAGGCTGAAAACAATATTAACTTTAGAATTTGTACATCAAAGAATGCATATTAAAAATTAACAGTTGGGACCAGCAGTTGGCGTAATAGCTATGTCCCTGGACTCCCATGTAGTCGACCGTGGTTTGAGTCCCAGACCCAGTGGCTTAAACTCACGCCGGGCATGTGTGCGTTCGTGCCAAAGATCTCGAGAGGAAAATGGAGGAGAAGGGACTGTGGCGTGGCCATCCCCTCTGGGGGGCAATTTCTCACTTTCTGTCTCTCTGTCTTTCTGGCGAGCGCACGCACCCTATGGCAAAAACCTCTCAAAAAAAAAAAAAAAGATTTAACAGTAATATCTAATTATGAAAATAAAAAGAATACCTTCTTAGGAAATAGAGGGGGGAAAAAAAGAAATAAACAATTTCAAAAAACTGAACCGAGGACTAGCCCCATAGCACAGTGTATATTGGGAGCCAGATTCCACATGGCTCCAGTGGCTTGAAAAACACACCAAGCACATGTGCATGTATTCCCTAAATCCTGACAGAATGAAGAAATGGAGGAAAAAGGATTGTGGCCTGACCATGTCCCACTAGGGGGCGCTCTTTCTGTCGCTGTGAGCAAACACCCACTCCCTCTAACAATAAAAACAAAAATGAAAAACAGAAACTGGAGCTCTAGGATTATTTTTAAATGACAAATCATTGAAAATACCCCCCCCCACACACACACACACACACATATGCTCATACACATCTGTGTACTGAATCTCTGCAGGGACTAAATAAAACATGTCCAAAGCTTACCAGGTTGTAAACGGTTTCTGTGCCAGGTTTCTACCAAAATTACAGGGATCCAGGGACATCTCCAAATAAACTGATGCCCACTCCAAAGTGACTTATTCCTCAGGCCAGAAGAATTCTTCATATATTTTATTTATAGTCTTCTTATTCCATGTTCCTTTCTTAAATCTCTACAAATGCATTCTGTTGGAATCAGCATCTGGCCATGGTGTTTTTATTTCTTCTGCCCTGAGAGTTAACGCTCCCTATTTCATCTTCAGGCTCCATGGCTCCATCTTTTACCTATTTCTCTTTTTCTTCAATTGTCATGATTATTCCATTGTGAGCTGGAGCAACCTTATCTTTCTTTTCTTTTCTTTTTTTTTTTTTTTTTTTTTTTGAAGAAGTATATTTACTTCATTCCCAATTCCTAATCTGGCTTTAACTTTTGCATGCTCCTTGATTTTTATTTCTACTTTAAACTACAGTCTTTAACTTCTCAGTTTTCCTCTTATTTTGTTGGCTCTAAGTTTTTTGTATGTTCATTTTAACTTTATCTTAATCTCTTTTATTTCACCTATGTTTCCCCTCATTGGGACTTTAAAGTTATCTAACATTTGGGGGCCAGCAGGTGGCATGGTGGTTAAGGCACTGACTCCCTCCCCATGGCTAACTGTGGTTGGAGCCCTGGACCCGGTGGTTTGAAAATCACACTGGGTGCAAATGTGTATGTGCCCAAAATCTCAAGAGAAGAATGGATAAGGAGGGACTGCAGTGTGGCGATTACATTGGGAAGCGGAGGATTCCTCACTTTCCCTCTCTCTGTCTCTCTTTTGCAAGCACATGTGCCCTATGGCAAAAATATTTTAAAAAGTTACCTGACATTTAAATATTATCCCCCTTAATTTCAATTTTTCATTTACTCCATTGTTAACATTTTTGTGTTAACCTTACCTTCCCACATTTCTTATCTATGCTTTATGCCCCCCTTTCACAGACATTTTCTGTTCTTTTTTACTAATTTTTTATTTTATTATTTTTATATTTTTCACTATTTTTTCCTTCCAAGAGAGAGAAAGGGGGAGGGGCACGCCCAACAGGTACTCATGCTAACCCCAACGCTAACCTTAGGGATCATGTGCTCATCTGGTGTGTGCAGGGACACTGGGACACAAACCCAGGCCCTTCCATACGGCTTCCACATCACAGAGTGCTGTTACCACTGCACCCCTGAGGACAGTCACTGGTTTTTCCTTCAAGAACCACAATATCTGGACTTCCATGCAGTTGACTGCAGTCCTGGACCTGGTGGCTTCAAACTCACACCGGGCAGTGTGCATGCATGCCCAAAATCCCAAGAGGAGAATAAAGACAAAGGGACTGTGGTGTGGTCAGTTCCCCTGAGGGGTGATTTCACACTTTTTTTCTCTGTTTCTCTGTCGAGTACACACGCCCTATAGCAAAAACCTCTGTAAAAAAATTTGAAACCTAAAAAAAAAACAAAAAAAAAACTACAATAGGTACCCTGGGGAGACCCAGGCATTTCTTGTTTCGAGTACCTGGGCCAGCCCTGATGTCTTATTCATATCCACTCCTGCTCACTTTCTTGTCCAGAGCTGGGATGCCTCCCTCCTCAGACACCCTCTGGTCCTCAGCCTCGACCTCTGCATGCTGAGTGGGTGCGGGACGGGGCCTCCTGCGTGTGCCCCTGGCAGCTGCTGTGACCTCAGAGCAGACCCTTCCCTGAGGTCATTAGGAACAGAAGCTGGTGGCACCAAACTGAGGCACTTGGAGATAAACTGGGAGCCAGGGCCTCAGGGCACGCAGGGCTGGTTGCTCTCAGGAGGTCAGCAGCAGCAGACAGCACAGCCCCTCTTCTGTCTCACCACCCTGGGACCCACAGATATTCTGCACCGGCTCAGAGAAACCATGTCCCTCAGCAGAGCTGTTCTCAAGGACCCAGCAGACCTTGCTGCTTGACGAGACAGGAGAGTAAACAGCCGAGCCATGCTTTAACGGCACGTTACTTTCCGTGCCACGCTCCGGGAACATTTCCTGTATTTGGATTTCTGATCTAAAATAAGCCCCAACCCCACTAGACACCGATGTCTAAAACATGGTTTCCTAAGGAGAATCCTGACAAGTATCCAGTCAGAGACATAGCCAATGTATGTATGTATATTACATAAATACATATGTGTGTGTATGTATTATATATTAAATATATTTATATTTACAATTTATAATATAAATGTATGTATTTATGTAATACATATATGTAAATATATGTGTATATATACTTACGTTATGTATTTATAGTATATGTATTTATATAATATATATATATATATGTGTGTGTGTATATATATATATATTTTAGCTTACTAAAGGGCCGGGCCGTACACTTGTTAGAGGGGCATGGGAGTAGAAATAACCTCCCCGGGGAGGATGCCCACACCACAATCCCTTCTCCTTGTTTCTCCTGGATTTTGGGCTCGCACCCTATGTAAAAAAACCCTAGGTGGAGGTCCAGGCTGAGGACCAGAGGGTGTCTATGGAGGGAGGTGTCCTAGCTCCAGACAAGAAAATAAGCAGGAGTGGGTATGAGTAAGACATCAGGGCTGGCCCAGGTGCTCGAAATACCTGGGTCTCCCCAGGGTACGTATTGTAGTCCTTTTTTTTAGGTTTCAAAATTTTTTTAAAGAGGTATTTAAGTAAAAACAAATAAAAATAATTTAAAAAAAGAAGTATTCTTCATGAATGCTGCATCGTGTTCACTCTTAAGAAAACTGAAAATGAGGAGCCTCCATGTCCACACAGGAAAAATAAGCTGCCACACTCAGCCCTGAGAGCCTTGCAGCAAGATGGGGGCTTGGGCCAGGCCAGGATGTGCCTCAGGTGCTGGAGGGGCCTGGTCTGGCTCGCGCGGTCTCCTGGGCTGGTGTGGTCCCCGCCATTCCCCACTCTCTTCAGACACCGCCATGAGTTTCGTGGTCCTTCCTGCACTGCTCCCTGGACTGCATGTGCCACAGTCTACACTGCACAGAGATGAGCCAGCAGAGCCCCACACAGAGAACCAGCTGCTCCCCCGACCTGGGGGTCTACTTTGTGGGGAACAGTCCTCGCGAAACCCTTCAAGCCAACCACTCAGCACACGTGCACTGAGCACCCGCCTGCACCTGGCCGGAGGACCAGCCCACCGTACCTAAGGGCGGGAGGCAGCTCACGTTTCGGAGGGCCAGGGACATGGACAAGCATCATGGTAAGCTAGCACAGGTGGACAGAGCCTGCGGGGGCTGAGGAGGGATCCCCAGTGGGGACTTCAGGGTGACGCTCGCTGCTTCCATGTGCCTCAGCCCTGGAGGGAGCAGTGAGGACGAGCTCCCTGTGGCCCGTCTATTTTATCATCAGGACTGAGTCCCGCTGCTGACGGTGGCTCCCTGTCAGCACTGCCGCTGAGCTCACAGCCAGCTCCAGACTTGCAGATGCACGTCCAGGGGACCAGCCCCTCCTGGCTCCACCTCATCTTCCTAACCTTTTCCTCCGCCTGCCTAGCATCCCCTGTGCACCTCGTTAGTTGGTTAACCGGTCTGGTTACACTGCCATCGTCTCTGTCATGCCTCGGGTGACTAATACGGTGCACGAGCAACCTACTGCCAGCCATACAAGGGGCCTTGGAAAGTACCAGAAAAGGGGAATTAAAATACAAGTTTATCCTGATCCGAAAAAAAGAATTCAAAATCTAGGCATAGTTTTTTCATACTATGCATCTTCCACCAACTTTTTAAAGAGCCCTCATATTGCCCCCATCACCAAGCCTTCTTCTGGAAGCAGAAGTCAGCCTCTTCCCACATGGGGCAGGAGGGAGTGGCTGAGAGAAGAGGGAGGGGCCCGGGAGCTTGTCAGCCTGGGGGGGCAGGTGCCACAGGCTTTGGGCCCTGACCAGGAATCCGACCATCCCCGCATGGGATAAAGGGCCCCTAAAACTTGGAAAACTAGCACGACAGGCTTCATGCTATGACATCTTGAATAATCACAGAACACAGAGTCGTCAAAGTTCCTGTCCGCTGGTGAGGCCAGCAGGTGGCATGGTGGTTAAGGACTGGACTCCCACAAGGCCGTCTGCGTATTCGAGTCCTGGACCTGGCCTCCTGAAAATCACAGTGGGCACATGTGCAGGCATGTCCAAAAACCCAGGAAGAGAATGGAGAGATGCGGAGTGGCCATCTCGGGGGGAGGGGTGGCAGTGATTTTTCACTTTCCCTCTCACTGTCTGCACATTGTTATCTGATGACATGACAAGTGCTGGCCCTGTCACCTACTGCAGTGACCTTTGTGTGTCATCACCCTTAATGGAGAAGCAGCCCCCGGCCCTCACGCCTCCCTTACCCTAAAGCCAAATGCACTGTGCTTGGTGGAGACGCGATATGAAAAAGCAAATGGGCGTTTTGTACGAGCTGGATGGGACATGTGTGGGATGGCATGTACTTTTCTTTTTTTCCTACCGGCCTCAGCCTCCCAGCTAGGACACGGGCACCACTGCAGCTGGCTCTTTATAGACAAGGTCTTGCTATGCTGCAGGCTGGCTCAAGCTCTTGGTTCCCCTGCCTGGCTCCCGCGTCACGGGCATTTCGGGTGCACACATGGGCCAGCCTTAGCCGAGCCTCCCCTGCGGTTGGCGCCAGCAGATCACAGCCCAGAACCCGGGCAGGACTTGGCACACCACCACGGCTGGCCAAATGGCGCGTCCTCCTAAGTCACCAAAATAGCTGCTCGGGTCAGATGAATGACCATTTCAATGTCATATGCTTTCCCAGCAGTCAGCAGCAGATCACTGTGGGATTCTGAGTCTGCCTCCCTCAGGGGCATTCCTGTCTGTGCGCAGGACGTGATTCATCCCGAATCCGAGCAGCCACATCAGTGCACAAGCAAGGCCATTTCCCAGGTGGCACTGCCTCCGAGTGACACACAACCCTGCTTTCCGCTAGTCCCCCTTGGAATTCACCTCTGAACAGGAGAGGAGCCGAGGGCCTGCCATCTCAACAAGCCTGTGATCCTGTGTCTACGGTGACACCCAGGACTTCCCAGAGCAGGCCGTGAGACCCGGATCTGAGCGTGACAGTTCATCTGGGAGGTGCTGCCAGAAAGGAGGGTAATGGGGCACCGAGAGGCTGTGCTGTTCTTTCAGCTTCAGCTGCAGGCAGCAGGGGCTCAACCCCTCCAGGGGCGTCTGGGAGACGGTGCAGAATAGGCACACAGAGTTAGCGGACCGAGGGTGAGGGGGCTGGGGTAACTGCCCACCGACTCCCAGACACTGCTGGTCCAGCACCACTCGCACCCCCCACCCCTGGCCGCTCACCCCAGTGTGAGCTGAGCCACCTCCAGCTGCGAGATGGAAAGCCTCCGGTGGAAAGTCACAGACGTCGGCTGGGGAGGCTCTGGGCCTACAAAGCTCAGTGCCCAGGAGGTAGGGCACTGGCCGTCTTAGTGAATAAGACTCCCGGACGAGCCCCACCGTGGGGTCCTGGAACCATGGGAGACAGCCCACTCGGGGAAGGACAGACAGTCTCAGGGGCACATGGATGCTGCAGCTATCCTGAAGTGGGTACTGCAGTTAGCCATCTCCAGAAGACGGAGCTGAGGTATGAAGAGGCAAAGTTCCTGCTGACTGGAGCTGGAATCTGAACCCAGATAATCTGTCCCCTTCTGCACCCCATGCAGTTCTCACCAGGAACGCTGTCGGCCACATAAACGGACTGTGCACAGTGCAGCCTGGGGCTGACCTCGGCCTGAAGGACAGCTGCAATCCAGCAAGCTGGTGGGAAGGCCTCCATAGCTCCTGCTGCTCGGGAGCATCATGCCCAGGCTAGCAACCCTTGGTACCCTCAGGGGATTGCTCCAGGAACCCTGCAGACACCAACATGGAAGGACACTGCAGTCCCTCTGTAAGACGCTGTCCTGTTTGCTTGTCACCTACCAAACCCTCCGTATGCCTCGCATCACCTCTAGATTACTTGTAGGTGATTTTAGCTTCAGACGTAAGTGAAAGGAAAGCAGAAAAACATCTTCAGTATCTCCCTTTCAGGGGGCCACCTCTCCCCCATTTCCTAACAACCAGTGTGGCCTGGCTGTATGTGGTTGGTTGAATCTGTGGATGCAGAGCCCTCAGATACAGAGGGCTGACGACAAAATCTACAGTCAGAATATTAGCGCATGACAGAGCAGTCGTTTCCGAGAGCTTCTACATATCACACACAGGTGAGCAGGGCAGGTACTGAGCATACCAAGTGTCAGGTACACGTTCCGGCATGTGCTGAGACGTGAGCCGCAGAACAGTCTGTGCAAGTACGCGAGGTACAGGGACGTCTCTTCCTAAACCCTTACAATTCTTCCAGGTTGCTTACTGGCTTGGGAATTTTTTTCATTTGTTTTATTTTTCTGGTGTTTATATGGTAGAGTTGGTAAGCCACCTGCTTCCATTTTCAATTTTCCTTCACTAATTAAAAAACCCTCCCGTAGGCCTCCCCTGGAGCTGTGCACACACCTTGAATGTCAAATCACGAGTGCAATTTATTTTGTTTTATGAGAAATTCATCGTCTCCAGCAGGTTTCCGAGTTTAAACCCTGCCTCCTGCAACATCCTGTGCAGAGCTGGGCGCTGACATCCGTGGGGCATAGCTGATTCAGTCAGAGATGAAGGGCTGGCTTGGACCGAAGCTCCTTGGGAGCCACATGGGGAAGTCACGTCTACCGCAAGGGGCACAGCACCCTGACAAGGCGCGTCTGTGTCAGGTTCTCTCATGGGCAGGGCACAGGTCACTTGAATCAAGGCAGGCAGACGAAGGAAAGCAGCAGCTCTGATCGCCATTCAGAAACATTGGCCCCTCGGGACCAGCAGTTGGCATAATGGCTATGTCGCTGGACTCCCATGTAGTCGACAGCGGTTCAAGTCCTGGACCTGGTGGCTTAAACTCATGCCAGGCGCGTGTGAGTGTGTGCCCAAGATCCCGAGAGGAGAATAAAGGAGAAGGGGTTGCAGTATGGCCATCCTCCCTGGGGGATGATTTCTCGCTTTCTGTCTCTCTGTCTTGCTGGTGAGCACACACGCCCTATAGCAAAAACCTCTCCAAAAAAGAAACATTGGCCCCTCTCTGTAGGTACTGAAATGCCCAAACAACCCAGTGTTCTATGAACACTCATAGAAAAAGGGACAAAACTGCTTGGAAGAAAGACAAGTGCCCCATCCTTTCTTCAATAGCATATAAGGTATTTTGTGTGTGTGTGTGTGTGTGTGTGTGTGTGTTTGTGTGTGTGTGTGTGTGTTTTCCCCACTGTCTATCAATAGCATCTTCCAATCATATTTTTTTACTTTTAAAGAAACAGCAGAATCACACTTGGGCCACTTTAGAGCCATTGGTGAGAGATACATGAGCAAGTCGAACTCGCCCTTTGCTGCATGGCTGGTGCTTCATCTGCACAGACAATGACTCCTGAGATTCGACATGCACCCTGCATGGCTGTGGGCTGGCCCCACTGGGTTTCCCTTTCCCAAAGCCCACGTTTTAGCCATTTCCCTTCCCCTAAATCTGTGAGACAAGCAGCGGTGGTGGCACTTCTAACTGACACCACGACCTGCTCTGGGTCGTCAAGTTAACAGGCATGGGGCCAGCAGGTCGTATGGTGGTGAAGGTGCTGGACCCCACATAACCAATCGCGTTTCCAGTCTCAGACTCGATGGCTTGAAAATCACACCAGGTTTGGGACCAGCAGGTGGCGTAGCAATCATGTTGCTGGACTCCCACATAGTTCACTTCCCAGACCCAGCAGCTTCAAACTCATGCTGGCCACATGTGCATGCATGCCCAAAGTCTAACAAAAGAATGCAGGAGAAGGGACTGCAGCATGGCCATCCCCCGGAAGGGTGATTTCTCTTTCTTTCTTTCTTTCTGTGTCTCTCTGGCAAGTGCACATGCCCTATAGCAAAAAGCTCTCTCTCAAAAAAAAAAAGGAAAGAAAGAAAAAAAAATCACATCAAGTGTAAGTGCATATGTGCCCAAAATCTCAAGAGGAGACATTAGGAGGAGGGATAGTGGTGTGGCCATTCCCCCAGGGTGATTTCTCACTTTCCCTCTCTCTCTCTATCTTACCAGCAAGCAAGCACGCACACTCTATGGCAAAAAACTAAAAATAAAAAAGATACTGGGCACGACTTAGGAGGCACCTGGTATCTCCCTGGTTGGCTCGTCACAGCGTCACACACTGCATCAAGGACTCACAGTAACGTCACTCCTGTACGGCATGCTTAGAGGACGGGATGGCGGGCACTCCCTGCTTCCTCGCTCCCCAGTGAGTACGTGAATACTCTCAGCCTGGACAGAGCACAAAGACCTGCTGTTTGCACAGCCAGATTCTCTGCAAAGCTAGGAAAGCTGGGCAGTGCTGACCATTCATCGCATGTCGCTTCTCATCAACACTAAGTGCTATAAATGTTTACACCAGCACTTCGGCACAGGCTGGCAGCCCTCCCGTGCTCATGGGTAAACGTCCAACTGCCTCCATGCCTGACGGTGGGGCGGGGGTTGGGGGCGGGGTCAAGGTGAGCCAATCACCCTTCAGCACCCACCTGGGAACAGCTGTGCCACCAGGTGCAATAGCGAGAAAGCAGGACACCTCATTCCCTGTGCCTCTTCTGACTCCTGACCATGGTTGACTAAACCTGATTGGGGAAGACTTCATTTCTCCTTAAAGAGGGGACACTAAAGCCTGACAAGAGCCGCTGACAGCACAGCCATTGCAGAAAACAAGTGTGAAGGTTCCTCAAAAGGTTACAGATGGAGCTGCTGGGTTGTCAGGAAAGTTATGATGCATTTGTGCATAGAGAAATGTAGAAAAGCACTTTCTGGCTTTCCTGACAACCTAATAACAGAGGGCTCCAGAATCCACGTCTGGGCATACGTGGGTCCACGGGGACTGAGACCACCGTGCTGAGAGCTGCGTGCCGTGTTCGCTGCCCTGCTCGCTGCTGCGTTCGCTGTTGCGGCAGTTACTAGAGCCGGTATTAGATACACCCTTGGCTGTTGCATCATGGAATATTTTCCATTTTTTACTGTTGTTTCTTTCTTCTTTGAGCAAACATAAGTGAGAGAAACACTGACAGCACCCCCAACAAGGCCCTACACCAGGACCCACCCCCAGTCCCTGCCAACCCCGGGTCAGAGGCATACACATGCCTGGTATGCACAGGGAGGTCTCTGGATGTGAACCCAGGAACCACCCCACGTTGAGTCGGCCTCACGAAGCATTGAGTTGTACTACTATGCCACTGTCCGGTCACCAGAGTGGAATATCATTCAGCCTTAAAGAAGGAAGTCCTAGGGACCAGAAGTTAGCGTAATGGCTATGTCGCTGGACTCCCATGTAGTCGACCACGGTTCGAGTCCCTGACCCGGTGGCTTAAACTCACGCAAGGTGCATGTGCGTGCGTGCCTAAGACCCAGAGAGGAGAATAGAGGAGAAGGGATTGCAGCGTGGCCATCCCCCCCTCGGGGGGTGATTTCTTGCTTTCTGTCTCTCTGTCTCTGTCTGTCTGGTGAGCACACACGCCCTATAGCAAAAACCTTTCTAAAAAGAAGGAAGTCCTCTCATTTGCAGCCACACGGATGAACCTGGAGGACATTCTGCACAGTAAAATAATCCAGGATCCACGATATGAAGAATCTGAGACAAACTGATGGAAGCAAAGAGAACAGTGATTGCCAGGGCCCGGGTGGGGGCTGGGGCACAGGGAGATGTTGGGCAAAGGGTACGTTTCAGCTGTACAAAAGGGGTCAGCCAAGAGGCCCACATGTGGCACCTCCTACGGGAGCCCTGCAGCGCTGCCTCAGCAGAAATTCCCTCGGAGGGCGTGCCTGGTGTTAAATGCTCTCATCACACCCTAGTAAGAGGGTGGTGATGGTGAGGTGCTGGAAGGTTCTGGCAGAGCCTGTGCGGACAGTTTCAGGCGGACACGCTCACCTTTGGGGCATCAGGTCATGAGGCGCACAGCGCTCCCAAGTCAGTCAGGCCTCCACACTGTGTGGGACTTTGCTTTTGTTACAAGTCCACAGTGTGGATGCTGCTTCAAGGTCTAGGCTGTGACCTCACCATGCAAGGAAGCCGCCCCAGCATGAGGGCCTTGAGAGCTTTGCTGTTTATCCAAACAACCTGTCCTTGCATCAGGCGATGGCAAAGCCCGCCCAGTATGAGAGCCCGTCCCAGTCCGTTCATGGTTGTAGAAGGAAAATACCCGAGAGGGACCGTATATAAAGAGTGAAGTTTGGGCCAGGCAGCAGCACGGTGGTCAAAGTGGCTGGATCCCACATGGCCGACCACATAGTTCTAGCCCCAGACCCGGCAGCCTGAAAATCGTGCCAGGTGCGTGTGTGCCTAAAACCCCAAAAGGAAGGGGAGATGGAGAGGGGACTGCGCGTGACCATTGTCCTCGGGGAGTGCTTTCTCACTTTCCTCCCTGTCTCTCTTCCACAAGCACACACGCCCTCTAAAACAAAACAAAACTAAGAATAAAACTTATTTGGCTCACGATTCTGGTGGTTGGGAAGTCCAAGGGCATGGGGAGGGCATCTCGCCGGGCTGGAGCTAGTCCCAACATGGCCAAGACAGGGAGGTGAGCTGGCAGGAGCAGGAGAGTGCCACCTGCAGGCAGCTCTTCCCACTACAGCCCATGCTCCCTAAATAACTCTATTGCTAGTGACACTGCACTAATCCCTTCCTGAGGGCCATACCCTCAGGGTCCATGTACCACAGGCTAGTCCCCACCTCTTAAAGGCACCCCCAACACCAACACTCTGGGAACCAAATTCCCACACAGGTCTGGGGGACAATGCTTTATAAGAATCTCAGCAAGTGTGCACTGAGTTTCCAGGGAAAAATCACAGATTTGGACACTCCAGGTGGGCAAAGCTGCTTATTGCTAGTATTCAGTCCTCATTGTCCATCTGCTTCTGGCAAAAAATGAACCTCAGATCACAGAATCAGAACAGAGTAAAATCTTCCAATTCTTACGGCGGGCCTTAGCTAAACTCTGCCTTCCAGTCCCCGTAGCTGATGTTCTCCACCTGCTCCCAGTTTTTCTCTTCAACGGCAGTAGTCTCTAGTGTTCTTTAAGAGGCCCCATATCTGGGGCTGGTGGATGGTGAGGTAGTTAAGGCCCTGGACTCCCACATGGCTGACCATAGTTCAAGTCCCGGACCTGACAGCTTGTTTTCTCAGTTTCCCCGTTGCTCGCTCACTCTCTCTCTGTCTGGTCAAATTAAATAATAATAACAACAAATGAAATTAAATAAGTAATTCTTTTTAAAAAATAAAAATAAAAAAGCAAAAGCCCCCATATCTATCTGAATTTGGACAGAGAACCAAACTTCCTGAAGAGACTTTGCTTTTATGAGACCATCTAGACTTTCCGTGGCCTCAGCAGGTATGCAGTGTGGTGACACAAGAAGATGAGACCTGTCCCTGTCAAAACCAAGTGGCAAGTCCCTTACTGTCCCTATTTTCATACGATCCCACTAAGTATCTCACTGTGATTAAAAACAAAAGAAAACCCCCACTATGTATTGTATGTGTGTGTATATATATATATATATATATATAAATGTGTGTGTGACTATATATATATCTATATGTGTGTATATACATATATGTATATGTGTGTGTGTGTGTGTGTGTGTGTATATATATATTATATATATATATTATATATATAATATATATTTTTTTTTTTAGAGAGAGTTTTTCTTCTGGAGAGGTTTTTGCTATAGGGCACGTGCGCTCGCCAGACAGACAGAGAGAAACAGAGAGACAGAAAGCGAGAAATCACCCCCCCAGGAGGGATGGCCACACCGCAATCCCTTCTCCTTCATTCTCCTCTTGGGATCTTGGGCACGCACGCACATGCGCCCGGCGTGAGTTTTAAGCCACCGGGTCCGGGACGCGAACCACGGTCGACCACGTGGGAGTCCAGCGACATAGCCATTACGCTAACTGCTGGTCCCTAGAGAGTTTTTTGCTATAGGGTGCGTGTGCTTGCGAGAAAGACAGAGAGACAGAAAGCGAGAAATCACCCCCCCCCCCCCCAGGGGGAATAACCATGCTGCAATCCCTTCTCCTCCATTCTCCTCTCGGGGTCCTGGACACGCACGCACAAGCACCCAGCACGAGTTTAAGCCACCGGGTCCGTGACTCGAACCGTGGTCAACTACATGGGAGTCCAATGACATAGCCATTACACTAAATGCTGGTCCTAAAGCCCCCCGCTATATTAAATACAGGGGTGAGCCTAAGCCTGATTGATTTATAGGGCCTTGATAGCACAGGCATTTCCTATAAGAACAAAAGAAGGGATCAGCAGTTGGCATAATGGCTATGTCGCTGAACTCCCATGTAGCCAACCGGTTCGAGTCCCAGACCCAGTGGCTTAAACTCATGCCGGGCGCATGTATGTGTGTTCCCAGGATCCTGAGGGGAGAATGGAGGAGAAGGGACTAGAGCATGGCCATCCCCCCTGGGGGATGATTTCTTGCTTTTTGTCTCTCTGTCTCTCTCTGTCTTTCTAGCAAGCGCACATGCCCTATAGCAAAAAAACTCTCCAAAAAAATAAATAAATAAATAAAATTCCATGTTTGGGGGCCAGCAGGTGGTATAGTGGTTAAGATGCTGGACGGACTCCCACATAACCAACCATGGTTTGAGTCCTGGACCCAGCAGATTGAAAATCATGCCAGGCAACATGACCCAAACCTGAAAAGAGAGAAGGGGCTGAGGCATGGTCATCCTTTGGGGTGGGGTGGGGAGGGTGATTTCTCATTTTCCCTTTCTCTCTCTCTTTCTGTCTCTCTCTGGTGAATGCATGAGCCATGTGACAAAAATCTATAATAAATAAATAATCCATGCTTCTAAGTAAATACAAGTTAGCCATGAAATGTTAAATGAAGTGAATAGTATCTAAGCTATTTTGAAGACATGAAACTCTTTAATAAGCTTTGTAAAGCTGGACTGAGAGTGAAGAAACGTAAAGGTACCAGAAGTAGTGGGGCTTTATTTGAGGGGGGATGGGGTTCAAAATTTAAAATTAGAAATAGATAAAAACTGTATTACTGAAGAAAAAGTAAGGGGGAAAAAGTATCTTAAATGTCTAAAATTAAAAAGTGAACAGAACTTTCTTCCCCCCAACTCTTTTTGGGGGATTGTGATTTAACATCAGGGTACCATGTCATATTCGGGGGAAAAAAACAAGTGTACTGCATGTCCAACAAAGGAAGGAGTAAAACTAGTCTTCATAGCTCCGTGCTGTACATCAATGCGTTCGCTGTCATCGCTGTCCCAGGGGACTGCCTCACCAACACCAGCAGGGAGGAATTATGACACCCATTTTATAGACAAGGAAACAGATGTTCAGAGAAACCAGCATCTTGCCCAGAGTTACAAATCTAGTCAGTAACAGCCTTAGACCCAGGTTTACCAGATGCCAAAGCCCACATTTATGCCACTACAGAAAACTTCATCCTCCTAGAATCAAAAAGAATAAAATATGGAGGAATACATTTGACAAAAGAAATGAAACAGCTACACGTGGCAAATCTACAAGACGTTGTTCACTGGGAGAAATGAAGGCCTCAACAAATGGAGAGATGCCCACGTGGGTCAACTGTGAAACTCACAAAGGGTCTTCAAAATCTCATGGAAAAGGTATCATTTTGAAAAACCTATGCATTAACTTTAAAATTCTTCTTGCACCAAAATAAACTGGTACTTGAATGCCATTTTTCACAGACTTTGTGAAGTCCCTTCATAATGTCATTAAGATGGCAATAGTTCGGGCCAGCAGGTGACATAGAGGTTAAGGCACTGGATCCCACATGGCTGACTAAGTGATTTGAGCCTGGACCTGGCAGCTTAAAAGTCATGCCAGGCATGTGCATGTGTGTGCATGCATGCGCACGCGTGCCCAAAATCCTGAGACGAGCCGGGAGGAGACAGCATTGCAGCATGGCCACCCCCTCTGGGTGGTGACTCTCTTACTTTCTCTCTCTGGTGAGTGCATGTGCTCTGTAGTTTGTTTTGTTTGTTGTTGTTGTTGTTTTTAAATAGGTCAATAGTTCTCAAATGATCTACAGCCAGTGAAGCCCTCATCGATGTTCCAGCTGGCTCGTCGGCAGAGACCAACACACATACCCTAAAATCCACCCGAAGATGCACCGCGCACAGCCTACGAGTTTCTGAATACACAAGTAACAGCGACCTCCAGTTACCAGGCAGTTGCTCGTCACCAGAGCTTGGCTAGGGGCTTAGTGTCCTTTACCAACACGATCCTGTTTGAATCCCAGCAAGCCTGAGATCCTATCTGTCCATTTAGTGCAGGAAGGTGAGGTCCGAGGCCTAGGTCAGATCTGGCTCTGTCCTGTCTACACTGGCACTTACACAGTGGAACATTCTCTGAAGTGTCTACTGCATCCACGGCCAACCTTTCGTGAGGGTGGATGGTCCACCTGGCACGCATCGGAGGACGTCCGCATATGCGAGCTGCCCTCCTCCTCCTCTAGGTGACATCCCCGATGTACTGCTGTCGCCCAACAGGAGATCCAAGAACGGGCTTGGATTATAATGGGGTCACGTCCGAGATACAAACGGGGTTGGCAGTGGCAGTAGTGACTGAGTGTAGCCCCCAACAAAGAGTAGTGGAGAGGGGACCCTTTAAAAGCGGCCCAGGGGCTCACCTTCAGCAAGCTGGGGCCAGGTTGGAGGGCCGGTCTGAAGTCAGCTCGGCGCTGTGTGGATGGTGGTCTGTCAGGTGTACAACTGACGGGAGCCCCTGCCCTGTGTAGGCTCTGACGACAGTCAGGTCACAAGCTTCAGCTGGCCGGTCCCATCCTGGCAGGGGAACAAGTATGTCTGTGCCACGTCACACCCTTGCCCTAGTTCACACTTACATGGCGTTTAACACCGTAAGTGCACTGTTCCCGAGCCGAGCCACCGTGGGTGCATTAGAGATTACAGAACTAGCGTTCTATTAACCGACCACGTACGTGATACGGAACAGCGAGCCTTCCCGCACCCGGCTTGAATGGCGGGAGGTTCCTGCCCTGAGATCCTGTACTGACACAGGAGCACGGGGAGCTGGGTGGGAACTCTGTGGGGGCCCTCGTGCCCTGCCAGGGGGTAAAGAGCATTTGTGGGTCTTGCTCAGAAGGGGAAGGGGGCTGCCATGTCCATCCTAGGTGGCACCACGAAGGCCAAGCATCCCTGCCAAATCTGAGGCCTTTAGGCCTGCAAGGTGAGCTCTCCTCTGGGCAATCACTGTAGCCTTGGCAAGTGTGACCAGAAAGTCCCTCGGGGGCCCAGGGCCACCTGTGACCATCCTGCCACTTCTGCCACTTGCAACTTCTCCTGGCCAGGCCCCACTTCCTCCACGCTATGCTTGCCTAGGGCACTTTGGCATGGGTCCCAGTGAGCCACTCTTGGTCTGCTGGCCCACCTCTGCTGACCCACGGCCACATCCACCCCACTGCCTGCTTCTCTGGACCTCGCCTCCCCACCCCAGCGACCTCCCTCCGGTCCCCCTCACCTTCACACCCCAGCAACCTCCCTCCAGTCCCCCTCACCTCCCCACTCCAGAGACCTTCCTCCAGTCCCACTAGCCTCTGCACCCCAGTGACCTCCCTCCGGTCCCCCTCGCCTCCCCACCCCAGTGATCTCCCTCTATTCCTCCTGGCCCCCTCAACCCCTACACCCCAACGCTCTCCCTCCAGTCCCCCTCAGCCATCCACTCAGACAGTCGCACTCCCAGCCTCGTCAATGAACCCCAGCTGCCCAGTCCACTCTCAGCAGCCCTCTTTGATAATTCTTTAAGAAACCTGGGGTCAGCCAGAGGTACGGTAGTTAAGGTGCCAGTCCCACGTAGCCACCGCGCGGCCTGAGTCCCAGCCCCAGCAGCCTGAGAAACACGCAAGGCACGTCCGCGTCCAGGCACAACATCCCCAAGGAGGAAGGAGCGGAGAAGGACAGCAGCACGGCCATTCCTTAGGGTGCTCTTTCACTTTTCCTCCCCCTCTGACAAGTGTACGTACCCTCTGAGAAAATGTTTTTAAAGGTTCACTAATATCTTCCATGAATGCGTGCATGTGCACGTGACAGACAGGCACCTCCAGCGGGCTCTTCCTGCCACGATCCTCTCACAGCCTCAGCCGCCCCCCACCGGCATGTACAGGGAGGCTCTCCAGGCAAACCTGGACCCCCTTTACCAACACGATCTTGCCTAAATCCCCAGCAAGCCTGGGATTATATCTGTACATTTAGTGCTGGACCCCCACCTGGGGGGTCAACCTTGCAGAGCCTCAGGTATCACTGCACCACCACCCACTGCCACCCACCGCCACCCACCACTCACCACCCGTCATCACCCACTGCCACCCACCACCCACCGCCAACCACCGCCACCCACCGCCACCCACCGCCACCCACCACCCACCACCACCCACCACCACCCACCGCCATTCACCACCACTCACGGTCACCTACCGCCACCCACCACCCACCGCCAACCACCACCACCCACCGCCACCCACTACCCACCATCACCCACCATCACCCACCACCCACCATCACCCACTGTCACCCACCACCATCTACCCCAGCTCTCTCATGTTTCTTGTTTTTCTTTCTTTTTTGGGGGGAGGGTTTGCTCTAGCATCAAGCCCTGGCCATATTTCCATCACCTGAACCCCCCCCCCCATCCTACATCCTTCATTGTTTGGTCACCTTCCAGGCCCCCACGTCCGCAGTATCCGTGTCCTGCCCGACCACGCTCACTAAAACCCGCCCTCAGCTGTGCACCGACCCTCGTGTCCCTCTTCTTCCTGTTGCAGGTGACACCAGCTGCAGTTAGAAGCAAGCCCCCTCTGCAGAAAGGGGCCTCCCGTGTCCTGGCACACCTGCTCCGCCCCACAGCTGAGGGGCAGAGAGCACAGCCGAGACACCCCCCCTGAGCTCCGGCCTAGCCAGGGACCTCAGAGTGCTGCACGATGTCTGCTGCTTTCTGTGTTGTTCTCCAGAACACTGAGGTTTATTCCTTTTTAATTGACATATAATGACTGTGCATTATTTATGGGTACCATGAGACTTTTCAGTATAAAAATACAATGTGCCTGGAAACAGCAGGTGGCATGGTGGTTGGGGCGCTGGAGACTCCCATATGGCCAGCCACAGTTCGAGTCCCGGACCGGGTAGCTTGCTTTCTTACTTTCCCTCTCTGTCTCTCTCTCTGGTCAAATTAAAACAAATGAATACATAAAGTTAAATTAAATAATTCTTTAAAATAAAAAAAAAAAAAAACAGTGTGCAATGACTGGTTCGGGGTAACGGGCGTACCCATCACATCAGGGTTTGTCGTTACTCTGTGGGGACAGCCCAAATCCTGCCGCCTGCCCCGAGCGAGCCGAGCTGTACAGAAATTGCTAACTGCACTCACCTCCTGCCACTGCAGCTCTGGGGTCTTCCACAAGCTCGTGGAAAATGTGTGTCATCAGTTTTTAATTTCAAAATTCTGTGCACCAAAATTAACTCATACCTTTCTTCCATTTTTTTTCACAAACTTTTCGGAGTCCCCCTTGTATCTGTAACTCTGTTTTCATGAACTGACGCCTCTGTCCCACTGCCTGCCCCTCCCCAGCCTCTAGCAGCTATCTTCTCTCTGTTCTGCGAGTCAGCTTGTCAGATCCCTCATCCGAGGGAGCGCCTTTATTCCCAGCTTCCAGGGCCCACGCGGATGACAGCCCGACCCCTACACGCCCAGACGGTCCCAGCAGCCTTCCATCCTCCTTCCTTCTCCCTGCCTGGGGGTGCCCAGCTGGCCCTGGGCTCAGACCCTTTCAATGCTGCTGTGTCTGTGTGTACACAGCCGTGCCTCCCCAAGTACACAGGAGCATGTGGGCAGCTTCTGGGGCCCAGGTTTGAATCCAGACCCTGGGGACAGTGCTATGAGCACAGAAGACCACAATCCTGCCTCGCTGAGCTTGCAGTTCACTCCAGGCCAACCCTGAGGCAGCCCAGGTCTCTTGCATCCCAACAGCCCCCTCCCCACACACACCTAGGGCCCGTGCAGCTCAGGCCTGTCCCACCTCCCCAGCCCTGTGTTGCCTTGTGCTCCCCCTTCGGCTCTCACACAAAACAGGGCCTAGAAATGCCAACCAGACTCCACCCTGCAGTGCAGCAGCGCGTGCTACAGTGAGGAAGCCAGATCCCACTTGGCCAACTGCAGGTCGAATCCAGGTCCTGGAACTTGAAAAACACGTTGGGTATGTGCGCCTGCACGCCCTAAACCCTGACAGGGTAGAGGGGTGCTGGGTATGTGCGATGCACGCCCCAAACCCTGACAGGGTAGAGGGGTGTTGGGTATGTGCGCCTGCACACCCCAAACCCTGACAGGGTAGAGGGGTGTTGGGTATGTGCGCCTGCACGCCCCAAACCCTGACAGGGTAGAGGGGTGTGGGTATGTGTGCCTGCACGCCCCAAACCCTGATAGGGTAGAGGGGTACTGGTATGTGTGCATGCACGCCCCAAACCCTGATAGGGTAGAGGGGTACTGGGTATGTGTGCATGCACGCCCCAAACCCTGACAGGGTAGAGGGGTGCTGGGTATGTGCGCCTGCACGCCCCAAGCCCTGACAGGGTAGAGGGGTGTTGGGTATGTGCGCCTGCACGCCCCAAACCCTGACAGGGTAGAGGCGTACTGGGTATGTGTGCATGCACGCCCCAAGCCCTGACAGGGTAGAGGAGTAGAGGAGAAGAGGCTGCAGCTTGACCTTGCCCCTTTGGGGGTTTCTTTCTCACTCATTCACTTTTTTCACTCTCTCTAGAAACTGAGTGCATCCTCTGGGGGGAAACAAAAAAGAAAGAAAGACAAGCAGATGTCAGCCAGCCCATTTCCCTGGCCGACTGCTGCCCAGGCTCTGCCGTGCTCCTGGGATGAAGTCTAAGCCTGGCGGTCTGGCCTGAACTCTGGACCTCCAGCCTCCACCTGCTGCCCAGGCTCCCATGCTGCTGCGCTGGCCTGCGCAGACTGGTTCCACCTGCTGCCGAGACATGGGCCGGCTTTGCGTGTGGCCATGGCCTCAGCAGGGTGCTGGCTCTTCCCACGCACACTGGCCAGCATGGTGCTCGCGTGACTTTAGGATATTTGCCGCAGAATCACTCTTCTTTCGTGGGGATGGCCATGCTGCAATCACTTCTCCTCCATTCTCCTTTCGGGATTATGGACACACACACATAGGCGCCTGGACGTGATGTCTTTCAAGCCATTGGGTCCAGAACTCGAACTGTGGGGGACGACATGGGGGTCCAGCACCTTAACCACTGCCGGCCCCCTGGAATCACTTTATGATATGATCACCCGTGTAGTCTGCTTCTCCTCAGTCCGTGAATGAGACCATGTCTCGCTCTCCACTTCCTCGGCCATCAGCCCATGACTGCGCCCTCACCGGTGCCATAACACTCCTGTGTCCCGTGAGCACACCCAAAGCAGAAGCAGCCAAGTCTTTCTGGGAAGTTCTGGAAACCCTTCCCTTCTACACGCCTGTCCCTCTGACCGACTGCCCACCTGAGCATGCGCTGTGAAGGTGTCACTGCATGACTGCCCACGCAGACCAGTCCCTTCTGGGTATGACGGGCACTGGCGAGGGTGCCACTGGGATGACCAGTGCACCAGGACGGCCGGACTTCACACTGCAGAGGTTGGCTCCACCCAGTCTCCTGCCACCTGTGCTGGACCGTGGGGCACTGGCACTACTTGCTGCCCGACCAGCTCAGCATGCTGCAGGAGGGCGGCTGGCAGCACTGTACCCGAGGCACCCCGACAGTCACGGACCCCACAAGCAGCCTGTGTAGGAACCCTTCCTGGAAAGACAGTCTCGACATTTCCAGGACCCTATGTCAATGCGGGAGGTTGTTATTTCCAAAGGATATTTCATTCGGGAGGAAAATCCAGATAAAATAAATGCACTTGCGTGGCTCAGACATAGTGGTGCATAGTGTGAGCTGCTGCACTCCACTGGCTGGGGCCAATGGGAGCCAGGGGTTGGGTCAGGTTCAACCCAAAGGCTGGGAGTGCTGGTGAGCCTGAAATCCCAACAGCTCAAGAGGCCAAGACAGGAGGATGACAACAGGGCAGACCCCGACTTAAAAATCCACTCCCGCCATGAGCAAACTTCCCAGTCATGCGTGTGTGCGTATGCACATGTGCATGTGTGCATGCAAGGCCTAATCAAGCTTCATGCCCAAAAAAGAAACCCACAACTACGAGAGTGAGTTCCTTTCATCTTAAGAAGATTTCGATTATAATTACAAGGGTGTGCTAATTTCAGAGCAAAAAATGATCGAGCGTCCTTTAGGTTTGCTGATGTAATTTTTCTAACAAAATTGACTTTGACAGCAATGGAAAAAGAGAATGACTTTTGCAAAAATATTCAAAGGCTTCCCTAAATTTTCTGAGGACATTTCAATACTCTGACAGCCTTGGATTTCAAAGTGCCTCAACCTGCCTAAAGCCTTGTTGATTCTCCTCTCCGTCAGTTATTAATGGGGTTACTCCAGTAGGGTCACCGTGACCAGTGTTTCACTCCACATAGAACTACTCCCCAACACCTTGAATTCCTGCCGCTTTGAGGGACGTGCGATTTGCTGTTGTTTAGAGGGTTTGGCTCACAGGAGGAAGGACAGCCCAGGACAGGGGCTGGCACTGAGGAAAGGCTGTCTGAGGGGCCATTGCAGGTGCTGAGCCGGCGGTGAGGCCCTTTCCCTGCAGCCTCGGGCTGAGCGAGGTCACAGACTGTGCTGGGGAGGGTGGGGCCCAAGGCCGTCCTCAGCTCTTCTCCAGCTCCATGGTGTGCAATGGGAGTGTGCAAGCCTGGTTCAACATGTCCCTTGAAGAAAATGGACAGTGCTCCTGGCTTTGATCCCCCTAGGTGGGCCCTGTGAGGCTCTGCTGCTCTTTCTCCTTTGGAACCTGGAGGTTTACCAAAGTCTCTCTGAGACAGGATGGAAATGTGCATGTCCCCGGTCACCAGCAGCTGACCCAGAGCAGACAACAGAGGTGCCTGGCAGGCCACGCAGCCCAGCCCACCCTCATCAATGCCCTGTCCTGTCCACTTCTCTCTGGTCCAGGGGATGCCCCCTAAAGGCCGAGCAGAAGCTGCTTCCTACTCTCAGCGTCACTACTTGGGGCAGCCCAGTATGGTCAGAAACCCGGAAAAGTCTGCCAGGAACCAGCACAAAGGGGTGGCGTGGACAGCAAGGGCCCTTCTCAGAGTGCTCATGGGTGTGCGGGGTTTGCCGCGGCTACCGCCTCCAGGACTCACTTCTTCCCTAGCCCTGTCCTTGCTCAGACTGGCTCAAATATCCAGAACCTGGGGCTCAGGTTGTTGCTACATCTGCCTGCGTCTGTGTCCATGTGGGCCCGGGGGCTCCCAGGCCCCCGAACTCTGGTCACACAGGGCAGGGGGCAGCTGCACCTGGTGCCCTCTGCAGCACCAGGCCTCGCTGGAGTTGCAGTACCTCGCACTGTGCTGCCGGGACACTCTGCTGTCCTTTTGTCTCATGGCCATCCCCACCACTCGGTTTCTCTTGTATTTGTATACTCCCTTCTTTCTGTTTTTGTTTTCCAAGTGAACTTGCATTGAAAGGAACCCCACGTCCTGAGGGAGGCTGCTCAGCTTGTTTTACCATGTTCCCAGAAAGCACAATGCAAACCACAGACCTAGGGGCCGGGGCCTGTGACTCGGAAACTGTCTTCAATCATAACCACATTTTCAATTTTGCTCAAACAGGCCAATATGCCATCAAGCTGGTGTCACATGCTGATGTCAGAACTAGGTTTCCTATTCGGTCATCCAACTCTGACGTCAACGCTGATGTCGGGTCTACGCTGGGGGCCACCTGGCAGTGTGTACGGTCAGGCTCTCAGAACCCCGGTGGACCTCATCCTGGGTCTGCTGTGGGGAAGATGACAAAGCACTTCCCTCCAGCACAGCCACCTGCCCTGCCCTGCCCTGCTTGTCTGCGGGGGCGTCGCCAGGTCAGGTACTCACACGTCCGGGTGACAGCATCGGGCTCACTGCTCGTTAATCCGTGGCACCTGTCAGCCTGTGGAGGGTGAGTCTAAACTGCTGACCTCACAGGGTCTGCACAAACCCTCCACGCCGTTTTTTCAAGCAGTATTCTCCCAGCCCTCACAGATGGCGCTTTATTGAGGATTCTGCTCTGACCACTTGCACCTGTGAAGAGCTCCCAGCTCTTGCTGCCGGAGACCCACCCTGGCCGGCCAGCTGCGAGCATCGTCAGGCCAGGCCGGCTGGGCTAGTGGAGCCGACTGCATTCGGCCACTGGGACACGAGTTCTTAAGGGTATTTCTCAGCCCCTCACCACCCAACCACTGGGTTCTGCCCTCTCCTGGCATGGACTCGGACCAGCCCTTGTCCCCTACAGCAATCAGACCCACAGAGACACCCCAGGGCTGGGAGCCCGTGGCACCTCCCCATGTGGGCTCTGCCTTTCTGCGGCTCTCAGTGGTTGGTCCATGCCACCTCCCCTGGGACTTGCTTCCTCCCTACTCTGTCCCCCTCAGATGGGTCCCAATTTCCAGATTATGGGCCTTGGCTTGCTGACTAGGATTCTCTCTCCGCCTCGGTGCCCAAGTGGATCCGGAACTCCCAGGCCCCCGGTAGGGTTTTGCCTGCTAGAGGAAGGACTCCCAACAGCCGGTCCCTGAGCCACCTCAGCTAAGGCCCCTCAGCAGGGGAACTAGCCGCAGGTGACAGGCCCTACACCGGCCCCGGCCTCGTGTCCACCCTGCTGAGACAGGACAACTCCATGGAGAGGCAAACGGTGCCTCCTCTTCATTCACAGAGACACTGAGGCACAGAGAGGCTGAGTCACCTCCCAAAGCATAAGAGACGGGCCAGGACCCATGCCGGGCAGATGGCCCACAGGGTCCCTGGGCACGGCCTCCATCAGGCCCCAACAGCTTTCCCCTGCACCCGCAGCCCCAGCCAGCCCCTCCTGTGCCAACTAGGTATGACTTGGTTTCCCTCCTTGGCACCTCTCCAGTTCCAAAATGGCACAAGCGAGGCCCGTCCTCGCAGGCTCTCGGGCCAAGCGTAACTATTTTAGATAAGCTAGTGTTCTATAAATAAAGATCCAGACGCCACAAAGGCAAGCTTTACATAAAGAGCCCGGGAGCTGGGATCTGCGTGTTCCTCATTCAGGCATGGGGACAAACCGGTCTCCCACAAGTAACCAAACCTGACGGGGGCCCCCACGGCTTCTATGGCCACCCCAGTTGTTACTGCGGCAGCACGGGAGTTGCAGGCACCCACTGTGCAGAAGCCCAGGTCCCCGTGCTCGGTGGAGACACAAGACATCCCAGAGTGGGACCAGCAGTTAGCGTAATGGCTATGTCACTGGACTCCCATGTATGTAGTCGACCACAGTTCGCGTCCCGGACCCGGTGGCTTAAAATTCACACAGGGCGCATGTGCGTGCGTGCCCAAGATCCCGAGAGGAGAATGGAGGAGAAGGGATTGCGGCGTGGCCATCCCCCTGGGGGGGTGATTTCTCACTTTATGTCTCTCTGTCTCTGTCTGTCTGGTGAGTGCACGCGCGCTATAGCAAAAACCTCTCAAAACACAAAAACAAACAAAAATATCCCAGAGCAAGCCCTGGGCTGTAGCTAGAACTCCACCTCAACTCAACACTGTGCCTGTCTGGGATCTCGATGCCACCCAACGAAACCCCACAGCAGCTCCCTGCTGCCAGGATGCTCACAGCCATGGGGCTTTACTGTTCAAGGGATACAAATATGCGTGTGCCTCTGTGTGTGTCCATGTGAGTGCCCACGTGTGTGCATGTGTACCTATGTGTACGTTTACGTACGTAGTGTCCACAGTGTACGTAGTTATGTGTCCGTGAGCATGCATGCATGTGCATCTCTGTATCTGCACACAGTATGTGTGAGTGTATATATTACATGTGAATGTGTGTAATGTCTATGTGTCTATACATGTAGGTACTTCTGTGCACATATCTGTTTCCATGTGAATGCACACATGTCTGTTCCCGTGTATGTGTGTACCTGTGTATTTGTGTGTGTACATATGTACATGTCTCTGTGTGGTGTGCACACATGTGCCTCTGTGTGTTCCCATGTGAGTGTGTGCATGTGTGTACGACTGAAGCAGCCCCATGGGGTGGGGGGAGGGGGCCTCCACATTTCTAGGATACTTCTGAAAGAAGCTGGACGTCAAGTCCAGGTCTGGACACTTGCAAGGAGCTCGGCTCCCACAGGAGCTTGGGCTTGCCGAGGCAGTGAGCACGGCTGGCTGCAGCAGGGAGAGGATGACTTACAGGAATGGGGGAATCTGACCTGAGGCCAATGCCCATTCCAGGACTGTGGGACAAGCCTGGCCTGTCTTGTTAGCACTCCGGGACACTCCGGCAGCAGGCCTGGCATGCAGGGCATCAGCAGACACGGAGTGGTGTCCCTAGCTGAGCATCCTGGCAGGAAGTCTTCCATGTTTGACTTCCCTTCTGCCAAACGCTTACACCTCGGTCCCACTTAGCTCACCGGTAAGGTCCCCTGGGCCCCCGTGGAACAGAGTTCTCAGCCAAAGCTGAACCAGGGGGACTCACCTCTCCTCTGCAGGAACTGGGTGATGCACAGGGGAGGCTCCTCCAGCACCCGTGTCCACAGGCCTCCACAGGACAGAAGAAGCCTGTCCCTCTTCAGCTTGTCTAGAGCCTGGAGAACGGGTCGCTCAAGTCCCATCCTCCAGTCTGTCCACCTTTGCTCTCTCTACACACCAGGCGGACACTGCGACCAGCCACACCGAGAGGGGAGCTGACCCGACAGGCACAGGGGCGGGCACCGTCACACATATGAACGGGTCACAGACTCTGCACGCGTGCACGGCTGAGAGAGTACATGTACATGGAAGAGATTCTTGCACACGTGCAGGAGACTGCATGTGTGCATGGCTGAGGTGCTCTGTGCACCTGTGCAGGGGTGTGAGGCTCTCTGTACGTGTGCACAGCTGAGAGACTGTATGTGTACATAGAAGAGATTCTTGCACATGTGCGGGAGCGAGACTGTGTGTATGCATGGCTGAGGTGCTCGGTGCACGTGTGCGGGGGTGTGAGGCTCTCTGTACGCGTGCACAGCTGAGAGATGCCTGCCAGCTCTGCTAGCCTGGCTCAGTGCGCAGCACCTTGCAGTGAGTGTTGCCTCCTGCTCCAGGGCTGGAGGGTCCTAGCTGAAGGACCTCCCACAGTCCTCTCTGCACAGGAAACCGATGACCCACTAAGTTCCCCCCGCAGGAGCTCACGGGCTGCATTACTGAGTCGAGTGTAACATCCTTCTCATGCAGAGGTGGTGCCAGTCCATTTTATTCTAGCCACATGCAATCACTTGCTATGTAACAACCCGCCCCAAGAGTCAAGGGGTTAAAATGGCTGCTGTTTTATTTTCCGATCCCAGGTGGAGCTTGGCAGGGCTGCTCAGCTCTGGGTCGGTCCTCCTGGGGTCACGCACCGGCCTGCAATCACCGAGGGCTCAGATGGGGAACATGACAGCCCCACGGACAAGTCCAGCGGTGCATGACAGCTGCGGGCTAGAACATGCTCACGACGGGCACAGTGCCCATCCCACTGCGTGGTGTCGGTCACAGCCAGGCATGGGGCCAGTCCGAAGTCACAGGAAGAGATGTGCTTCCTTTTCTTGATGGGAGCTGTGGCCATGTCACAGTGCAAAGGGGTATGGAGGTGGGGAGAGGACTGAAGCAGCCCCATGACACACCCAGCATCAAGCACACAAAGCAAGTTATTCCAGAAGGCAGGGAAAGGAGGTGCTATAGCATGCACCAGACACACGTGTGTGTGTGTACACGTGTGTATGACATGTATGTAGCCAGTTCCACTGCATGCCAGCCAGTGTGCTAAACCCATTACAAACTGTAATCTCACAGTCTTCGGGATAAAGCGCTCATCTCCAGCTTAGGACAGAGGGAGACCAGAGCAGCGGTTAGAGAGCCGGGGACAGCCCCGGGCTGGAAGGGGCCGCACTTGCGCTTCAGTCTCGGCCCCTCCAGAACCTGGCTCAATCATGCGTCCTGGCATCCCTGAGTCCCGAAAAGCCCAGAAGCACAGTGGCTGCCAACTCTAGCATTTATTTTCTACCTCCTCCAAGTGTTTAAATAAAAGGGATTTGTTTTTATTATATTGTTACATAACACACACTTTAAGCATATTATATTTCTTGACCCGAATCCAGATTACATAAGTTTCTGTAAGGTAGGTAGAACCCCACGGGCAGTGCGCAGGCCCGGGTCGCTGGCCTCCCTGGCTGAAACAGCCCGTGCCCTCCTTGGCCTGGACAAGGACGTGCAGCCCTGCACTCCCACAGCCCTGCCTTGCCTTCTCCACATCCATTCTCTTGTCAGCCTCATGGTTTATGTCTCCAGGAGAGGCAGCCAGGGCCAGACGGCTCCCCACGTGATCTTGGTGCCATGACTCACCCCAGCCCCAGCCAATCTTGGCTCATGGGCACGTGAGTGCCCAGCATGTTCAGGGAGGTCTCTGGACACAAACCTAGAGCCTTCCCATGTGGGCCGGCCTCACAGACTGCCGTGTTTTGCCGAAGCACCCCCACCTGCTCCCCCTCAGCCCTGTACTACCTGGCCTCCCGCCCACATCCGCCACCCCTGAGCCCTGTACTACCTGACCACCCACCCCCTCAGCCCTGTACTACCTGGCCACCCACCCCCCACCTGCCACCCCTGAGCCCTGTACTACCTGACCGCCCGCCCCCCTCAGCCCTGTACTACCTGGCAGCCCGCCCCCACCCGCCACCCCTCAGTCCTGTACTACCTAACCGCCCGACCCCACCTGCCACCCCTCAGTTCTGTACTACCTGACTGCCCGCCCCCACCCGCCACCCCTCAGTCCTGTACTATCTGACCGCTCAGAGGTTGGCCCAAGTGCAAGGGCTGCCTCCTCTCTTGGACCCTCCCCACCTGCCCTCCAGCCTGTGTGCCACACCATTCCCTGTCCCCAACAGACGACCCCCAACTATGGTTCTTTGAGTTCAAGTACATGCAGTCTCCCATCCCCACGCCTACCCCGAGAGGCCTTGGCACATCTCTCACTGAGATGTGGGGTGGCACTGAATGGGGCACCCCCCACTGCATGCCAGCCCTCACCTGCCCACGTCACCTGGAGGCTGGAAACGCAAATCTTCATCCACACCCCATGCTTTCTGGCAATCCAGGGTCACCCCGCGACATGGCTCTGGCCAAAGCTGTCTCCTGGGGTGCTCTGTCCTCTCCCATTTCTTGCCTTGCTTTAGATGTGATGTCTGGGGCAGCAGCAGCTATCCAAGAACCAGAAAGAAAAAGCCGAAAGGGTAGCCAAGACCCAGGCATGATGCCACCAAGCCACTGGGTCGGGACCTACGAGTAGGAAAAAGAAAGCCAACCGTCCTCTCCCGGGCCACACTCAGCCGTGGCTCTCTGTTGTTTGTAGCTGTGCCGTTCTGACCCACAGCACTGCACTCGCTCAAGGGCTCTGCCTTTACAGGAGAGGTTCTCGGGAAAATTTTAAAAAGAAAAATGATAAAAAGATGGAATGTTAAAAAAGAAAAAAAAAAAAAAAAAGCTAGGTCCAAATTAGCTTTGCCTGACCTCTGCTTAGTCCGAAGAAGTCACTGAACCTGATTTCCCATTTTCCCACCTTTCCCTTCTATCTTTTCAGAGAAAACACGGAGAGCGTTCCTCTGCCTCACACTCCGACATAGCGACCCCTCCCATCTAATCCCAGAACTGCTGTAGAAGCCCCGGTTCTGACCAACAGACCCTTGCACGGGACCACAGCCTAAAACAGAGTTTTACAAACAACCTGACACTCCAAGAGTTCATACTGAAATCAGAAAATAATGAAAACTATGAAAAACCCACATATTTTAATAAAGGATCTATTGTTTTTTCTGAGAAAGGATTCACTTTTCCTTTGTGATCTAAAGACCTGTGTACATACGTAATCTGAGGGTTCCACTTTTCAGTGCTCATGTTGCATCACACATTCTTTTGTGTTTTTTTGAAAGTTTTTTTTTGCCTTAGGGCGCATGTGCTCACGGGGGTGGGAGAAGGAGAGAGAGAGAGAAAGGCAGAGACAGTGACAGGGAAAGTAAAAAATCACCCTCTGGGTAGATGACCACAGTGCAATCCCTTCTCCTCCATTCTCCTCCCTGGCCCTTGTGCATGCATGCACACATGCCCAGCATGATTTTCAAGTCCCCAGGTCCGGGACTCGTACCATAGCAGACACTTCCAGCAATGTAACTGCTACGCCATCTGCTGGCCCGAGGTCATATATTATAAAAGTGGGTACGATGATATTTCCCATTACACATCTATTCCATGAAGTGGTCTTGACTCTCCTCTCAGTGACAGGTGGGGTCCTGTTTCCTCCATCTAAATCTAGGTGGCCTTGGGACTCCCATGTAATAGGAGAAATGTAACAGTAAGTCAGAAAAGTTCATGTGACTTCTGTCTTTTGCTAGTAAACTCAAACCAGAAGTGTGCACTGCCATTTAAGAAGTCCAATACCTACGGGCCGCCATGCTGTGAGGATGCCCAGTGCAGCCCCGGTGGGGAGAGCACATAGAACCTGCTGAGTTTCCATAGTTACCTGGCTGGCACCCAGCTCCCCCCCACCCCGCTTCTGGCTCCAGGGAGACCCTGGGACTGCAGCTGCCTGAGACGGGAGCCAGACACGCCCGGCCCAGCGGCCTTTAGGAATGGTCATGCTGAGTGTGGGACACTCTGCAGCCACGGGGCACAGCTGAGTGGGAACGACGCAGACTCCTAGAGACCCCAGCCCCCTCTGGCCTCTGCCCCTTCTCCTGCACCCTTGTCCATACCTCCCTCTTAGTGACACACTGAGCACCCACATGTACACCTGGTGTGTTTCTCGGGCTGTTGAGTCTGAGACTCAAACCATGTGTCAGTTGCGTGGGATCCGGCTGTCTTAACCACCAGGCCACTGAAGCAGTCGGTGAACTGCTGTGGGAAGTGCACCTACCATGTGGGATCCAGGCTAGATTAAACTGCGGGAAGCACTCAGGCGCTCAGAGCAGAGGGGCGGCCATCAGCACATGCTCACGGAGGCTCCTTCGGTAGGAACGGGGTGTTGGGGAAGTCGGGGAAGTGCAGATGCTGGTTAGGCACAGGGCGCAGTGTGGGCCTGGCCCCAGGTGCGGGGCATTGGGACATAAAGCAGGGTTACAAATCAGGGTTTCAGGCAGGTGAGAGAACAGAGTAAATCATTTCCTAAATTTTTATGTTTGTGTTCTAATCGGAATAATAAAAATTTCTTAAAACAATACATGATCAAGTTGAAAATTCGTAACATCCATTACCAAAGGCAGTAAATCCACAGAGAGCCCCACGCCGAGTCACTCACAGCAATGTGGGGTCACCCGCCTGGCCTCCGTGCGTGCACATCTACCAGTGTGTGTCCGCACACGTGGCCACACTGCATCCCAAGCACAGACTCCCTTCTCTCGGCCGCCAGGAAGCTCATGGCTTCCCACATCCCCAAAAGCAGGTGTGTCCAGGTTGCCAAAAACCTTTATCTGGACTTCTGGTTATTTCCACAGGACAGATATTTGTTTAAATTGTTTTTCTTCATGGCAAAAGCAACACATTTATTTTTAAAATTTCAATGTACAGAAACTAAAACACACACAAAGTTTCTATTTCCATTCTACTGCTCACAGCTATGAACCATTAGCAATTTGGGAACATAGTTTTCAAAAATTTTTTGAATGAATATATAAACCACACCTCCCAGGACTAACCCACTCACACTCATTGCGAACGTATTTGCCCTAGCTTTCCGTCTGTCGATTTATCATGGGCACGAGTCCACAGAGGGCCTTCACAGGCCCGACCCGGCCAACGGGCCAGGCAAGTCCAGCGCACTGTTCTCTAAGAATTGACGTCTGCGTCATACTGAACCATCCCCTCCTGACGGGCAGGCAGCTGGGGTTTTCTGCTATTTTTTTTTTTACCCTAAGTCAAGACGCACCTATTTTGTGTGTCTTAGACTCGCTTCTTAGCTCTGGGGTTTAGCGATGGGCCAAGGACACAGGGGAAGGACCTCAAAGAACACGTCCCAGTAATTTTCCAGACAAGCGACGACTCAACTTCCCCAGAGAGCCTGGTGTCTGCTGCAGCGCCCTGACTGATCCGAGCAGCTTGATCTCTGAATCTATATCATTGTTTTGGACAAAAGATGTGTCTTCCTTCACTTTAAAGTGCATTTTCATGATTATTGGGTTGTCCGAAAAGTTATGACGTATTTTTTATATGGTTTTCTATGCAAAAATGCAGGCACGGCTTTTCCGACAGCCCAATACAAGCCAAGACGGATACAGATTTTTCCATGTATTTATCAGTCATTTCCATTTCTTCTCAACTTTTTCTCCATGGCCTGAACTCAGGGTTCAATAGGGTTCTTCATATTTTCTTATCATTTCACTCCTGGAGGACTGCGAAGCTTTAGTTAAAAGCTTTTTGTTGCAAACGGTTATTTCCAGTAAATTACGTGCTTTTATCTTTGCTTACAGTGTCTGTTACAGAGTGTGAGGGCCAGCTGGTGGCACAACAGCAGCCCAGCTGGACCCATGTGGGGAGGTCTGGGGCTTGCGTCCCGGAGCCTCCCTTGTATGCCGGGAGCAACTACCGAGACTCGGGCTGGCTGAGGCCCGGGGTACATGGCAGCAGGAAGACCCTGTCTTGGGAATGCTCTCTCTTCAGTCTCTCTCACTCATGGAAGGCATAAATCACCTTAAAATCACAAGGTGGAGGCCAGCAGATGGTGCAGCGGTAACGTCACTGGGCTCCCACAAGGCCAACCACAGCTCAGGTCCTAGACTTGGTGGCTTGAAAATCACACCAGGCGCATGTGCGTGCATGCCCAAAATCCCGGGAGGAGAATGGAGGAGAAGGAATTGCAGTGTGGCCATCTCCCTGGGGGTGATTTCTTGCTTTCCCTCTCACTGTCTCTCTGTCTCTGCCTCTCTCTCTCTCCAGTGAGCCCATAGGCCAGCGGCAAAAACCTCTAAAAACAAACCATAAAACACACACCATGTGACAAGTTTTTAGTTCACCTTCATCAATACATTTCTCAGTATTTGGAAATACCGGTACGGTAGTCACACACAGGCTGAATTCATTCATGCTTCTCTACATGTTTATTAATGTGTTTATACTGTGGTGCGGGCAGGTGGGATGTGACCTCATCCACAGGCAGCCCCTCCTGAGTGCCTGGTGTTGACTAAGGCATCCTCCCCATCAGGAGCCGTCCCTGCCAGGCGCCCTCAGGCGCTGGTGCTCACGCTGCCGTCTGCACAGGTAAACTCTGGGGGCTGGGATCTATCCCAGAGCCCCACATCTGACCTACCTGTTTTCACAAACTTTGACACCTGTCCCTTCCAAAAGTGGGGTCTACTTTGCCTCTTGATTCTGGGCTGGCTCAGGAACTCGCTTGTAGCCAAAAGAATACTGTGGGGCTGACATGGCAGAAACCCTGCATTGAGTCAGAAAAAGCCTGCACCCTCCGCCTTGTCCATGCTCCCTGTTGGAGGACCAGGCCTTAGTACAGCAGTCCGACTGCCCCAGGGCCACCCCACCATGGACAAGCTAGCCAGAGTCCATGTGGAGGTGCTCCGGGCCCAGCCTTCCAGTGGGCCCAGGCCAGGCCAGACATGAGAGGGAAGAAACCTCCAGTGACCCAGCCCTGGTCACCTGAGTCCTCCCAGCCAAGGCCCAGAAGTCGTGAAGCAGAGGAGCATTATCCCCAGGGTGCCCTGTTCAAATCCCTGACCCCAGGGTGCATGACCCTGAGTTTTGACGGCTGTTTGCTATACAACAACAGGTAACCAGGTAGGTCGTCAGCTCTCTGCTGGGACCCAGGAACTCACATGTGGAAGAACGTAGGTTATCACTACTCTTACCGTGGGGGAAAGCCAGGCCCACCCATTTCTCACCTTTGCCATCTCGGTGCAGGGAAGAGTGGAGGGCAGTCACGTGGCAGTGCCCCAGCTCTCTGCCAGTTCCCATGCAGCAATTCCGAGACTCTCAACCACCACACAATGGCTTGCCATTTTTCTTCCCTCCGGTCCCAGCAATTACCATTCTGCTTTCTGCCTCTATGGCTTTGACTACTCCAAGCACCTCACTCAGCATGGAGTCACACATATTTGTGTTTTGGTGACTGGCATATCTCACTTCTCATAACGTTGTTGTGACTCACTCATGTTGTCGCGTATGTCAGACTTCCCTGGCCTTTACGGATAAGTAATACTTTGCTCTGTGTCCACGTCAAATGTTGCACAGCCAGTCGTCTGTCAGTAGACACCCGGGGGCTTGCACACTTCAGCTACTGTGAATATGTGGGCCCGGTGTGTGAGTTCCTCTTTAAGATGCTGTATTACCCAGAAGTGGGCTTGCTGGAGTATACGAGAGTTTGAGGCTCATCCATTTATTTACTTTCATAGCAGGTGCACCATTCACAGTCCCATCAACCGTTCACACGAGTTCCAGTTTCTCCACGTTCTCACCACCTTTATTTGGGAGGTTTTGTTTTGTTTGTTTGTTTGTTTTAAATAGTTGCCATCCCAGGGGGTGAGAGGTCAACCACTGTTTGCTTAGGTTTCTGCCATAGTACACGTGTCCTCACCAGAGAGAGACACAGTGAGGGGAAAAGTGAGAACTTTCCATCCCTCCGGGAGGAGGGCCATGCCATAAGCCCTCCTCCTCCATTCTCCTTACAACTGGGGCATGCATACACATGTGCCTGGCATGATTTTCAAGCCACCAGGTCTGGGACTTGAACTGCGGTCAACCATGTGGGAGTCCAATGCTTTAATCACCTCACTACCTTCTAGCCCAAGAGGTCAATTATCATAATTAGCTTGTTTGTTTTAGGTTTTTGCCATAGGGCACATGTACTCACTGGAGAGACAGAGGGAGGGAAAGTGAGATATCACCCCTGCAAGGAGGGGTGGGCATTCTTAGATCCCTTCTCCTCCATTCTCCTCTTGGGATTTTGGGCAGGCACGCACATGCGCCTGGTGTGATTTTTCAAGCCACTGGGTCCAGGATTTGAACCACAATTGGCCATGTGGAATCCAGCACCTTAACCACTATGCCACCTGCTGGCGCCCTGATTAATGTAGTTTTAACACATGGTTCTATTATCTGGTAGGGCAATTCTTCATTGAAAAAAACTCTTGGCACTTGTCGCCTGATTATTCTTTCAACAACACTTGAATAATTCTGTCTAGCTCAACCAGCAATAGGACACTGACATTCTGATTGAAATGGCATTCAACCTATAAATTAGCTCAGAGAGAATAGGGCATCTTGTTACCGTTGACTATTGCTACCAGATATTCCTCCCCCTTTGTTCAAGCATGCTCTCCTTCCATGAGTGAGTTTTATAGTTTAGTCTGTATAGACCTGACACATTTCTTGCCAAAGTTATTTCTAGATACCGCATACTTCAGTTGTCCCACTAATGCCATTCCCCTGCTCAGATAGTGCTAAGATTTGCACATTCCCCCCAAATTCCTGCGTTGGCCTTGGTTGTCTTGTGACGGTATTAAGAAGAAATGTAATCTGACTATGGGATTAAGATGATGGCCTAGTGGTTACATTGCTGGACTCCCACATAGCCGACCATGGTTCAAATCCCAGACCCAGTGGCTTAGAAATCATCCCAGGCGCATGTGTGTGCACACGCACGACCTCAGGAGAGTGGAGGAGATGAGACTGCGGCATGGCCAGCCTTCTGGGGGGTGATTTCTCACTTACCTCTCATTGTCTCTTTCTCTCTGTTGAGGGCACACACCCTAAGGCAAACGTCTTTTTAAAAAAGATCTGGAGCCTTTGGGAGGGGTTAAGTAGAGGCCCCAGGATGGACTTCTCAGGGAAGGTTTGTAGGGAGGGGAGTGAGACTAACATTCGCTTCGCTCTGCTCCAGCTCTCACCATGACAGAGAGACCTTGTGCCACTGAGAGATTCTGGGGTCCCCACCAATAAGACCCTTCTCAGATGCAGCAGCTTAACCTCGGACTCCCAGAACTGGGAGCTAAATGAAACCGGACTCCTTACTGATTACCCAGCCTTGGTGTTTGTTAGGGACAACACAATGGACAGAAACAGGTGGGCCTTGGTACCAAGGACACCCGGGGTGAAGTGGGGTGCTGAAACCGAGGGGAGGATGGCAGGAGGAGATGGCCGAGCTGGCCTGAATGAGGTCAGCAAGAGGCAGCGGCCGAAGAGAAAGGAGGGTGTGTGAAGGCGTGTGCACGTGCAGGGTGGGAGTGGGAGTGCCCGCAGAAGGAGGGTGATGCTGGGGGCTGGACAGAGACTGTCACATGGCCTCGGATCCTCCCCAAGTAGCCTGCCCTGTGCAGCAGAGGGCTTCAGGAGGAGGGCCACCAAGGCAGACATGCATTTGAGATGACTTGCTCTTCCAACACACGGGGGGTGGACAGAGGTAAGGAGTACAGGCAACAGCAGAGTTGCCAAAGCTTCATCTCTCCAAAAAGGAACCCTGGTACCAAGGAGCACTGAGGTTTGCGAAAGACTGGGCCATGGCTAGACACCAAGGAAGACAGGGCACAGTACCCCAGGGTGACCCTGCACCCAGCACCCACTATGCTGATCCGGTCACTTGGCCACAGGTCTGGGGTACAGCTCTGGAACCTGGCTGGGAACACATCTGACCAGGGCCGGGAGGTCTCCTGGAGGTGTGCTGCAGACCAGCACCTGGTCGGGCAGCTCTCCTGGACAGAGCGTCTCGGTGCACCACTCCTGGTGCCATTCTTCTGCACGTGCTGGGTCAACAAGTGGATGTGAGTGCTCGAGTTCTAGAACAGACTGCGATGTCCCCACGTACATCTGAGGCTCCGACTCCCGGCTAGGACACCTATACCAGGACGCTCAGAGAGCAGTCGTGCCAAGGAATGTCATGAAGAGGACCCACCGAGTCCAGGGGCTTCTCAAAGAGCCTTGATGGTCTCATTCTGGTTTATTTATTTATTTATTTTTTGAGAGAGAGATTTTACTATAGGGCTTGTGTGCTCACCAGAGACAGGAAGAGTGACAAATCATTCCCCGGGGGGATGGCCACGTTGCAATCCCTTCTCCTCCTCCAATCTACTCGTGGGACTTTGGGCATGCATGCATACACACCAGGCATGAGTTTCAAGCCTCCAGGTCCAGGACTTAAACTGCAGTCGGCCATGTGGGAGTTCAGCGCCTTAACCACTGCACCACCTGCAGGCCCCGGTGTCTTATTCTGAGCAAGGTGAGAACAATGGATTGGTTACCACAGAGGTACAAGTGTGACCCTAAAGTCCACAGCTTTAAAAAATCAGGGGCTAGGGCCAGCAGGTGGCATGGTAATTGAGGCACTGGACAAGTCCTGCACCCGACAGCTTGAAAATCATGCTAGGTGTGTGTGCATGCGTGTCCAAAATCCCAGGAGGAAAACGCAGGAGAAGGGACCGCGGTGTGGCCATCCCCCCGGGGGTGATTCCTAACTCTCCCTCTCTGTGTCTCTGACAAGCACAAATGCCCTATGGGCTCCAGCTGCAGTAGTGCACAGCTAGTACAGGGTGCCCGGGTTCGATTCCAGCTTACTCTGAGAGCCGGTGTGGGTCCCAGCTGTGTCCCAGCAACCTGGGAGGTCAAGGCAGGATGGGCTCAACACAGCCAGACCCAGGAGACCCCACATGCACACATACCACATATACCACACATGCTACACACATACATACACACCACACAGGCCATGCATACCACATACACATCCTACTATACACACAGCACACACACCACACATACCACACACACTACACATACACACCACACATACTACACACACACCACACATACCATACACACTACACACACACCACACACACCATCATACATACCACACACACTACACATACACACCACACATACTACACACACATTACACACACCATACACACTACACACACACCACACACACCACCATACATACCACACACACTACACACCACACACACACCAAACACCACATGTACAACACACATACACAATCATACCACAGACACTATACACACAGACCATACACACCCCACAAACACACACACGCTACACACACCACACACACCATGCATACCACACACACATTGTACTATAACACAGCACACGCCCCCACATACCACACACAGTACACACACAATGTCACACACACAGTACCACACACACCACACATACCACATACACACTACATCCACCATACACACCACATACACATATTGTGCACGTACACACACACAGCCTGTACACACACACACACACAAATGCCACACACACCACACATAACACATACACACACTACACCCACCATACATACCACATACATATCATATTGTGCACGCGCACACACAATACCACACACACAAACACTACACACCATACTACACATACCATACACACACACACACACACACACTACACCCACCATGCACCCCACATACAGCACACCCTACCGCACACACACACACCATACACCACACCCACACACACACAGCCTGTACACACACACACACAGACCGTACATACTCACACACAGCCCGTGTACACACACACATTAGGTAAGAGCAAAGGCCGGCCGTGGTGCACAGGCCGTGGGTAGTGAGTGCTCTGTGAAGAGGGGGGGCCGGACAACCGTCGAGCTGGGCTTCGGCTCCCGGCTGACCTGCACACACCTGGCGCTCACGTGCCTACACTCCCAGCTCCCTAAAAGGCGGCAGAAGTGGGGCCGTGCCATGAAGGCGTTTGCCTTTTTCTCTTTACCTCATCTCTCTAGTGACATAGAGACAAAAACAAAGAACAAAAGGCTGGAAATGAACTTGGAAATAACAAAGAAGAATATTTCCCTTACTAAAAATTGCCTTTTAGCAGGACCAACAGATGGCGTGCGTAATGGTTATGTCGCTGGATTTCCTCATGGCCGACCCCAGTTCAAATCCCAGACCCGAAGACTTAAAACTCATGCCGGGCACATGTGTGTGTCCAAAATCCCAAAAGGAGGATAGAGGAAAAGGGATTGCAGCATGGACATACCCCAGGGAGTGATTTATCTGTCTCTTTGGTGAGTGTAAATGCCCTATAGCCAAAAAAAAAACAAAAAAACCTTTTAAAAAAAAAATTGCACTTAGCGAACATCCGTGTCTGTGAGGGACTCCAGAGCATCGCACTGCAGCAGAGACTGAACGTGCAGGCCGGGTCTCTGGGCGCAGCACATGAAAGGAACCGAAGCCGCACAGGCGTTAATCAATAGCTCCATGTTGGAACTACCTGTCCTGAAGGGCACTATGGGACAAGGAGGGAATGGGGAGAGGAAAGGGAGACGGGATCACAAGAGCCATCTGAAAGCATTTCAAGCTGGGTTAGGAGTAGGGGGATTGTCCAACGTAGGAGGGATTGTCCAATGCTGTGGGGGGGACTGTCCAATGCAGGGGGGATGATTGTCCAATACTGTGAGGGGATTGTCCAGCGCAGGGGGGACTGTCTTCAGGCACATGGGGTGGGGGCTCCAGGGCAGATCTGGGACCAGTGAGTGGCTCCGACAGGCAGTCTATGGACATCTAAGCTACTAGCCGAAGCCAGACCCTGAGCCCAGATGGCATCCTGCGTACAGTGCACTTCACCGGCCACATCCCGGCTCTCCCACCCACCTCACTTGGTAAGTACCACCTCGCAGGTCTGTACCATTCCACCCACGGCGCACTTGGTAAGGATGAGAAGCTTATCAGGAGACACATGGTGTGATAGGCTGCGTCGAGATGTCAGAAGTGAGGCTGGGCTCTGGACATGCATGTGGTTTACCAAGTGCTTTGTTTTGTTTTTAGAGGTTTTTGCTATAGGGCATGTGCACTCACCAGAAAGAGAGACAGAGACAGAGAGACAGAAAGCAAGAAATCACCCCCCAGAGGGGATGGCCACGCCACAATCCCTTCTCCATTCTCTTCTTGGGATCTTGGGCACACATGCACACACACCCAGTGTGAGTTTAAGCCACCGGATCTGGGACTCGAACCATGGTAGACTACATGGGAGTCCAGCGACATAGCCATTATGCCATCTGCTGGTCCCAACTAAGTGTATTTTAAACACTGTGCACCATGGACATTGGGGCTGATACTCCTCTTTCACATGATAAGTCAGGCATCCTTGTGGTCCATTTTAATACTAAAGCTTCCCAATCCTATCCCCGAACTTAATCCCAGTAAGAGCTTCAGAAATAAACATTATGATTTTAAATCTGCACCAGCTGAGACTCAGTGCCTCGACGGCAGGTCCAAGACCGCAGGACCGAAACACGGCCCCCGGGACACACGGCAGGAAAGCGAGTGGTCACAACCGGGCTCTGCTTTCTTAAGGGAGGGGAAGGTGGGTCCCAAGTGTCTCTGTAGAAAGAGCACTGTCTCTCTCATTCAGAAACATCTTCGAAGGTGAGGCAACGGGATGGACTCTGTGGTTCTAGGGGTCTGAAACCTATCTGCCTTTTGGTTTAACGTTGGCCACTACCGTTTTCTGACAGAGGATAACAATAAGAAAGGAGAAGCATCTGGAAGCAGCTAGCCAAGGAAATCAAATGAGAGATCACAACTACACTTGTTGGAGACGCAATCATTGTTTCAAACACAAACTTAAACCCCAGTGCGCCTTGTTTGAAAGGCTCAGTTTATGATCACTGGAAGTGCTCTCTGCCTCTGAGGCCAGCTCCCAGCTGCCACTGTGACATCCCCGAGACGGCCACTTTACAACAAATTTTATCAGCACAAGAATCACTTAGGAACTAAAAAGAACAACAAAATGTTATTATGTTGAAAATGGGCTTAGGCTTCAAGGGCAGAAATGTCTGTTTCTCTGCAATGATGTTAACTGAACCCCTGGATAAATTCTTCCGATGCAAGTAAACTTGGAAAGTTGTCCCCTAGGCTGTCCTCTCAGAAACCGCTTTTATTTTTATTATTTTCTACATGTGTTTAGTGTTTCCTGGCTCTGTTATTTTTAGTTCTAACCAAGATCTAATTTGGTTCTCAATTCTTACTTATCTTTGTTGAATATCTTATTTTCTTTTGCTTTATTTGGAGTAATTTATCATACGACAGTTAGGACGTTCTCACTTCATGATCTAAACGTCGGTATTACAGATGGCGCCTGGTGGTCTGTTGATCTGCTTTAAAATGTTTTAGCTCAGAGAATGCATCCGATAACTTTCAGAATGTGATAGAAATCTAATTTTAGTGGTGCTAAAGATGCATTTCATCAGCCACTGCTCACAAGCCTTTTCGATACATTCCTCGGAAACCCTCGGCTACCCCTAGGCCTGTGTGCACACACCGACCCTGTGCGACCCTGCCGACAAGTACCTGGGGAAGGCGTTCCTGTTCTCGTTCAAGGATCACAGGAACGCAGCTTCACCCAGAGCCGCTCAGTAAAGAGAGGAACGCGCCTCAGTCCACAGCCCTCCTCCATTTAACAAATTAGGACAGCCATAAACACCTCATGTCAAAGTCCTGGGAGGAATGTGATTGAAAAGGAACGATCTCATGAGGGTTAAGTGATTTGTCTAAGACTCTTCAATGAGGAAGCAGCAGAGCCCAGGGTTTCAAACCCCAGTCTCAGAGTACTCCAGAAAGTACCAGGACAGAGGCAATGGGGGAATGCCTGTGTCCCCAATTCTGGCCCTCCTCCATTCCCAGCTGGAGTCAGGACTCTGCCTCGAGGCAATTGGGGCCATGCCGGGGACCGTAGTGGGCAGTGCCGGGGACTGTAGCAGGCGGTGCCGGGGACCGTAGCGGGCAGTGACGGGGACCATAGTGGGCAGTGCCGGGGACCGAAGCAGGCCGTGACGAGGACTGTAGCGGGCAGTGCTGGGGACTGTAGCGGGCAGTGACAGGACTGTAGCAGGCAGTGCCAGGGACCGTAGTGGGCAGTGCCGGGGACTGTAGCCACGGCCGAGTTCCTCACTCCCGCAGCTTCTCTGCGCACGGCGAGGTGCTCTCAGGAGTACCCTGTGTAAGTACCTTGACAGAGATGCTGAAAACTGTTCAGACCACCGACTGTCACCTTCACTACCCAGTTCTGCGAGGGAGGCCCCCGGCCAGCAGCCTTGCTGTCGTGTTGGGAATACGTTTGCCTGTCTGACCTTCTGGCATGTGGCGGTGTAGGGCCACCGAACCCAAAGCCAGGGCTGCAGACGTCTCCCATCAGCACCCTTCTGCAAAGTGGCCTCGTGTGGCTTTTCCCTGGAACAACAGGCTGTCCCGCCACCACCAACTGCCACTGTTGTGCTATGCTGACCAGTGAGCACCCTAGCCTTCACTTCTTGCCACCTTTGCCTACTCCGTCACAGAGCGCAGTTGACAGGTGACATTGTTCAGACCACGGTCACAGCACTGCAGCAGCATCAGCCGGCACCGCCCCGAGACTCGGCATTTTCCAAGGGGCATGGGGGTTCTGCAAGGCCACGACGGCTCGGGCCCACGCGGATGTCAGGAGAAGACAAGGTCTGATTTAGAAATGGGGTGGGAGGACCTACCTGCTCACCTGTAAGACGGTTTGTCCCCTTCCGAAAGGTGAACTAAGGATTCCTTTAAATAGTGCACCTTACAAAGGGACCCAGAAGTCTGACTGACTCCTCTGAGAACTTCACTGATAATTTTTAGGTACAGCTTTTGTTCAAAGAAAAATGCAGAGGTGTGCAGGATGGGCGGGGGCCATGCGGGCGAAGACACCCCTCCCATGCATTCTGGAGGCCTTCCCTGCAGCAAGCAGTCTCATGCCCGACAGCAACTTGGCAAACACAGCCCTGCAGCAGGTCCACCGAGCGCGACCAGGAGACCAGAATGACAGCGACCATTTCCTAAGGACAGACGAAGCAGGCTTCGGGGACCTCAGAAGAGCACCGGCTCGTGGCTCAGACAGCAACCTTACATAAGAAACGCCTTTTTATTCTCTGTAATAGCAATAACTGCCGGGAAGACTCGAGTTAAAGTTAATGAGGAAGACGAGGCAAGTCCATTACAGCACCTTTCATTTAAGCTAGTGCTAAATGTGGAAAAAATGAACTGATTGTGATTTATAAAATGAGTTTTAAAGTTTTAACGGAAAAAAAGACCGTTTGCCTGTCATGCACAACCATAATCTTGTACATCCTGCACACAGACTGGCAGAAGTCAAAACCAATTGCTTACAATGTCTCCTTTCTCAGGATCTGGGCTTCTCCTCCTCCTTTATTTTTCTTTTTAAGGTTTTTGCCATAGGGCATGTGCTGCAAGTTGCTAGAGAGTCAGAGAGACAGTGAGAAGGAAAATGAGACATCACTGCCCCAGGGCGAGGGCCACCCCACAGTCCCTTCTCTTCCATTCTCCTCCTGGGTTTTGGGCACACACGCCAGGCGTTGAGTTTCAAGCCACTGGTCTGGGACTCAAACTATGGTTGACTTTGTGGGAGTCCAGCACCAGTCCATCACACCACCTGCTGGCTACCTCTCCTTCTTCTTTCAATCTCCTAACTGTCCTCAGGGAGAGTTAGTCAATTTTCCTTTTCTACTCCAAAATAGAAATGGAGGCGGGGCTGGGACCAGCAGTTGGCGTGATGGCTGTGTCACTGGACTCCCATGTAGTCAACCTTGGTTCGAGTCCTGGACCCAGTGGCTTAAACTCCCGCCGGGCGCATGTGTGTGCATGTCCAAGATCCCAAGAGGAGAATGGAGGAGAAGGGATTGTGTCGTGGCCATCCACGCTGGGGGGTGATTTCTTGCTGTCTTTCTGTCTCTTTCTGTCTTTCTGGTGAGCACATGTGCCGTATAGCAAAAACCTCTCAAAAAAAAAAAAAAAAATAGAACTGGGGGGAATGCCTTCATTTTTATCATAACATCACCTACATTCTAATGGTACCATTACAAAGACATTTCTGGTGGCTAGGTGGAGGGTGATGGGTTTAGAGGTGAAGGAAGCTTTTGTAGTCAAAATATACGTCATTCATTCTTTTCCATGCATTTCTTTATTTCACTGCATACTGCCAAATCACAACGGCACATACTTAGGGAGTACCACATGATTTATGTACAGACTGTGGAATGACTGAATCAAGCCAATGACCACATCCATCACCTCAAACACCTTCCGTGTTTGGAATGGACTTATAAATCCTCCATTCAACATGGCCTCAGAAATCCCCGGGGCACAGAGTGCCACCCAGAGGTGGATGAGGGTGTACGGGGATGAGGGCTGCTTGCAGGCTGAGTGTACTCCTCTCTAGCTCTTGTGCCATTGAGATTTTCCATGATAAAGGCTGAAAACTAGGTTTCCACGTGTTACTTGTATTTAGCAAGTTCCTCTTGATTAGGAAGATTCTGTGCTCACACCGGAAGTGGGGCAGACTGGGAGAGGGCACCTGATCAGCTACAACCCCCCTTTGCTCCTTGCAAAGGCCCTGGGGTGGGAAAAAGGGAAAGAGGGAGGGAGGGAGGGAGAGGGAGGGCGCTTCCCTGCACCCCACAGGCCCTGCACTGTGCCCTTTACCTCCAAAGGGGCCATCACTCAGATTACATTACACAGCATGTAATCTAACATGCAATCCAGCTCCAGCTTCTTGTTCGTCTGGCCAGAATGGACATGAGACTGCGGCCACCATCGGCCACCATCAAGACGCCCCGCTCTCACTTTGGCTACTGCAAATTTCGTAACTGGGGCCACTGCTGAGGGCCACTTCCTAGCCCCTACGCCAGCTGCCCTGGCAATTGCACCTTTGCAAGGAAAAGTTGGCTCGCTCTGAGGCTGGCGGTGAGACTGCTCATCCACAGGCTGCATGCAGGTCTGCGCAACACGCCTCTCCCTTTGGGCTCTGACCGAACACCCTGGTCTGTAGGAGGGGGGCGGACAGAAACACAGACACGGGCGTGCACGCCCGACCACCAGATTCCAGTCAGAAAACGGAGCCACTAGGTAAAGCTTGGCCCCTCAGTCCTGCCCCTGCCCCCAAATCAGCCAAGCCCTGGGTCCGCCTCTGCTGCACCGAACACCCAACGCGGCCAGACGAGGTGCAAGCACAGTCCGGCCCATAGCGCATCCGCGCCAGCGCATCTGTCGCCGCAGGAGAACTGCGCGCTGCTGAAGTCTGGCTGCCAAGCGCCCCAGCCTATGCGTGCCAGGGGGGGACCCCCCACTCCCCTCCCCAAAAAAGGAATGAGGACTACCAGAAGACCCCTTCCTCTGTCCTGGCGACAGATGAAGGCGACCTCTGCCGCCGCAGCCTGCGCAAAGCTCGGCCTGGGGCACTGCTCTGGGGTCTTACAGAGAGCGCGCAGCGACAATGCCCCTTCCTAAGAAAAGTGCCCAACTCCGCGGAGCGACTCCTCCCCCGCCGCGCGGAGAGCGCTCAGGAAAGGCAGGGACCACAGCGAGACGAGAATCTCAGCCCGGAGCCATCCACTCGCGCCCGCCTAGGCGCCGGGGCCGGCTCCCCGCTGGCTGTCGCGGCCGCCAGCGGCCAGACACCTCGCGAACGCTGGTCTTGCCCTGGCCCGCGCGGGCGGCTCTAGGAGTCGCGCCTCGGTCCGGCTGCCGGCTGGGAGTTCCCATCCCAAGCGCTTCACCGTCGCCTTCCGTCGCCCCTCCACTCCGCGAACTGAGTACCCTTCCCCTCCCGGCTCCTGACCGACCCCGTCCCCAGCTCCGCGGCCGCCCGGCTCTCCAGACCTGGCTGGTGTCCGTTGGGTCGCTCCAGGGGGGCGCCCGCCCAGCAGAACCGACGCCCGCGGGGCAGCCAGGCGCCGCGCGCTCCCAAGTCTCGGTTCCTCCAGCTCCCTCCGACTTCGCACGGCGGTCCCTCCGCGTCGCCGGGGCGCCCGGGGTGGCGAGGCGCCAACGAGCAGCCCGGGCCGACAGCACCCAGCTCCTTCCTCCGCGCTCCCCGCCAGCTCCGCTCTCGCCTCCCTCCCCGCGACCCCGCACCTCCCGGGTCCGGCCGTGACGACCCCCCGGACTTACCGCCGGCGCCACGCCGCCGCCGGGTCTGCGCGCTCCGAGGCGGAGCCAGGACGCCCGCCCGCCCGCGCCGGGGCCGCCTCCCGCGACCGCCGCCCGCACGCGCCCCCGCCCCGCCCCCGCCGGCCGCCCAGGGGGCCCACGCCGCCGGGCGTTGGGGACTTACCTCCGGGACAAGGTGACCCGGCTGGTGCGCCCGAGCGGCCGCCCGCGCGTCTCCAGAGCCAGCGAGCGTGCGGGGCGCCAGGCGGTGCGGCGCCCGCCTCTGCTCCTCAGCGCCGGCTCTCCCTCCTCTGCCCTCCCCTCCCCGCCGCTCCCCGCCCTGCGCTGGCCGCCAGCGCCCCCGGCTGCCCCGCGCGTACCGGAGCGCAGGGCGCGGGGCAGCGGCAGCCCGAGCCGCGGGGAGCCGGAGCGGCGGCGCCGGGGCGGAGCCCGGTCCTGTGGGGCCCGGGGGAAGGAAAAGCTGTGGAGAGACTCCCGTGGCGCGCTCCCGGCCGGCGGGTGGGCGACGAGCGCTCCGGGGCGCGCCGCTCAGGTCCCCACGCCCGGCAGCGCGCGTGCGGGAGGCAGCCGCCGAGGCTGGGGGAGGATAGCTGTGAGGAGGGAGCGGCCCCGCGCGATGGTGGCGGTCAACTTTGCTCCAGGCCAGCGAGGGCCTCGCGGGTGATAGAGCCTGGCGGGTGACCCAGGGCTGGAGTCTGGAAACGCGGGGGCGACAGAGGCTGGGGGAGGAGGACAGCCGCAGGGGACTAGGAGGACAGAAATTTGCAGCCCGACTCCGGGAAGAGATGGCTCCCCTCGGTCCTAAAGGCCTCCCCAGGCGCTAATTCGGTTTTAAGGTTCCCAGGACCCACTTTTTGGATCCGGGGACTGTTCAAGCCATGATCAGTTCAGCATCTGGGCCAATGCGGTTTCCCAGAATGGAGCCCACGTCGCCGGACTCAGCCTGTTGGAGCAGGACAGGCCCCTGGCGCTGGAACCCTCCCAGGAAACTAGGGCAGGGTGGGGAAGTGGGTGTAGAAAGGTGAGTAGGAGCTATGAGCCTAGGTACAGGGAAGCCAGCCCAGGAAGGCCACTTCCCAAGGCAAGCTGTGGTTCCTACCTTGGGGGGGAGGGGGCGTTTTCATTTTAGATTTCCGGAAAGGGGCCCAAAAGTTATTTAAATACAATCCTGTACACCCTGTTTAAAGGCCAGATGGAGACTGGCTGTGCTCCTCACCCCACAGCCACCCCAAGCTGGGCCCTAGGGGTGAAGGCAGGTGCACCCCTCCCTCCTGCCTGGTCACCTGCCCTTTGCCCCTGAGATAGCACTGGTCTTGCCCAGGTCTCCTCTGGTAGAGTCTCCACAGGGCAGCACTGGGGGGAGGTGCTGAGGTCAGGGCTTACCTGTTCCCTTGGAGGGATATGGTGCCAGGGAACCTTGGCAGCCCAGAAGAATGCAGAAACGCTCAGCAGCAGCCAAGCAGGCAGGCAGTGCAGGCAGCAGAGGGCAGGGTACCATCCTGCTTGGCTCTTCCCACTGGAGTCAGCCTCCCCAACCTGCTGCACTCCCAGACTTACCTGGGTTCTTCCTCCAGTTTCTTAGAGCCGCTCAGTCTAATCTGGACCACTCAGAAAAGAACAGGCACACTTCCCTGTCTTGCTGAACTTCTCAAGTGGGAGGAGAAGGACACCTCATCTTAGTCAAATAGTGTATGGGTCCTGGGTCCTTTCCTGAACAGAATATTCTCTTGTCTGGACTACTGAGCAGATACAAGGCCAGGGTTGGGGGTGGGGGGGTTCTTCAAAAAGTTCAGGGAAAATACATATTAGGAAAAAAGCTGTGCACATTGAATTTCAAACTTTATTTGTACCACAATAAATTTGTACTTCAATTCTATTTTCCCATGAACGTTTTTTAAGAATTATTTAATTTTATTACTTTATTATAAAGAAAGAGAGAGAGTGGAAAGGAGAATGAGAGAGCAAGCTTCCAGGTCTGGGACACGAACCATGGCCAGCCGTGTGGGAGTCCAGCACCTTAACCACCACGCCACCTGCTGCCCCCTCCATGAAGTTTTTGAAATCCCTTTGTATTGTTAGAAACATTTGAGATGAAGAGTCACTTCCATTTATCAGATGAAGGAAGTTAGAGTATAAAGACTGAGATTTGCACAGCACGCAGGAGCACCTGACACTCAGGTTCTCTGCTTGGCTTCTGTGCTCCTGTGCTAATCCGGCCTTTGGGGTGACTTCTGAGACAGGTTTTCTCTCCCAGGAGAACACCTGTGTGGGCTACAGCCAAGGCTCACCTCTGCCTCTAAGATACCTTTCAAATTTTGAATAGGACATTTCCTAGTGTAGCAGCAGGCTCCTGGCTGAGTGCAGCCAGACCACAGGTCACTTCCGGTAGTGCTCCCTCCCTGTGAGAGTGTGAGAGGTACAGGAAGTGCCTTTGCACGTGCTTCCTGTGGTGAGTTCCTATGGACCATCTCCACAGTCCGGGCGGTTTGTAAGTTTGCACACAGATACTATACTTTGGAGTTTATGCCAGGTTCTTCCGGGCGATGTGTTGAGCATGGATTTGTTTTGGGGAGTGGAGGAGTTCAGGTTTCCTTAAATTTTCTTAGGCCTGGTCCTCTCCCCCTGCCTCTCCTAATTTAGCATTTAAACACTCACATTGTTTTCTGCTGGGGAAGGAAAGTGTAACTTTTTTCCCAGTTGAAAGATATGCTTTCTTAAGCCACTGCACTTTCTACCTATGTGACTCTTTACTTGGCCAAGTCCAAAGTTCTGAATAAATATATAGTGACAGACAGTCATTGAAAAAAATCCGCACTGGATGGTGGTGTTAAAGCTACACATCTAGGCCCAGCCACATTGGTGTGTGCTGATCACATCACTGCTCTGAAGTGATGCCCACCTGGTGGCTTGGGGACGATTCCCAGCCACCTGAAAAGCCAGGTGCAGCAGCATGTGCCTATAGCCCCAGCAACTCAGGAGGCTGTTTTAGGAGGATGGTGACTAGCAAGACCCTGTCTTTAAGAAAGAGAAAAACAAACAAACAAACAAAAAAAAAAAAAACTACTGAGGAAAGATAATAGTTTAAAAGGAAAATATCATGAAATCCGTATGGTGGGTTTTTAGCTCTAACATTTTGTTTGTTATTTCTTCCATGCCATTTACTTTTACTTAGCTTTAAGATTCTCAGAATCAGTTGTCTTTTTTCTTTTCCTTTGTTTAAAAAATGTGCCAGGGATGGGACCAACAGTTAGCATAATGGCTATGTCGCTGGGCTCCCACGTAGTCGACTGCTGTTCCCTTCCTGGACCAGGTGGCTTAAAACTCACGTCGGGCGTGTGTGCCTGCGTGCCCAAGATCCTGAGAGGAGAATGGAGGCGAAAGGATTGTGGCATGGCCATCCCCCCTGGGGGGTGATTTCTCGCTTTCTGTCTCTCTGTCTCTCTCTGTCTGGCAAGCGCACGCGCCCTATAGCAAAAACCTCTCCCCCAAAAAAAAAAAAAAAAAAAAAAAAACGTGCCAGAGAGAGAGAGAGTACACTTACTAGAGGGAGGCAGAGAGAGAAAGAAAGTAAGAAAGCACCCTTGAGGGACCAGCAGTTGGCGTAATGGCTATGCCGCTGGACTCCCATGTAGTCCACTGCGGTTCGAGTACCGGACCTGGTGAATTAAACTCACGCCGGGCACATGTGCGTGCGTGCCTGCCCAAGATCCCGAGAGAAGAATGGAGGACAAGGGATTGTGGCGTGACCATCCCCCTTGGGGGGTGATTTCTCGCTTTCTGTCTCTCTCTCTCTCTGTCTTTCTGGCGAGCGCATGCGCCCTATAGTGAAAACCTTTCAGAAAAAAAAAAAAAAGAAAGAAAGAAAGCACCCCCGAGAGTGATAGTCATGCCGCAATCCTATCTTCATCTCTCCCTCCTTTCCAGTTTGCGTGTGCATGACACATGCTCTCATATTTGCTTGTTTAAAGATTTATTTATCTAATTTTATTTGTTATTATTTTTTTTCTTTCAATTTGACCAGAGAGAGACAGAGAAAGAGAAAGGGAAAGTGAGAAAGCAACTCATTGTGTCCAGGACTCAAACAGTGGTTGGCCATGAGGGAGTCCACCTCCCCAACCACCATGACACCTGCTGGCTCCTACTGTCATGTTTTTTGAGCCACTGGGTCTGGGACTCGAACCACATAGTTGACCAGGTGGAATCCTGCTGCCTTAACCACCAGGCCATAGGCTGGTCTTGTTGTCTTTGTTTGATGCCCCCCCTACTGTACACACACATATACAAGTTATAGTGTTTCTGCAGTCCAAATGGCCTGCTTAAACAAAATTATAAAAAGCCATTGTTTTGGACTAAGGTCCTGCTAGGCCACAACAGACCAAACCAAAATGGAGTCCCTCATGCTAAAATACCACATCATCAAAACTGAAACTAAGGAAGCTGGCAGATCCCAGAACAGGCCGTTTTTGTTTTTGTTGTCTAAAAACAGGAGGTTCTAGTCTCCCTGAATCAGTGCAATAAGGAAATAAAACTTGTTCACATAGGGGCCAGCATGTGATGTGGTCGTTAAGATGTTGAATTCCCGGGACCAGCAGTTAGCGTAATGGCTATGTCGCTGGACTCCCACATAGTCGACCGCGGTTCAAGTCCCGGACCCAGTGGCTTAAACTCACGCCGGGTGCGTGTGCGTGCGTGCCCAAGATCCTGAGAGGAGAATGGAGGAGAAGGGATTGCCGCATGGCCATCCCCCCTGGGGGGTGATTTCTCGCTTTCTAGCTCTCTGTCTCTCTCTGTCTGTCTGGCAAGCGCATGCACCCTATAGTAAATACCTCTCCAAAAAATAAAAAATAAAAAAGATGTTGAATTCCCACATGGCTGACCATAGTTCACGTGCCGGACCCAGTGACTTGCTTTCTCACTGTCACTCTCCCTTTCTCTCTCTCAATCCATCCCTCTCTTGTCAAATAGAAGAATAATAATAAAGTTAAATAAGTCATTTTTTAAAAATTTTAAAAAACAAACAAATTTGTGCACATCTTGTGGTTTCTGAAGCATGTACACCTGGAGGAGTAACATGCTCCTGGACTGCCTATGGCCCGAGTCTGTTCCTCCTTTACCTGCCATCAGTCACGTGTGTCAGCGCTGAGGGCAGACCCGCTGTCATCACACTTTGCTTGAGATTAAGCAAAATAACACCAGGTAACCAGGAGGTCATCCTGACGCCCTCATCACAGGATTCAGCCAATCACTGTTGTACGAGATTCCTTGCCACTCTCAGCTTCCGTTTGTGACTTTTGCTTTTAAAATCATCCTGAAATCGGTATGACCTTGGCATGCATCCTTCGGGACATCTTGGATACTGTGGGCCTAGTCGGTAGCCTTAACTCTGGCCCGAATAAACTCTTGCTGTACTCACTCAGCGTTTCTCTCAGGTTAGCATACTGCACTGCAAAAGGGACTAAGAACAGAGAATCATGTGTAACCAGAGAGTTGTCACCTGCTCCTGACTCGGTTCTTCCAGGAAGGGATCCCAGGCTCCTGGTGGACACCTCAGTTGATATGGAATGCTGAGGGTACCCTGGGGCAGCTTTGTGTGCAGGTCCCACATCGTTGCTGGGATGTGGTCAGCACCGTGCCGCCATGATGTTGCATTAAAATGAACGTTTTCAAGCAGGTCAGTGAGGAACTGTCGGCAGCTGGCAGCGGGCAGTGGGACACAGTAATCACTAAGTCTCCTGCAAACTGGGTCACTTCACTTTCTCAATGTTTATCTCCTGGAAGAGATTATAGAACTTCCAGAGCTAAGAGAGGTCAGTGGGGCCAATCCCTGTGTGGGGAAGAACTGCCACTCAGGTGCCAAGCAAGCTGTCAAGCCTTCTGGCCAACTTTCAGGAGAAGCTGTTACTTGCCCAAAGATAGGTGATTTGATGATAGGAAACACAGATTTAGGAGATTTTTTTTTAAAGAGAAGATATTCCTTAGTATTTTTTGACCTGAAACAGTGTAGGTTGTGGGTTTAAAAGCCACACAATGCTATATATATATTGTCTGGGTCACAGTTTCCATGCAGAAACCATCTTTAGATCAAGTGTTTAAAATGCTCAACCTCAAATAATGATTGTAATACTAAAGATAATATATGATGTTCATGACTTAATTAGATAAAACTTTTTTTAGAGAGAGATTTTTGCTATCAGGCACGTGTGCTTGCTGGAGAGACAGAAAAACAAAAAGCAAGAAATCATCCTCCAGGGAGATGGCCATACCACAATCCCTTCTCTTTCGTTCTCCTTCCAGGATCTTGGGCACCCATGCACATGCAGTCAGCATGAGTTTTAAGTTGCCAGATCCAAGACTCGAACCATGGTCGACTTTGCGGAAGTCCAGTGATGCAACCATTATGCCATCTACTGGTCCCAAGACAGATGTTTTTAGTTGTCAGAGGGCATGAGTGCGAGAGAGAGAGAGAGAGAGAGAGAGAGAGAGAGAGAGAGAGAGAGAGAGAATAACTCCCAGTGGGGTATAGTCGTGCTACAATCTCTTCTCCTCCTTTCCCCCATCTTGCTGGGACACACACACATGCACCCAGCATGTTTTTAAAGCCCTGGGCAGAGATTCAAAACATGGTTGGTCTGAGCCCACAGGTGGCATGATGGTTAAGGTACTGGACTCTCACATGGCCAACCATGGTTTGAATCCTGGACCTGGAGGCTTGAAAATCACACCAAACACATGTGCATGCATGCCCCAAATCTATCTCTCTCTCTCTCTCTTTCTGTCTCTCTCTGGCAAGTCACATGCTGTATAGCAAAAACCTGAAAAGGAAAGAGAAGAGAAGGAGAATAGAAAAAAAAGGGAAGAAAAGAAACCTAAAATTGGACACGTGGGCTCTGACTCCCTCAGCCACTGGGTTGTGGGGCCAGTCCAATGCAGTTTCGAAGCTGTGCAATTAACCTAGTTTTTTTCTTTTTCTTACACTCCCAAATATATTGTTAAATTGTTTGTCGGCGCTGGTGACATCCAGGAGTTAAAAAGCTGCGATGTCATGGAGAAGTTGAATTTTATCAGGCCCAGCCACAGTGTACGGGGGTGGGGAGCTATTGCATCATATCGGAGCCATCCAGGCTCGGATCCCGGGTCAACCTGAACCACTGGGTGCACCCTGATCCCAAGGCCGGGGTGGGGTCATGACATGGTAAGACCCTGTCAAGGTAACTGTTTCTCTCTCTCTCTCTCTCTGTCTCTCCTTGAATATTGTTGATTTAGAAGGTAGAAAGATAAGGGACCAGCAGATGGCATAATGGTTACATCACTGGATTCCGTGTAGTTTACTGTGGTTCAAGTCCTGGAAATGGTGGCTTAAAATTCATGCCAGGTGCATGTGTGTGCATGCCCAAAATCCCAAGATTGGAGACCGGAGGAGAAGGAATTGTGGCATGGCCAGTCCTTCTGGGGGATGATGTCTTGTTGTCTCTCTAGCGAGCACATACGCCCTATAAGAAAACCTCTCACAAAAAGAAAAAAGAAGGTAGAAAGATAGCTGACCAGACGTCCACTACAGACGTGGCAGGCGAGGCTCTGAGGAAACATGGACTGCTGTCAGAAACGCAGGTAAAAGGACCCACTACCTAGACACGCTCTGAGGATCTGTCCACATGAGCATTTTTAACAGGAAGAGACACAGGAGGGTGGGTGTCAGGGTGTTAGAGTTGGACGAGGCCTTAGCAACCACCTTGTCTGGTCCTCTGGTGCCAGGAATGAGGAAAGTTCCGGAGCAGCCGAATAGACTCAGCTCTGGGTCTGTGTCTGCAACGGCCACTCTGCAGTCCTGCTCTGCATCCTCACAGCTCTCTGGGAAGAATCGAGGGAGAGAGGCATCCGTATGTCTTGGTAACTCCCGTAGTGTCTGCATATCCATTACATGTTGCTGCATAACAAACAGCCCGGAACACATCAGCTTAAAATGACAAGCATGAGTCTGCTCACAGCTGAGGGCTGGCTGACAGCAGACGACACCGCTGGGTTGGAATGCCTCTGCTCCTCATCTGGATTTACTCCACAGTCAGCTGGCTGTCTTAGGCCTTCCCTCCATGCCTGGGAGCTGGCGGGCGTGGGCCTCAAGCCTGACTTCCACAGCATTCCTCGTGCAGTGGGGGCCGCAGGGTGCCCAGCAGTCATGAGAAGAGGCATGCCTCCCTGCCCATGGCTCTCAGGCGGACATACATTGTCCCATCTACTAAAGCAGTCCAGTGGCCCAGCCCAGCTTCAGGAGATGGGAAATGGCCTGGGCAGTCTGATGAGTGATGCTATACAGTCACACTGGAAGTGGCTTTGGGATGGGGGTGGGAGGAACCTGTGGCCGCTGTCATAACCAACCACATCTGGAAACGTAATCAATTCTTTAGGAGCACTACCTCACTGCATCTTGATCTGAACTTGGGGACCAGCAGGAGTGACTCTAGAAGACAAAGAAGCTAAGTTTGGGGGCCTCACACAGCCAATGAGCAATGGGGTGGGGCTCGGAATGTGGCCAGTCCCCACCTTCCCAAGTGGAGACGTGTGTCGAGGTCGAGGGTAGGTGCACAGCTCCTGGACGGGGCGGACCTGGGCCAGAGGTGAGCCCCTGCACCTGCTCTTTCTGTCCCCACTGTCCTGTCCGATGGGTTATCACGAACATCTGCCTCCTGACACTGCACGAGGCAAGAAGGTGCTCGAGGCTCTCTGTCCTCCTGAGCAGGGTTGCCTGGGTATTGTAAGAAAATAACCTAAGTGACTGATTTTCAAGAATAGCTTGACAAAAGTTTCTTAACCAGTTTGCAGATGTGACAACCCCCAAAAGTACACATTCTCAGAAAGTTCCTGAACAAACGAAACCCCAAAGCCACAGGTCGCTCTTGAGTAATGACTTCTCATGACGGTGGCTGGTCACCAGCCCTTTGCTTCTTTTCAGTTCATGATCCTTCTCCCTCCTCAGGACATCGGGTGCACCTTTCTTGTGGGCGTGTCCTGAGCCTGCGCCTTCCTGTCAGGCAAGAGAGGGAAGGGGAAGGAGATAATGAAACATAGGTGCCACCCAGGGGGACTGTCCACCCCATAGTACTTGCCCAGTGAGGAGCTGGGGAGGGACTGGCACTGGGGATTGAACTGTGGTCGTAACTGTGTCAGTTGTGCCTGCCTGTCGGACACACCTACTCCTGCAAGGCCACCATTGAAGTCTTGCTGAGCCATGCCTGGAGTCTCTGCTCTCTGGATTGGGTGGGTGAGCGTGTTTCTCACAGATACTGCTCTTAAAGACAGCTGGCCAGACAGGGGCTAGTGGGTGCCCATTCCAAGGAAGTCTAACAGCAGCAACTTCCTCGTAGGTTCTTGGCGTGACGCTGATACTGACGGTGATGCTGAAGGACTTGAGAACGTCCAAGGAATGACTAATGTTCTGTCTTCCATCCAGGACCCTCGCATTCTGAGGGGGCAGGAGCTGAGCATGGCAGACATGGCTGTGCCTAGCTCAGAGGCCAGATCCCTTTGAAGGAGTCCATTTTCCCCACCCGTCTTCTGTGCTTTCTGCTGCCAGTGGCTCACACCCGCAAGTGTCCAGTATTGCTCCCACTCTGCTTTAATTTCTCTTATTTTAAATTTTTTTATTTATGTCATGAGAGGAGAGAGAGACTCGCCATCAACAGGGTCTCACGCGGTGACCACCAGCCTCCCCTCCTGAGGCTCCCTGCCAGCAGGCCCTGGTGTGCACTGGTCACCCGGAAACCCCACCCGTGCTCTTCCGCGTGGACCCACCCTCTCTTGCTCAGCTCAGCAGTGCTGCACAGCCAGGACAGTTATAATTTTTCTTGTAAAATGACAAAAACATGGGCTGTCTGCTTCACTCAGCTCCAGACCTTTCGAATCTGAGCCTGGAGAGAGCCCTGGGCATGTCCAGGGTGGTGAGAAGCACAGTGCGGCACGGGGTAAAGTGTGCAGGCCTCGGTCCAGTGGGGCGAGCTCACCCGTCTGCGACCTAGTTGACGGTCCATGTCACGCAGTCCTGGCTTCCTCCTCTACGTGATGATAGCAGGCATTGCCCATGGAGGACTCATCCGGGTGGCTGACAGCAGTGTCCCTGGGCTTGCAGGACAGGAGAGGGGTTATCGTGGTCCCATGGTCCATTGTGCTTCAAAGATATCTCTTCTCTTGGGACCAGTAGTTAGCGTAATGGCTATGTCTCTGGACTCCCATGTAGTCGACCACGGTTTGAGTCCCGGACCCGGTGGCTTAAATTCATGCCAGGCGTGTGTGCATGCGTGCCCAAGATCCCGAGAGGAGAATGGAGGAGAAGGGATTGCGGTGTGGCCATCCCCCCTGGGGGGTGATTTCTCGCTTTCTGTCTCTCTGTCTCTCTCTGTCTGTCTGGCGAGGGCACGCGCCCTATAGCAAAAACAAAACAAAACAAAACAAACAAACAAACAAAAAACCTCTTCTCTCAACACCGAGGAGAAGCCAAATAGCAGCTTTCCCTGCTCTCCAGGGGTCTGGGCAGGCGTCCTCAGTTCAATCACTTTCTTCGGCCGAGCTTGCTCGCGGTGCACACACGGCGACTGGGCCGGCTTTGCTGCCTCTCAGCACAGCAGCGCTGCTCAAACAGCCAGAAGGAACATGACACCCGGGCCCCAAACAAAACCCGAGCTCAAGCTCAAGCTCCAGGCCTGAGTCCAGCAGTTTATCTAGGAAGCAATCTCAGGAATGGAGCAAGAGGCCACTGGGATGGTCCACAGTGAGGGGGGAGCCGGCACCATGAGGGACCCCTGAGCTGGTCACCACTGCTGGGCGGGGATGACTGGTTCTGACCTCCAGTTCTGACCCCTGGGCCATCTGCTCAGGGAAAGGAAATGTGCACCCATTGGCTTCAGGGCTGAGGAAGCTCAATGCCCACATTCCTGGGGTACCCGCAGACTCCCACGGACACTTGAGAGGCATCTGAAGAGACCCTGGGAACTCCTGCTGTGAGTCACTGTGTGAACCTCCCTGTCGCCCGGTCCCATGTTAGAGATCTGTGTTCTGCTTCCAGTCTTAAGATGTCGACTTGATCTTTGAACATGACCCAGTGTTGGCACTGGGCCACAGGTCTGCCGTTCAGCAATTTTTTCTTTATTTTGCCAGAGGGCACATGTGCTGACCAGAGAGAGAGAGGGAAAGTGAGAAAGCACCCATCCCATGAGAGATAGCCATGCTGTAATCTTTCCTGCTTCGTTCTCCTCCTTCTGGGATTTTGGGCACATACACACATGTGTTTGGCATGTGTGTCAAGCCACTGGGTCCAAGACTTGAACTACACAGGCAGCCATATTGGACCAGCGCCTTAGCCACCATACCACAGGAGGACCCAGCTGCTCGGCTCCTTGTGGGTCATGTCAGATAAACACAACGACAGGTTTTGTCTCTGCTGTGCTGTGGGACGGACCCAGTGGGGAGACTCCTCCAGCACTGGACAGCACGACTTCGGGCAGGAAACAGAAATCTCCGTGCCCCTCCACGTGTGCGCCAACACTTCAGGCCTTCTCCTCGGAGCCTCGCTTTTCTCTCGTCGTGAGCTGTTCTGTGCTCTCCTGGCCTTGATAATGCCTGGCTTGTTCCTAGATGGTCACTCCACGTGAACACAGATTTGGCCTCATGCCCTCCGGACATTTCTGCTCCCTTAGGTCTGTGTCTTAACCTCTGGCACCAGCCTGTCATGTTGCCAGCATGGCCTGTCCTCGTAGGTCCCAGACCCCTGTCCCAACACTGTTTTGCCTGACAGATACCCTCTCTTTGAATTTTATCTAGTGTATACTTTCAGCGATCCTATTAATTATTCCGTACTACACATGCACTATTATGACAGACCATCCAGTTTTATGCCATAATCATCAGTGTCTTTTTTTTTTTTTGGTTGCTATAGGGCATGCACACTCTCCAGAGAGCAACAGAGATAGACAGAGAGAGAGGGAGAGAGGGAGAGGGAGTTAGCAACCCCCCCCCCCCCAGGAGGGATGAACATGCCATAATCCCTTCTCCTTCATTCTCCTGTTGGAATTTCGGGCATGCATACACATGCACCTGGCATGTTTTTCAAGCCTCCAGGTCAGGACTCGAACCCGCAGTTGGCCTTGTGGTATCCAGCTGTCTTAATCACCATGCCACCCTGCAGGTCACTTATCAGTATCTTTAATAAAATGTAATTTTTAGCTGGAAGTTGGAAAATGTGATTTTTCTAAGACTACTTGAAAGAGAAAAAGAGTAGAAAACCTTAGCTTTACAAAAGCTTGCTATCAGAATGGCCTATGAGATCTTAATTTGTAGCATGTGCTCAAAACCTGGGAATAGGGCCTGGCCACAGCAGCGCGGGGAGTCCCACTGCCTCTGAGGCTGGGAGCCACATAGTTGCCCGGGTTTGATCACATGCCTGTGATCCCAGCTAATTGGGAAGCTGGGGTAGGAGGACTGGGACACAGAGCGGCCTTGTTGAAATGTCTACCTCTGTCTGCCTGTCTCTCTGGCCCTTTATCCCTCTCTCTCCCATAACAGGGAAACAATGGAGACAGATGTCCACTTTAATCCACGCACCGAAGTGAACAGAGCAATGTCCCTCTTTGCTAAGATGAAATAAGGCTATTTTCCTAGCTGTACAAGAGAACTCCATGTCCTGGTGTAACTCTCACATAATGGAAATCTAAGAGGTTGGGATTCTTGAAAACATTTCTGGTGTAGAACTAAGCATTTAAACGTCATTAATTATTAGCGTGATTTCTGGCATTTTCTAAATGGTCTAACAAGTTTTTGGCTCAAGAAAATGTATTTCTTGCTGCATTTGCTTTTTTTTTTTTTTTCTGGGAGAAAAAAAGGAAAAAGAAAGAGAAAGAGTTCTATTGAAAAAAAATAACCACTTGTGTAATTTTGCAGAATGTGAAACTGGGGAGAAAAAAACACAAAGGTAAGCAATTTCGTTCTGTGACTCCCAGTTTCTCACTCATATGTAAGAGAAGAATACCTCTTAAACAAAGGACCTGACTCAGGCAGGCGTCTGAGTCGAACCACAGCTCCCGCCGAGCCTCGGCTGGTTCCCTGGGCACGTGCCATGCCGATCGGCACCGGCCTGCAAAGGGCCACTGCATCTCCTCCCCCTGGCTGGTCCTGTCAGGGCACCACTGCTATTTGCTGGAACGAGAGCCCAGATGCCATGAGGGTCTCCTGCCACACCAGAGACTAAGCACAACCATGTAGAATCGGTCCATTTGGGGACAGGACCAATGTGCCCTGCTTGACAGAAAAAAAAATAATAATAATAAATTCCTTCTGTTGAAGGACCACTTGAAAATGAGGATGTGCTGACGGGAATCCCCACCTAAAGCCCATCTCAGCAAACGTGCAGAAGCCTTGTCCCGCTCACAGTCCTGGAGGAATAGTGAAACAGGTGCACTGAGAGAGAGGAAAAGCTGTAGCCTCCACAGTGGCAGAACCACGCTGCTTCGGAAGGCCACGTTGTTGGTGTCCGTGAAGGGAGGGTACAACCAGGGGTGAGAACAGTGGGGCAGGTGTGGTCCTGCTGGCGGACCACGTGTGCAGACCCGTGCTCTGAGGGGAGGTGCAGGCATCCCCGTTCTTGCAGAGCAGGGGGAGGGTGTCCATAAGAGATGGACAGTCACAAGAACTGGGACCCTGAGGGGGAGTGGGGTTACACTCTGTGTGGGGTGCTCGTGCACACAGGAGTGGGGAAGGTGGTGCCCCACAGGATGAAGGTTCCAGCTGTTACGTTTTTGCAAGTTTACGTTTTATTTCTTCTGTGAGAGAGGCAGAGAGAGCCCTAGAAGTCCCCCCACGGTTCACTCTCAGCCTCAGCCTGGCCGGGAGTATGGCATGTACACAGGAGGAGCTGGGGACCTGACTGGGGCCTCCCGTGTGCTTCCGCAGGGTGAGCAGCACGTTCCCTCTACCATCGCGCTGGCCTCTGGGGGCTTGTAAGTCTGGGGACGCTGGGAGCACCAGAGCCCAGGTGGTGTGGAGTGAGGCTGGGGCCACAGGCAGTGGCTTGATCACTAAGTGCCTTGGACCAGGTCGAAGGAGCGCGGGCCTCATCCTGGGCGGCGAGTGACCTTCGCCTTACTAGAATGACGGAATCAGATTTGTACAGTAAGCCGCAAGCAAATCTTCAAGGCAGCAGAGGAAGATCGGCTTCGAAGGATCTTCAGGCAGCTTTGTGACAGTCACATGCCGTCAGTCACCCCGCTGTTTCTGATCTCGTCCTCATCCTCGTTGCAGTGAGTTTCCCTAACAGATGGCTGGTGCCATGGCTCCCTGGGCAGGGAGACCCCTGGATTTCCCATTTCCCCTCTGGATGCTCGATCAATCCGGTGAGCTTCTGCCTCACCCCGGCCGCAGGGCCATCCCCCCCCACCTGCAGGCCCATCTCCAATGCTAAGCATTCTCAGGGCACTGCATGAAGCCTGTCCTTGCAAGAAGGGAGCCTGCTTATATCTCTGTGGCTGTCCCACCTCCTACCTGGGGCACTGCTTTTATTTACCTTCCTCCTTACACAGACATGTGTGCACATGTGTTTGCTCCAGTGGGCAGGTCTGCATGCGTGCTGGCTGCTCATGCTAGGAGCTAAAACGCATCAGAGACCCGGATGGAGATTGTGGGACATTCTTGTAAAAATACTCAATGCCTAGAATTTGCAGATGCGTTGTGGTTTCTTCCTTCCTGCATCAATATACTGATATTTGGTAATTATCTCCAACAATAATATACTTTGTTTTGTCAGGAGACCCTGCTTAGGAGCTAGCTGGTTGTGCAATGGAAACCCAGCTCAGTCCCCACATGGGGTCCCGCTGTGCACCCTGGGCTCACATGCATGATGGCTCATGACCTGGACAAGGCTGACAAAGGATCGAGGCGTGAGGGCTTGCTGGCAGGTGCTTCCTTGTCTCTCAGAAGAAATGAATAAATAAACTTCAAAGAAAGAAAACAAACCCTGTTTAGGCACCCAAAATGTAAATGGGTATAAAAATAATTTTTAAAGCAATATGTATCTCTCACAATTCTGGAGACCAGGAGGTCCAAGATCAAGGTACGGACAGATTCGGTTCCTGGTGAGGCCTCCTCCTGGCTCACAGATGGCCACCTTCTCACTGGTCCCTCACTTGGTGGAGAGGAAGCCAGCTCCGTTCTCTCTCCATCATGTTACAGGGACACTAAGCCCATCATTAGGGCCCCCTTGGCAGCCTCACCTAACCCTAATTACTTTCCTAAGGGCCTATCTCCAAATACCATCACATTGAGGGCTTCTATATGAATTTGGGGGGCACACAGTCAGTCCACACTTAGTATATAAAATAGCAATTATTGCATTGAAGCTAGGGATACACTATTTTCAATGGAAACATGTCTTTTTCCTACAAATCATAGTGTCTCCCAATTATCATGACAAAGACAAATTCCAAAGCAGCAGCCAGGGTGCCCATGACATTTTTTTTATATAAGTTTATGTATTTCTAGCTTCCATGAAGGAGAGAGAGAGAGAGACAGCATTCCTGACAGGGTCTTGGTGCTAAGACCCACTGCCAGCCCCAGCCAGCCCCAGATCCTGGGCAGGTGCATGCTGGGTAAACTCAGGGAGGTCTCTGAGCAGGAACCCTGAACCACCCCATGTGGGTGCCACTACACCACCTTCTGGTCCTGGGTGCCTGCAACTTCCTGTGATGAGGTGCAGAAACTTAAAATATGCCCCTACTCCACCTGCCCTCTGCTTTGAGCCTGTTCTTTCAGCATGTGTGTGGTGGAGGGGTCGGGGTGGGCTATAAATGCCCGTGACAGCCTCAGGGCATGGACCCCCCCAACACAGCATGGGGTGTGCAGAAGCCAAGAGGGCACCAAGCTTTGCTGGCCTCCCTGCTTCGCTTCACTTTCCAAAACCCACTGCAGTTGGCACTTAGATGGCCTGTCCTGCTCCTCTTCCCTCTGGGAACTCCGTACATGACTTCTGCCTCAGTGCCCTCTCCTCACAGCCTCTCCAGATCCACTCAGTCACTTCCTTGTGGAAGGGTCAAAAAGGACATTAATTTTTTTTTTAGAGGTTTTTTTGCTATAGGATGTGTGCACTCGCCAGAATGACAGAGAGAGAGAGAGAGAGAGAGAGAGAGAAAGCGAGAAATCATGCCCCAGGGGGGATGGCCACGCCAAAATCCCTTCTCCTCCATTCTCCTCTCGGGATCTTGGGCACACACGCACACACGCCCGGCGTGAGTTTAAGCCACCGGGTCAGGGACTCGAACTGTGGTCAACTACTTGGGAGTACAGTGACAAAGCCATTATGCCAACTTCTGGTCCCAAAGAGGATGTTAAATTAAGAATCCAGGGGCCAGGGTGCAGTGTGGCAGTGATGCAGGCGTGCCCACATAGAAAGGGCCCTGGGTTCCCGTCCCTGGGCAGCCTGTGGTCTGACAGGCTGGGATAAGATGGATCACGGCATGAGGGACCTGTTGGGGTGCCTCTCTCTCTCTCTTTCTCTTTCTCATGGAATAAAGAAAGAAAGTGAAAGAGAAAAGAAAGAAAGGAAGGAAGGAAGAGAAAGAAAAAGAAAAAGAAAAAGAAAAAGAAAAAGAAAAAGAAAAAGAAAAAGAAAAATCATGTATTTCAAATAGTCCTGATGTTCCCACCTGACAGAGGGGACTGAACCTCCAGGTAGGGTGGATTCGGAGTTTAATGGACCGTGTCAGTGATGCTTTTGCTTTAGAAGAAATGGTATTTGTGTCTTTCCTTTATTCTGGTACATCCCGGTCTCTCGGCCCGTGAGTTCCCTGTCATATAAATAGAAATAGCCTGTTAGCCAACCTGAAATAGCAAGGTAGGCAGAGACTTGTTTCTCCTGATATTTTAAGGGAGGGCACTGGGGGAATCTGCTGGCAACCTTGTGCTCTACTCCTCGGAGGGACAGGACTGAGACCCGAGGAACATGCTGGCCAGGAGCGGAGTGTGCACCAGGGTGAGGACTCCGTCCGCCACACCCCAGGGCAGTTTCCCTGGACCAGCTGCTCCCCGCCAGGCCCCACATCCTGCACGCCACACACAGCATGTGCACCAGCATGGGGTGTGCAGACAGGCCGGGGCAGTCCTGGTCCCACTGTGTGCACACCCGCCCTTCAGGGTCCGTGTGCAACATCAGGAGGGATGTCTGAGTCACACTCCCAGGGCTCTCTGGGGGCCCGGCACTCGCAGAGGCCTTCTTCTCTGGGGGAGCCGCCTCTCCCACAGGCGTGGTCACCCCTTTGCTCTGGAGGCCATGAGGCTACCGGCTGTGCCCGGAAGTCCATCTGGCTTTACGTTTTCCAGCCTCTTCCCTCAGCCTTTGGATTTGACATCATCTTCCTGCTTCGGACCTTTGGGGTCTCTCCACAGCAATGGTGCTGCTTGTTGACCCCAGCTTCCTGCCCTGGAAAAGCCTCCCTTAGTTGGGAACAAGACCCCCTTTGGTCTGAGCAGGAGAAGGAGCTGCACTCAGGGACTGCAGACCCTAAGCCATGTGCCCAAAGTCACGTTTGGGAAATGGCAGAAATGACATCTGCATCCAGGCCCCCTGGTTCTTTTTTTTTGTTTGTTTTGTTTTGTTTTGTTTTGAGAGGTTTTTGCTATAGGGCACATGCGATCGCCACACAGACAGAGACATAGAGACAGAAAATGAGAAATCACCCCCCAGAGGGGATGGCCACGCCACAATCCCTTCTCCTCCATTCTCCTCTCGGGATCTTGGGCACGCGCACACACACGCCCAGCATGAGTTTTAAGCCACCGGGTCCGGGATGCAAACTGTGGTCGACTACATGGGAGTCCAGCAACATAGCCATTACTCTAACTGCTGGTCCCGGTTATCATTTTTTAAGAGAAATTTTTGCTATCAGGTGTGTGTGCTCACCAGAGAGTCACAGAGAAATAGAGAGATAGAAAGTAAGAAATCACTCCATGGGGGATGGCTTTGCCACAATAACTTTTGTTTCATTCTCCTCTCAGGATTTGGGGCATGAACACACACGTGTCTCATGTGAGTTTTAAGTGATTGGGTCTGGGACTTGAACCACAGTCAACCATTTGGGAGTCCAGTGCTTTAACCACTACACCACTTTCTGGCCCCTAATTTGGATTTTTATCAGAGCTCCACCTGCAGTTGCATGCAGAGAGAACAGGTGACAGTTTCTGCAGGTGACCACACCTGTCCCGGTGAGCTGAAAGTGGATGAGAGTGTGTGGCTGTGCTGTTCACAGGGCAGTGCAGGTGTGTAAGAGGGCATGGTGTGGACTCTGCGTGGGAGCCTGTCCCTTTTAAATCTTCACACACACGCACACACACACGCACACACACACACACACACACACACACACACACACACCATGTGCTAATGTGTTACTCTCATCGGAAGATTTATTCATTTACTTGAAAAAGTATAAAGAAAAGACCCATCAGGGCAGGGGAGGTTGACGGGCCTTGAAGGTGTGGGCAACAGTGCAGGAATTCGAGGCTGTTAAGAAAGCAAGCATGGAGAGCAAAGGGCGTGCTAGTTACACTGCTTGACTCTCCCAGGGCCGACCGCGGTTCACATCCTGGACCCAGTGGCTTAAACTCACAGCAGACCCATGTGTGTGCGTGCCCAATATCCTGGGAGAATGGAAGAGGAAAGATTATGGCGTGGCCATCCCCTCTGGGGAGGGGAGTGATTTCTCACTTTCCCTCTTACTGTCTCTGTCTCTCTTTCTCTCCCTCATGAACACATATGCTCTAAGGCAAAAACTACCCCCCCCAAAAAAAAAGAAAGCAAATGTGAAAAAACCTGCTTTTGCTCCAGGTGTGGGAAGTGACGATGTGATCCATTTGTCAGTTTTTATGCGAACCGAGTGGAGATACAAATTTCTGGGCTTTACTGACACCCGGGGGCACTGGGAGGATGAGTGAGCTTGCGTTTCTGCAGAGCACTGGCATGAGGGAAGGTGCTATGTCAATAACTGGAAGAAATATAAATAGCATGCGCCGGGCAGACAGGAGTTTGAGTGTCCCTGGACGGCACTGTGTTGACTCACACACAGTCCACTGGAGCAGAGGAGGCTTTTGAATGCCACCTTCTGCCATGCATGGTCGTCTAGTTTACCTTGAGAGAGCCATCCTAGTTACTGCGTTGTAGGAAAAAGTGAGATGTATTTTGTCTATGCAAAAATGCATCCTGAGTTTTCTAACTGGTGCACCCATGAGGCAGGACTACATCCCTGCTACCGTTTACGTGAGGGACCTGCTGTTGTAAGAGGCCAAATACTGTCCTTTACCTGCAAGGGACATAGCCCAGACCTTCGAATGCTAGGCTTCCATTTTATCTTGAGACTTAACCTTGTTTATTTAAAAGGAAGATCAAGACACAGCAAGTGAAGCAGAAGGCATTTATATGGCCGAGGGCTGAGGATGACACCAAGTCTGGATGCCCAGAAAAGCGCTTGCCATTGTGACTGCCAAGAAGGCTCATTTATAGATCAAAAGAAAGAAAAGAAGAGGGGAGGCTGCCGCTGTTGGTTGGGAGTCCACATCTGGATCACTTCAGATAACTGATGGGTACCCTTCACCTTCACATCTCCCGAAGAAAGGGCGGGGCCTCAGGGAAACCCTTGGAGGCTCAGTTTGTTGACTATAAACTGAAACACACCTCTGGACAATCACCAAGGGTCCTGCTCCTGCCTCTCCCAAGACTAAGGGACCCGCCTTCCAGGCTGCTCTGAACTGCTTTTCCTCCTCAACTCACTCCTGCTCCCTTCTACAGGGTCGGGGCATTGGGAAGGCCTGATCCCCTGGTTTTGCCTCATTCCATCTTCATGGACCGTCTGGTCTTCTGTTCCCAACCCTCCTACTTGAGAGATCCTCGGGTAGTGCTCCTCGCTGTCATGCTTGTCCTGTTTGCAGCCAATGAGTTCAGAAGGGACCCTGAGAAACAGATTCGGATGTGGAACCAGGCCTGCTGGGAGTCTTCTGAGGCTCTGTCCTTCTGTGTCTAACCCGAGCCCCTGCCCTGTACGTTGTTACTTTCTCTAGCTGTACCATCATGGCCTCGGCCACCACTCTGCAGTGTCTTCACTAACTTGCGCGTTGACTGCGTCCTCGCTGTCTTCTCTGCAGGTGAGATACCCCCATTCCGTCAACCTTTCCTGCAAACCTGCCTCCCAGTCTCCCCTATCGATCTCACCGTGTGCACCTGGACGGCCACCCAGCTCTGTCACCTTGAGGAGGACATGGGGTTTTGCACCCTGGTTCTGGCTCCGTGGGGGATGTTGTGCTGGTACCCATGGCCCAGTGTCAGGACCCTGGTCTCTGCAGTGCCCTCTGGCCCCTTCGCTGTCCTGTGTGCCCACGCTGAGTACTCCTCTAACCCTGGCACACACTCCGCAGACGATGTGGTCCACTGCACGGCTGGGCCTACCAGCGCTGGGCAGTGCCTTGGCTTCATGTCTGCCCCAGTGGTGGGCAGGCAGGCCAGGAAGGCCCAGTTCCCTCGATTCAAGGCAGGACAGACTCAGAGACCCGGCTTACCCACAGTCCTCTGCCAGGTCGGGCTCCTGCTCCTCAGCAGGGCTTCCCCGAGCCATGCCCCTCTCCTTTCCCGCCTCCCCCAACACCTCTCTTCTTCTGTAATTGGTCACTGCCCAGGTGTCTTCACCCAGGATCTGGTTCTGGAAGAACCTGCCTCAGACACCTGCAGTTGGTGGTCCAGGTCCCAAGGCTCTCTGGATAGCCTCATCCTTGTGTCGGCTTGGATGTCCTGAACTATCGTCTCTGCCAGTTCGACTCCTGAGACTCCTCAGCTGAGAGACAGGGCAGACAGCCAGGTCCTGCTCAGAAGTGACAGGGCCTGGGGTCAAAAGCCTGCTCTGCCACTTGCTAACTCTGTGTGTGTGAGTGTGTGAGTGTGTGTGTGTGTGGGGGAGAGGGAGAGAGAGAGAGATGAGAGAGAGAGACTGACCATGGCAAGTCACTTACTCTTATTATTAATAGTAAATAATTTTTTCTGTGAGAAAGAGGGTGAGAAAGATGGAGACAGGGACCCCAGGAGATCCGCACTGCGGTCTGCCCCAGCCTCAGCCAGCCCAGCTCATGGGTATGCCCAAGTGCCCGCTGTGTGCGGGGAGCCCCAGGGTGACCCGGCCTTCCCGTGTGGTCTGCGTCACAGAGTGTCTGCCAGGGGCCCGAGGTGCATGAACTGCAGAACGGGGACAGTGGTGGCCTGTCTCGTCGCGGGCTGGTTGGAGGGTTGATGATGTCATGCATGTGACATGTCTGGAGTTGAGCGGCTGCGCACATTGCCAGTACTCACGGCCGTGCAGTAAACTCTCTCCATCCTTGACGCTTTGCCATGACAGCCATAGCCCTGAAGGCATCTGGGAATGTTTCCAGTAGAACTCTTGTCCCCATCAAGAACTTACGAGGCCCCGTGTCTGTTGTCTGGGACTGGGACCCGGTAGAGAGACTGACTGGTTACGAGGAGACTGTCCTTGACATTCTGCAAAGGGGCAGGAGCAACCGGGATCCATGCAGCCTGCTCCGAGGCAGGGAGGCCAGCACCCCTTCATGGGCTGCGGGGTGAACAGGTGAGCACCAGCCCCAGCCCCAGCCCCACCTTCACGAAGGGTCAGAGGAAGATGGCATCGACGCTGCAGAGAACGAGAAGACATCCATCTCTGACGTCACGGTAAAACAGAGGTGAAATGATTTAGGCCTCCCTTTGGCTCACGCAGCAGGCAATGCTTTACAATGAGAGGTTTTTGCCAGGGAGAGAGCGTCAGAAAGTTACAGCCCTGGAGCCTGCTTGTTGGACACTCACACTAAGGGAAAGACAGACACTTAGGGAAATTAGAAGTCATTTAGAAAATAAATCCCCAGGGGATCTTTCGAATGGCCGAGACGACTGCTATTTCTCTGCTCTATTTTCTGGTCTCCTTTCTTTGCTCCCAGTTCAGGTAGACATTTCTGGGCATGGCTCAGTCCGGGACCACTCATCGCCAGGAGATCTGGATGTACACAAAACGGCGTCTAGCAAAGGGGAACTCTGAGTCTACCGCCAGATCAGTAGGCACAGCCTCTGTTCCCTCAGCAAACATTTAGTAAGGACAAGACGTCTTTGGAGATGCTGCAGAGGGTGCAAGGCCGATTCTTGCAGCCTCTGCCTGGCAAGGCTTAAGCTCCTCAGGGGGAGGAGCTGCCAAATGCATTCACAGCAAGAGAGAAGGTGCTATGAAAGAATTGCGAAAGGAGAGTTACAGAGGTCAACAAAGGGGAAATCCAGTCTGATGCTTATGACTGGGGTCATGTGCACCCTAAGGGACAAGGGAGTGGCCTCTGGTCCAGTCAGCTGGTTGCCAGGCAACTGGAAGGGGCTTCTCAGATCATACCATCTGTCTTTCGACAAGAACTTCGTTACTGGGCTGGCCCTGTAGTGTGGTGGTTAGCACTGTGCATTGGGAGCGGGATCCTACATGGCTTCCTGCGGTCCAAATCCTGGTCCTGGACGCTTAAAGAACACTCCAGGCATGTGTGCAGATGTGCCCCGTTCACCTGATGGGAAGGGGAAATGGAACAAAAGGATGGCGGCCTGACTGCCCCACTGGGAGACGCTTTCTCTTCCTTCCTTTCAGTGGCACCTGCGTGTGTCCTTTGGCAATAACGAAAAGGAACTTTGTTACTAAGCATCCGGTAAGAAACTTTACAACAATGCATACTTGCAAATACTGAGTTTTATTATATTTTCATTTAACTTTGTGACCAATTTAAATGTTTTCATGCTATCAAATATCTTCCCAGAAAGAAAATTCTATTTTATTAGAGCATAAATAAAGGGAGGTTCTAAATCAAGCCCACTTGATTTGGTATCCAGACTCAATGAGGTGGCTGGTTAGTTGCCATTGTGCTTGATTTGGGGAAAGTATTTACCAACCTCTTCTCAGTTGGCCTCTGAGCCATGACATTGCACACTCCCTCCCTGGGCACACTCAGGGGTCCGGACATTGCTCAGACATGCTGCTTCCTCGAGGTCGCCTCTACTGTATCTCCCTTGGAGAACCACTGCTCTAAGCAAGCCAATATGTGACTCTCTTGCTCCGCCCCCTTTTACATGCTAACGGATCAATATATTTTTATGATCATCTCTAATCAAGTTCCTGATTTTAATTCCTAATTGAATGCAACATCATTATGTTGTATTATTCAGAATAAATCGTTTGAGTCATTAATGTAGTCATATTTTTAATATGTCTCATTTGTTGCAAAAATATTAGGTCGATTCACTAAACTGTGCTGAATAGACTGAGTTATAGCACGAGCCATGCAGCAGTCTCTTGTTAAATAAAGGTTAGCAGCGAGCGCAGAGGGGCCTGGGAGCACTCAGACTGCTTCCCCAGCCAACGGGGAACTGAAGGGTCTGGCCACCTTTTCCTTGTCTCTGGACATGCGCTTTCGCGTCCACCCTGTTCTGAATATGCCTCTTTCCGCATAGCTTCAAGCCGGCAAGTAAGGCTTTCCTCTGTGTAATACTGGGAGTTGATGTCAGCATGATTTCTTTCTCTTTTGTTTTTTGGAGAGGGTTTTTTTTTTTTTTTTTCTATACGGTGTGTGCGCTCGCCAGACAGAGAGAGACAGAGAGATAGAAAGCGAGAAATCACCCGCCAGGGGGCATGGCCATGCCGTAATCCCTTCTCCTCCACTCTCCTCTCGGGATCTTGGGCACGCGAGTTTAAGCCACCGGGTCCGGGACTCGAACCGCAGTTGACTACGTGGGAGTCCAGCGACAAAGCCATTATGCTAACTGCTGGTCCCGTCAGCATGATTTCTTATTCCTGCAGGAGACAGTCCTGGAACCAGGTGAAAACTAACCACCAGAGAAGCAAACATGACAACAACTTGGCTGAATGCTCAGACCTCCCTGCCCTGGAACGTGAGGTCCAGCTACAGATTCTGCTCGGGACGTTCAAGACCCTCCCTCTGTCCACCGATCAAAGACTTATTTTTTATAGATGCTGCATGATCCAGCCAGTTCCTCGCTTTTCAAGACTAGCCTTACCAATCACTGAGCTCCAGCGCTAAAACCGCAGAATATGGTCCCTGAGTTGGCCCCTCTGAGCACCGCGCCACAGGCAGGCTGAGGCCTGACCTGACTTATCCGAGAGACCACGTGCTGAGCCAGGCTGCTCAGAGAAGAGCCCATACGGAGCAGGAGGAGACGCTGGGGGGGACCGTCCTGAGGCTTGGAGCCGGGGTGGAGGGACTGGGTGCGTCCAACGCCTGATATGGAGGCAGAGCCAGGAGAACATTGGGAGGGCAGAGGAGGCCTGAGGGACTGCGATCAGGGCCACTCCTTGGTTTGTGGCTGCACCCTGGTCTTCTGTGGTCTTGATGGTCAGTGCTGAGGAAACACCGAGGGAAGCACGGGCTGTGGGCGTGGAGCAGAGCAAGTTCCAGGGCCCTTACACACCCAGGTGAGCAGCCGGGGAGGCAGAGGCGCGCAGGAGGGCGCAGGCAGAGTCCAGAACCAGGGCTGGAGTCTGGGCGGTGCGGGGTCACTGGCGTCGCGGTCCCCTTGTGGGGGGATGGCATGAGGAACTCACATGGGGAGGGACGAAGCCAGGGGCCAGGTGGTGGGTGGGGACGGCCCGGAGTACACTGAGCATGTGTGCCCATGGGCCATCTTGGGGGTCCCCTCTTTTTTTCAGAATAAATAAACATAAACTTAAAAACATACAGAGAATGAAGAGAAGAGGGCCTGGGACTGGCTGGGACATACCAACATGTCCCTGGGGTGGGGGGGTAGCAGAGCTGAGAACTGCAGAAGGGCTGGAATGTGTGTGGAAGACCAGGGCTGTGCCATCCTAACAGCCGAGGGGACAGACCTGGGCAAGTGGGGCCACCAAGGCAGAGGGGGACCACTACCATGCAGGATGAAGTCCCTTGGCCTGGCCCTGCTCCTCCAGGTGCCATTATGAATCCCTGTCACATCTCCGAAGTGACAGAGTGGCTTAGAGGGCCTGGAAAGGGAAAGCAGTGTCTGGGAGGGGCTGGGGGCTTGGAGTGGGGTGAGCACAGAGCAGTCTCCGCCAGGCATGGAATGAGGGCACCTCCTGAGTTGTGTGGGGACGGGCTCTGTATAGCAGCAATTATCCTGCCCAGTGCTGCCCTTGGAAAGTGGGTTAGGAGCTGGATTCTTTTCCAGGTGATCAGCAGGGTGGCCTGGCCAAGGACTCGGATCAGCACACAGAGCGGGGTAGATATGAGAGCCATGGCTGAGCATGTGAGTGAGGAGTGCACGCGCTGGTGTGCGGGAATAGGGCCTGCGGTCTGCACCGGGAGGGCACCAGCATGTGAGTGTGTGCGCGTGCAAGGGCTCATGGAAAATGTGTGCTATGGACAAACGATGTGTGGATGGCAAATGTTTTGCGCAAAACAAACTTACAATTTGCTTTCATTTCCCATGAACTTCTTGAAGTCCTCTCATAGCTGTGTGAACGTGAGAGTATGAGCTTGAGTGTGAGTGTGAGCATGAGGGTGAGTGAGCGTGTACATGAGTGAGCATGAGTGTGAGTGAGTGAATGTGAGTGTGAGCGTGAGCATGAGCGTGGCTGTATCAAAGTCTGTGCAATGTGATTATGGGTGCATGAATGGGGTGTATGTGTGTGTGCGTGCAAGCATTTCAGCACGTAAGCATGTGTGTTGTCTGTGTGTGCATGTGCATGCACGTGTGCAGCGGCAGTGTGGCGGCCAGAGATTCAGCCCTTGCCTTATCCAGATAGCCTATTTTTTTTCATTGACAACTGGCTTGAGGTAAATGTAATTATATTTAGACACAAACACAAATTTTGGGCATGGAAAGAGACATGCGTTACTGATTTTCTCTGCAAACGTGCAGGATTCATAGTGACCTGGAAAAGCCAGAAACTGGCCCCGGATTGAGAATAACCAAGTTGATGGGAGAAGCCTGGCTGCCCATTTTGCAGGGAACCCTAGTGACTTAGCATGGGCAGCCAGAACAGGAGGGTGCCCAGTGAGGAGGGCCACAGGGCCGGGGCTGTGTAGCCCCAAAGGGGATGACAAGGAGAGCGGGACACGGCTGGCCACCCACACACAGCCCGGCTGGGCTCTGGGGCTGCCCTGTGCCTCTGGCAGGATCAGACCTGCAGGTGAGTGTGGCGAGGAGTGTGCGATCCAGATGCTCCTGGGGTGGGGCTGCCGCCTCGTCCTCCAAGGGGCTGGGAAAGCTGCAGGACCAGCCCTCAGAGATGCCCAGGAGCCCTGTGTGAATGAGCCGCAGAAATGCCACGCTTCTAGCACACCTGGGGGTTGTGCCTGCCTTCTTGGAGAATGACAGGAGGCCGAGCGGCATCAATGCACGCTTAGGGAAAAGGGCGAAAGAGCCTCCTCCCATGCCTTCTGCCAGAGAGCGACAGGCGGCCATCAGATCAGCGTGTGCCCTGATGAGTGGTCTCCAACTCGGGTGTGCTGTCCAGCCCTTGGGGGTCATTAGGCCATACCCCCATGGATGCTGAAACCACCCTGCTCTAGGATCACACTTATCTCTGTAATCCTCTAAGAACCACCTCTTTAAAGTTTTTTTTTTTTTTTTGAGAGGTTTTTGCTATAAAGCGTGTGCACTCGCCAGACAGACAGAGAGAGAGAGAGATAGAAAGTGAGAAATCACCCCCCAGGGGAGATGGCCACGCCGCAATCCCTTCTCCTCCATTCTCCTCTCGGGATCTTGGGCACTCACGCACACGCACCCGCGTGAGTTTAAGCCACCGGGTCCGGGACTCGAACCGCAGTCGACTACGTGGGAGTCCAGCGACATAGCCATTACGCTAACTGCTGGTCCCGACCACTTTAAGGTTAACCTTCCTTCCTCCTTTGCCCTAACATGGAGGGTGAGAGAGGCTGAGCAGGTACATCGTGCAGAGGCCCCTCCCTCCCCCCCTTGACTCAGATCTCTGTGTCTCAAGGACTTGTGCATGCTTCTGGTGACTCTCTGCTGGACAGAGTCACACCCTTGTGCTGAGGGCATGACTGACTGTCCTTGGCCCTTCTCCCCTGCATGTTGGTGCTGTCCCACCAAGGCAACCCCTGGCAGCACCTTGCTCTGGAAGCAGGGAGGGAGACCTGGCACAACTCCCACCACGTGACCCCAGTGGCTGCTCTAGCTCCCTCTGCCTGGCGCCTCACTGTGGGATGTGGTCCTGATCTCCACACCCCGGGGCCTGCTGCTGGGGAAGGGGTGAAGGCAGGCGGGCACAAGGTAAGGTGGGAACCTCAGAGACAGTCAGACACCCTCAGCCCAGGCCATGAGACCCAGGGGCCCGAGACCTCCGCTCCTGGCTGAACGCAGCATGACCACGCAGGAGGGTGGACCCTCGTGTCGGTGGGGCAGTCTTCCTCGACAAGTCCAGCTGGTCTGACAGCCCTGGTCTCCGGAGAGAGACGTTAGTGAGGAAGACTCCGTCTTTCAACCTCTGAACTATCGGACAGTCCCTAAGGGGCGGGCGTGTGTAACACTTCAGGGCGCTGTAGGTCAGAGCTGCCTCAGAGAACAGGCCCGAGGGTCATCCCTGCCTGATCAGCAAGAACCAGGGAGCCCGGTTTTATAAGAAACAGCTGACGCCCATGTAAACTTCTTTTTTTTTTTTTTTTTTTTGGAGAGGTTTTGGCTATAGGGCGCGTGTACTCGTCAGACAGACAGAGAGAGACACAGAGATAGAAAGCGAGAAATCACCCCCCAGGGGGGATGGCCACGCTGCAATCCCTTCTCCTCCATTCTCCTCTCGGGATCTTGGGCAAGCACGCACATGGATCCAGTGTGAGTTTTAAGCCACCGGGTCCAGGACTCGAACCGCGGTCGACTACGTGGGAGTCCAGCGACATAACCATTACGCAAACTGCTGGTCCCATCCCATGTACACTTCTGAGATGACACTTACAGACATGGAACGTACGTGTTCGTTATAATCCCACACCCCCTTCCTGCCCGTGTGACATGAAGGGAAGCCACACAGCGTGAGCTATGATGAGCTCATTCACACCACACGCCAGTATGTAAATCCTCAGGTCTGAACATGCATGATGCAGGAATGAGAGCCCAGTGACATGGAGACACAAACAAGAATGCATCGTCAGGGACAGTAGGAAGAGCCCAGAATGGTTTGTGTTTTCAGGGGGCTGGGGGCCACCTTAGATGAAGAGGGGTCACAGGTCAGGAGGGCCTGGATGCGTGGAGGACGGGGCGGTGTGGGTCCTTAAAGGAGAGAGTCAGCTGTGGCATCTTTGAGCTTCCTGAGCTGTAACCCGTGTTCATAAGTCCCCGCGACATGGCCTGGGGCAGCAGGGGGCAGGGGAAGAGTGACAGGGGTGGGGATGCTCTGTCTTCTCTTATATTCCTGGGGGCATTTACTCAGTCTCTAGTAGTTAGAGACTAAACCATATCCTTTGCTATATGATAAAAAAGTGAGAGAGATGGAGAAAGAGAGGGAATTTAAAGTAGCTTTCTGCGGACCCCTGAGGAAACCATGCTGGCTCTCTGCCCACCCAAGGATGCATTTAGAATGCCGCTCACACAGCCTGGGTTTTCCTGCTGTGGTCAACGTGCGCATTTTACGGCAATCACGTAAAACTCTTTAAAGCAATTTTTATTGATGAAATTGCATGTGATCCCTGTACCTCACAGATCCCCGCTAATGCGATCACACCTGCTCCAAGTGCTACGTGAAGAGGTCTCAGTGTCCTCCTTGAGCAGGGGCTTCCGAGGCACTCTGGGTCCTAGTGAACATCCCAGCCCTTAGGAAAGGGAGGGGGAGGGGGAGGGGAAGTGGGAAGGGAGAGGAAGTCCGTGTTCTTTTTTTTAAGAGAAAGTTTTACTATAGAGCGCATGTGATCGCCAGAGAGACGAAGCGAGAAATCACCACCCCAGGGGAGCGGGGAGGTGGCCACACCGCAATCCCTTCTCCTCCATTCTCCTCTTGGAATCTTGGGCACGTACTCACATGTGCCCAGCATGAGTTTTAAGCCGCCGGGTCCGGAACTTGGACTGGGATCCCCTACTTGGGAGTCAGTGATGTCACCATTATGCCATCTGTTGGTCCCAGTCCATGTTCTTAAAAAAAAAAAGCATTAGCCCTGATTCTAAATGAAGAGACTTCCAGAAGTTCACAGAAAAATGGAGCTAAAGCATGAATTTATTTTGGCGTAATTTTCAAAATCTTGAAATCCATGCACAACTTTCTCATTAATATGCATTTTCCACAAACTTTTTGAAGACCTCTCATATAAAAAGCACTGCATACCATTTAGATTATCTGTAGAAATATGGAAAATTATGAGAAAATAAAACTGGCTCATAATTCCAGTAACCGCATTTAACATTTGTAAGATTTAAGTTTCAGAGCCACATTTTTTTTTTTTTTTGGTATATCAGAGGGTGCCTGTGTACATGAGAGCGAGAGAGAGAAGGAGAGAGAGAGAGAGGAGGCACTCACTGACCGGGCCTGTCCCCGCGGTCCCTTTGCCTCCAGTTCTCCACCCTCTCAGGCTCCTGGCCGCGTGTGCTGAGACAGAACCCGTGGCTGGCCGGGTAGGACCTGGCGAGCTCTGCACCGTGCTACGTGTGTGCGCCAAGCGGCCCTAAGAGCCACACTGAACACCTTTAAGGTGTACAGTTTAAAAACAGTATGCTCATACTCTGCTTTCATTTCGTCACAAACATCCCACACACAGCTGGCCATGCTGCCACGCCCTGCACAGCACATCGAGTCTCTGGAACCCGTCCTCCATCCGCCGTGCCCCTTCCTGTGGACATGTAGGCCACTGACACACCTGATGCCCTGTACAGGAGCGTTCAGGCTCGTCTGCAAGGAACCTGGGCACACTTCCCACGGCAGGAGCTCAGGGCCTTGGGCAGCAACGGGAGCTCAGGGAGGGCATCTCTCAGTGGCCTACCCGCGGGGCTCCTGTTTCACGCTGAGAAATACAGGCCTCGTGACATTTCAACTCATATTTTTGTCTATTTGATTCTCATTAAAAGCATCACAAACAGGGACCAGCAGATGGCACTAACAGTTATGTTGCTGAACTCCCACACAGTCGACTACAGTTCGAGTTCCAGACCTGGAAGCTTAAAATATGCTGAGCACATGTGTGTGAGTGCCCAAAATCCCAAGGGGGGAATGGAGGAGAAGGGATTGCAGCATGGCCAGCCCCCCTGGGGGGTGATTTCTTGTTTTCTGTCTCTCTGGCAAGCAGCACTTCCTCTATAATCACTCTAAAAAAAAAGCATCACAAACCACTAAAAAAAGTAAATATAAGATTTGATTTTTCCTTTGGAGAGTTTTTTCTTTCTTGCTATAGGGCAAGTGTGCTCACCAGAAAGACAGAAAGACAGAGAGACAAAAAGAGAGAAATCATCCCCCGGGGGGGATGGCCACACTACAATCCCTTCTCCTCCATTCTCCTCTCAGGGATCTTGGGCACACACACACACACACACACACCCAGCGTGAGTTTAAGTCACCGGGTCCGAGACTCGAAACTTGGTAGACTACATGGGAGTCTAGCGATGTAGCCATTATGCTATCTACTAGTCCCAAGATTTGATTTTTCTAACTTAAAAGCATACTAAGATCTGGGACATTGGAAATTAGGTGCTTCTTATCAGACACAGCCAATCGTTAGGTCTGCAAATAAGACATATAATCAGAGGGCAGCTAGGCGACCCAGACTGCTAAAATCCATAACTAACTAGACGAGTAAGAGGTTCCTGATGTGTACACTGCAGAGATGACAAGTGAGCAGGGCCTCATCCACCCTTTATCAGGTATAGAAATGCACTAAATTTCGGCAGGACCAGCAGTTGGCATAATGGCTACGTCGCAGGACTCCCATGTAGTCGACTCTGGTTCGAGTCCCAGACCTGGTGGCTTAAACTCACGCCAGGTGGGTGTGTGTGTGTGCCCAAGACCCCGAGAGCAGAATGGAGGAGAAGGGACTGGAGTGTGGCCATCCTCCCTAGGGAGTGATTTCTCACTTTCTGTCTCTCTCTCTGTTTTCCTGGCGAGCACACATGCCCTACAGCAGAAACCTCTGGGGGAATAAAAAAAGAAATGCATTAGATTTGGACCAGCAGATGGTGTGGTGGTTAGAGGGCCGGACTCCCACATGACCACCTGTGGTTTGAGTCCCGAGCCTGGCCGCTTGCTCTCTCTTACTCTCTCTCTCTCTCTCTGGTGGGTGCATGTGCACTATAGCAAATTAAAAACAATAACAATAAATGCAATTAAAAAATTCTTTTTTAAAAAAGAAATGTACTTGATTTCAAGGTTCCGAAAAGCATACAGGATATGATCAACACTTCAGCAATAAAACAAAAGAAATAAATCGGACTTTATCGGAATGGAATATCTTTGTCCATGAAAGGACACTATCCACAGAGTAAAAAGGCAGCCACCATGGAATGTGAGAAAAATCGCAAATCCTCTATCTGACAAAGGGTTGATATTTAACCTAGATACAGAACGCTTGCAAATCAAAAATAAAGAAACAAACAACCCAATTTTAAAAAGGGACAAAGACAGTTCTCCAAAGAAGGTGAACAAATCACCAGGAAGCCCGTGTGCCCAGCGTCACGAATGATCAGGGGAAAGCAACCCAAAGCTCCAGCGCAATGCCGCCTCCCGCACATCGGGGCGGCCATCACAGGCAGAATGGGACCAAAGTAGGGAGCGAGTCTGGGCAAGGGTCTGGACAGGCTCAAACTGGAGCGCTTGCTCACTGCTGCGGGTGTTCGATGGTGCAGCCGTCACGGGAAACCGTACGGCTGCACCTCAAAATGTACACCCAGAGTTCCCACAGGCTGCAGCAATTCCACTGCTGGCTACACACCTCCAGGAATTGGGATTTGGGGTGAACACAGATATTTATACACCGATAGTCATAGCAGTGTTACTCGCTGTCAAGAGGTAGAAGCTACCCAAGGATGCAGAGAGAAATAAACATGTAAAACCTGGTATATACATATGGCGGGGTATTTCCAGCCATAAAAAGGAAGGGAGGGGCCAGCAGGTGGCATGGTGATTAAGATAGCTGGATGCCACATGGCTGATTGCACGGTTTGAGTCCTGGACCTGGTGGCTTGAAAAACACATGTGCTTGTGAGCCCCAAAGTCCCAAGAGAAGAATGGAGAAGGAATTGTGACGTGGCCATTCCCTCTGGGGTGATTTCTCACTTTCCCTCTTTCTATACCTCCAGTGAGTGCACATACCCTATAGCAAGCTAAAATACATAAATTAATTGCAATAAATAGGAAGGGAAATTCCAATACATGCTATAATATGGACGAGTCTTGAAGCCATTCTGCTAAGTAAAATAAGCAGACGTAAAAGGACAATTCTTACCCAAGTCCTCGTATGTAAGGCAGACATGCTCACAGAGACAGAAAGCAGGGTGCAGTTACTGAGCTGTGGGCACGGGTGGGTCTGCTGGGTATGGTCTAAGAGACTGCTTAGTGGGTACGGTCTGGGCAGAGTGGAAGTCCTGGAGACGGGTGGCAGTGATGTTGTCCCACACCCTAAGTGTACACCCTGAACTATTCACTTAAAAATGGCTAAGACGGTAAATTTTATGGCATGCATATTTATTTTTTCTTTTTACTTTTTTTGGAGAGGTTTTTGCTATAGGGTGCGTGTGCTTGCCAGCCAGACAGAGAGAGACAGAGAGACAGAAAGCGAGAAATCATCCTCCGGGGGGATGGCCACACCGCAATCCCTTCTCCTCCATTATCCTCTTGGGATCTTGGGCATGCATGCACACGCGCCCGGTGTGAGCTTAAGCCACTGGGTCCGGGACTCGAACCGCAGTCGACTATGTGGGGGTCCAACGACATAGCCATTACGCTAACTACTGGTCCCTGGCATGCATATTTTACCACACACAAAAATGATAGCATAGGAAGGAGCTGCATAATTTCAAACATGAGTTATAAATTGTGATGTGGATAGATTTTTTTTTCTTTAGCATTTGATATTTTTTTCCCACTTTGGACTCACAGCTGGGAGAAGAATTTCCCACCCTGCTTCCATGGCACCAGCTCCTGGCCCCTGACCAGGACGGCAGAGGCTGAGGGGCTGCACAGATCCAGAGCGGGCCCTCCCCGGGGGAGGTTATGTTTAACATTGGGACCCAGAGAATGGAAATGACCAGTCCCCAGGAAGAACCCCTTGGTGGTTGTTGAGAGATCCCTGACATGAACTGCCCCTTGACCTCAGGGTTGTCAGAGACCCAAATGTGTCCCTTAAAAAAAAAAAAAATTGCCAGAGGGTGTGTGCACATACTGGAGAGAGAGAGAGAGAGAGAGAGAGAGAGAGAGAGAGAGAGAGAGAGAAAGGCAGAGAGACAGAGAGAGACAGAGAGGGTGAGAAAGCACTCCCCATGGGGGATGCCCACACTGCAGCCCCTTCTCATCCTGCTCTGCCTCCTTTAGGGATTTGGGGAGCACACCCACATGCCCCTCATCTTTCTCAAGCTTCTGTGTCCAGGACTTGACCCATGCGGTTGGTGATGTGGTATCTCAATCCCATGTCACTGGCTGGCCCTGAGATCCAGGCATGTCCTGGGGTCCAGCTGAGAGCTCTGATCCCCAGGAGTCCCCTCCTTGCCCCTGAGAGGCATCTTTTATTGCTAAGGTCTATTAATTTTGTTCACGACAGCACATGTGCACGAGCGGAAGTGCACACGTGAGAGACGCGTCCCTATGGGGTCCCGTTGCTCCATGGTCGCCAGCCCTCCCCGCCCACCGACTTGCCAGGATTGGGCACACGTGTGCACCTGACGAGCTGTGGTCCAAACCTGAGATTGGCACGCAGCTCCTGGCACGGTGGCTCAGTTCCAGCTGACTGGGCTCCAGGCATCGCTGGGTCTGCCTTTGTTTCGACACCCCACTGTCCCCTCCTGAGCTGAGGCACAGTCTCCAACCCCGTCCCCACCTTCACCACGAGGGGACAGTTGCAGTAATCGCCTCTCCCAGGCCCAGAGTCTGCTTCGCTCCTGTTTCTAAGTTTGCTGAAGTGATGGGTCCTCAAATCTGATGCCACAGCCAGGCAGTCTGGACCTTCGTGCCCGGCAGGTCTAGAGTTCCGGGTCCACAGCGTCGGTGAGAGGAAGGGTTCAGAGACAAGGGCTCCTCCTGCCCTCCCCTCAGACCCGAGCACCAGCAAGACAGTTTGCTCTCCCCATTGCAACAGGGAAGCCAGAAGGTGATGTGAGGGTGTGCAGCTGGGCAGGCAGGGGCCGCTCAGGGTGACCAGGCAGCCCGGGGGGTTCTGCTGCTGAGGACAGGGAGCCTTTCCGGCCTCACCAAAGACCACCTGAGCACCTGTCACAGAGAGATGGAGGTGACCTAGGATGCAGGCAGCCACCTCGAGCTCTGAGCTTCTGGGTGAGGTCAACACAGGAAAGGAAAGAGCCTCTTGGGGAGGCCAGTGGTGTCACCTCTGCCGTGTCAGAGGCTGGCTGATGGGCCGTGGGAAAGACATCCCTGTTGTTCAAGAAGACCGTCTCCTGCTGTGGTTCATGTCCTCCTGAGGCTGTCTTGGGTTAAGACTAGGGGAAGATTACGAGGAAACTTAGTATCTTCATGGTGCTGAAAAGTGGGGTCTTGGGCGTGACTGGGGGGTGGCTAGGTGTGTTTATAAGGAGGGAAAGGAAATGAAGCAGGAGACACCCAAGTCGCAGACATGCTCTCCCCTCTGCCATGCAGTGAAGCAGCCAGGAGACCCCCACAGACGTGGCCTCTGGACCTCGGACCTGCAAACTGTGAGTTGAATAAACGTCTGTTCTCTTAGATTCTCCCAATTCAGGTATTTTCTGCTATTAAGTAATGAAATTGACTAGAATAGTTCTGAAGCTAGTGCTCCCAGGGGTGAAGGAGCCAAGTTTAAAAAAAAAAAAAAAAGAGAGAGAGAGATGTTAATTAGCTAGAACTTGGCTGGAATGGAGGAGCAGAACCGGGCGGTTTGGGGTAAGAGACGAGAAAGAGCTGCAGCTATTGGCAAGAACTTAAAGGAGAGAGGAAGGAGGAGGGTGTGGCGGCTGCCGGGACAACAAACAGGCACCGCAGGGTGGAGCGGGCACCAGCCCTGGGACCACTTCTTGCACCTCCTGCTGCTCAGGACACCTCCCTGACGGACCCCATCAGAAGCCTGGGTTTTCCTATCCAGGTCAGAGACTCATCCCCCCAAGTCGACTCTCTAATATGTGGTGAGCTGATCTAGAAGGTCCCCCCAGGGTAGAGGGATTCACTGGACGATTTAACACCATGTCGTTAATCCTTCCAGACAGGGTGAAACCAAAAATGAAAAGACAACAATACATGTGGCAGAAACTCTCCCTCTCTCTCTTTTTAAATAGAGGTTTTTGCCTTAGGGAAGTGTGCTTGCTGGAGAAAGAGACAAGGCAGTGAGAAGGAAAGTAAAAAATCACCCCCTGGGGGATGGCCACACCACAATCCCTTCTCCATTTTCCTCCTGGGATCTTGGGCACGCATACACCCAGTGTGAGTTTGAAGCCACGGGGTCTGGGATTGGAACCACAGTCGGCCATGTGGGAGCCCAGTGACATAACTTCTACACCATCTGCTGGCCCCAGAAATTCTTTTGCAAGCTGTAGTAAGGAAATCCATATAGAAAATATATCACCAATAGTTGTTCCTAGGGTGTAGTCATCTTAAGACAATTTAGTTGAATTCCTTCAGGCTTTTCTTTTCTTTTTTCATTGCAAACTGGAAACATTAGTTTGACAATTTGATGTGACTTTAGGGCCACTCGTTGGAGCTTTCAAGGGTTGGCTTCTTCCTTGCAGTCTGGAGCTTGCTTCTGCAGGCCTTCCCTGCTGAGGCTATGAACAGCCCTGGTTGTGAGTGGTGGGGGTGGGGCGCTCAGCCCCCCAGCTGCGTCAGGGGTCCAAGGTGAGAACGGGGTTTGGATGGGAGCTGACCTGTTGCCAGGAGGTGGGGTGGAGGCAAGGATGCTCTCTCTTCCTCTCCTGCTGGGGCTGGGTCTGGAGCTCTTACTTCTCAGAGGCCATGAGAAGCATGACGTCCACAAAGTGGTTGCTGTAGCCAGTTTGTCATCAGGCCAGGATATTAGTTTGGCCAAGGGGTCACCAGGAGCAATGGCAGCCCTAGCACTGAGGTTGGGGGATGAGGGGGTCACTTTTTGTGTCTCAGAAGACGCTCTGTCCTTGGTGAGGGTCCCTCTGACACCCACACGGCCACCTTCTGATCCCCATGCGCTGGGTGTATTCCTCCAGATAAGCAGGTCAGTCCAGCGAAGGCTCACTGGACACCGGGCACAGCAGCTGCGCTAGCAAGTGTCCCGCCCACTCAGGCTGGCCTTGCCACCGCTCTGGGATGCCAGCGTGTGCAGGCTTAGCGTGTGGGTAGCTTCTGCCCAGGCTGTCAGAGTTGGGGTCTGGATGGTAGTCACGGGCCTCTCCGTGGCGTGAAGGGAATGATGGCTCATGGTGCAGGAGGCGGGCTGAGCCTGGGGGCTGTGCTCTCATGTTGACTCCTGTCACAGGTGTGGCACTGCAGAGGGCCAGGGACAGTGAGCTCTGCCTTCTGGGGTGCAGACAGCTCTGGGGCTCACAGCTCACTTATCCCCGTTGCACACAGCAGGCCTTGCTCATGGAGGATGGAGATGTGTCTTCACTGGGCACAGGCTTCCCGCCCTTAGCCTGGAGAGCTCCTGAGCTTGTCATGGGTAGGGCCATTCTAGGCACCTAGCCTTCACAGTCGAGGTCAGCCCAGGGGTCCCTGACTGCTGCACACCCATCTGTCAGGGTCAGCAGCACGGTTACCAGGCACCCCACCTGAACCCCCGCATCCACACCTCTCTCCCCTCTGGTCCACGCCCAACTGGCTTTTTAGAAAACAACAGCAAAGGGTGGGTGTCCCCGGTGCCTGGTAATGGTTGCAGCTCGGTGCGGAAACTGTCCCCCTTCCAAGCCCAGCACAGACAAGAACGCCATCTGGCTACCTGCTCGGAGAATGGGGCGAGGGCAGGCAGTCACCAGGAACCAGAACAGACAGGAGTCAGCGCTTCGGGTCTTGGCATTTCCGCCCACAGAGTGGCGATCAAGTCTCAGGAGTGGGCGTGGTTATTTGTAATGACCTTTTGCCCAGCCGCAGGAAGCCCGACCCCTGGGCCTGTTGGATAGCTAAGAATGACCCCACCCGAGAGAGGCCCAGACGTGGGCGGTGGGGCCCACTGGGTTGTCCAGAGAGGATGGACCTGCCATGGTTAGAGAGGTGGGAAATGGGTTCAGATGTAACCCGGGCTTTACAGTCAACCACCCTCTCTGAGTCAGAGACCCAGCCCCAGAGGGCCCGTGAACTCCAGCAGCAGCTCTCAAGGGCTCCCACGGGGTCATTAGCATAACTCCCAGTCTATACTGCAGGGCCACCTCTCGGAGCCCGGCTCAGTAGGTGTTTGCTGCCTGAACAAATGTAGCACCGGGTTGCTCCTCAGTGACTTCACAAACTGCCTGGGGACGGATGGAGACAGTGCCATTTCTACAGTGCCCGCCTCACACGGGGAGCTGCTGCTTCCGCTTCCAGACAAAGTGCCGGTCCCCGCGTTTCTGTCTCTTGATCCCTCGGTTCCCGAGTCCGTGGTAAGCTGTAGGTCCCGGTTGGCCTGATATGGGGTCCCGGGCTCCTCCAGGAAGACTCAGCAGGGAAGGCTGCCCTGTAGCTGCTGTCTGTACCCCAGCTGCAGGGCTGTGCTAGTCACTGCCAGGCAAGGCCGCAAGGGGTAAGAACCTCTCCGGTGCATCAGAATCTCCCCAGGAGTAGCCTGTGAGGGCTTATGCCCTGTCTTAGCCCAGAGCATGCAAGCCGGAATCCCCAGGCCTCGGACTCTGCATTTGAAAGAGGACCCAATAATTCCTTGGAGCCATTGCTGGGCTGTCAGGCATTTGGAAATCCCGATCCACGGGAAAGACGCCCTGGCTATTAATTTTCTTTCAGAGGAAAATGCGACTTGATTCCTTTGGTCATTTTACAGGTGTTCTTAGACCAGTTATCGTGGGGCCCAGGGTTCCCCCATGGCACGGAGTCCTGCTCCTGGTGCTTTCTTCCAGGCTCTCTGTGAAGCAGGAATCGTGGCAGCTCTGCTGAGGGATTCTACAGCAGGGTTAGGGTCCCACACCAGATGGCTCCAAGACAGGGGCTACCCAGCAGGCCTGACCCGCCACAGGGCCCTTCTGATCCATCTGCAGGTCACAGCTTGAGGTGTCAAGGACTCAGGGCTCGTTTGGACAGAAGCCCCTGGGCGGGTGCTGGGCAGAATGTGGAGGCCCCTGGGCAGGCGCTGGGCAGGGCATCAGAAGCTAAGTGTGGTCCCTGGGTGCAGGTGACACAGACCTCAGTCTGACAGCTGCGGTTTGACCTGGCTTGGCCCAGGTCCCGATGGGCTTGGAAGCAGATCCACAGTCTGGCTGCCACCATGGTTTCAGCCCAGGGTGAAATTCTCAAGCAGAGAAATTCCAAACTTAAAAAGAAGGCTTACACAGGTACCTGGTGATAATGTCATCCCAGTCATGCTGCAGCCCGGCCTCGACCCCGGGGTGGAGAACGGGCTATGTTCTCAGCCATTCTGTCTGTGGTGTAGGCCAAACATCTCCAGTCTGGAAATCTGAGACCTGAACTGCTCCCACATCAGCAGGTGGCCGTCAGGCGCTACAGCGTGACACACTGCTGAGAGTCTCCGCAGGCTCTGCATATGGGCGCGTGGAACACACGTACATTTCATGTTTAGACTTGGGTCTCAGCTCCAGGATAACTCATTATGGATATGCAAGTATTCCAGAATCCAAAAAATAAATAAATAAATCTGAAACGCTTCCGAGCCAGGCCTTCTGGATGAGGGGCACTCAGCGTGTGATTTGTAATGATGCAGGTGCCACTCACGGAGTCTGACCTGTGGGCCAGGAAGGGCTCGAGGGGAAGTGAGATCCAGCGTGTGAGAGGCCAGCCCCTCAGCAGTGCAAGGTTCGGTGGGAAATTGCCACGACAGGGCGAGGGCGATGCCACAGGAGTGAGCTGGTAACTCGGAAAACCCTGGGAAACCGGAGGTGCCGAGGAAGCACCAGGATCCCAGGTGAGCTCTCTGGGACACAAGGTGGCATCCCGCAGCCCGGGTCGGGTGGTTCTCTCAGTGGGAGATGCCCTCCCTGGCTGGTCTTCACTCACAGCCTTCCGTGAGTGAGGCAGGAAGCAGATGGAACAGTCTATTGTAGAAAGCCCTGTCCCAGTCAGGACTGACACTCTAGGAAATCGTTCCACATTGTGCAAGTTTGTATGGCTTCCCTCCTTGGGTGTGAGAGGCGGCTCGCACCATGTGCAGGTAAGTCAGCCACCGGCCTGCAGCGGCATGCCTGCTCTGCAATGCTGGCCACCAGCCTGCGGCGGCTCGCCTGCTCTGCAATGCTGGAGGCCGCTGGGAGAGCGGGGTTGGGTCCCAGCTGGCCTGTCCATACTGGGCCCATGCACCCTATGGTCTTGGCTGGATGGGAGGGCTGGGACCGTAGCATGAGACCCTCTTGAGGGAGCTTGTCTCTCTCTCTCGTTCTCCCTCTTCCTCTCTTATATGAAAGAAAGGAATGAATACGTTTAAAAGATGGCTGGTAAATGTACAGGAATAACACAAAACCTGGCCATTATTTTTTATTTATTTTTATTTTTTGGAGAGGTTTTTGCTATAGGGAGCGTATGCTCGCCAGACAGACAGAGAGAGACATAGAGACAGAAAGCGAGAAATCACCCCCCAGGGGGGGATGGCCACACCGCAATCCCTTCTCCTCCATTCTCCTCTCGGGATCTTGGGCACGCATGCACACGCGCCCGGCATGAGTTTTAAGCCACCGGGTCTGGGACACGAACCGTGATCGACTACGTGGGTAGTCCAGCGACATAGCCATTACGCTAACTGCTGGTTCCCCCAAACCTGGCCATTATTAACCTATAGTCATGATGCGTTTCTCAAGGCAGCCTCCACAGTGTGAGCCTGTTTGTACATATAATTCCCTACTGAAAGTCACAGCTGTAACTGAGAAGTTGCAGTTGTGCAGAGAAGGCAAGTCACAAACCCAAGGTTGCACAGTCTCTATGACAGAGATATGGCTTTAAGTCTAGGGGCCTGCCTTTGTCCCCGGATGCTCTCCCCTCTCTAGCTGGCCAGCATCTCCTGGAATGAGGCCTTCTTCAGTGGGCTTGACCAACATGTGTCTAGGGGCTTTCCTGGCTCCACACTCCTCACTACCCCGTTACCCAGACAGGACAGAGAGTTCGTCATAACGCGCCAGGAGCACAGAGCGTATGGGCAGAGATGGAGCCTGGACCGTGTTGCGCACCTGCCAGCGTCAGCTCCTGGCAGATGGAAGAGGCCTCTGCTTCCCACACGGGGCAAGACGCCCTCCCAGGCGCTCCAGACGCCCGCTGCTGACGCTGCAGGCCCGAGGGCAGGAGCGCTGCTGTGTGCTCTCCGCTGGCTGCCCTGCTGGCCGGGCTGACCACGGTCCTCCCACCACAGCTGGTTCTCTTGGCGTGGGTGCCACGTGGACTCACTAAGTCCACCCTGGGACTTGCTCAGGACTGGCACGGAGGACAAGAACATGTGAGGAAGACACTGCAATGATTCTCAGATGCGGCTGTGGCCTGAAATGCACACGGTGGTAACGAGACGGCGTTGGCGGTGCCCTGACAGCAGGAAGAACAGCTGTTTCAGAACTTGGTTATTTTCTAGACCGTCTTGCTTCATGAGCGACAATGGGCCTCAGAATACGCATGATTGGGTGTCTTAGAGGCACAGCTTTTGCTTCCCAGGTGGGAATTTTCAACTATTGAGTCCCCGCCTTCACGTGAATGCTGTGGAGCCTGCCTCCGAGCGCTCTTGGAAAGCCACTTTGAAGGACCCCAAGTTACCGACACCTGGGAGCTTGCAGGGCCCGCCGGATGGTTTTCACTCTGCCAAGTGGGGGAAGGCGAGTGTAGTGGTGGTTTTTGTACCTCAGGCGACCGGAGGCTTCAGCCAGGGGTGCGACGGCCCTGGCATGAGAGCCTGGGTGATGAGCCGTGCTCTGGGAGGGGGTTCGGAGACACCATCGAGGTCCAGCCAGCTTTGTGTCTGGGAGCCCGCATGGCAGGAGTGCAAAGCCAGCTGCACGCCTGCTCTGGGGCCTGCAGAGGCCCATGCTCTCCTCTGAGGGGACCCAAATGACCCTCCACTTCTCCTGAGCCCCCGGGAAGTGCGGGGACAGAGAGCCCTGGGTGAGGATGCTGCGCTGATGAAGGGCTTCCCCACATCAGTGACGTTAGCTCTTTCCAGACGGGGGGCCTTGCATGTCCTTCCTGGTCTCCTGCCCCTTCCTCAGCTGGCCTGTCACGTGGACCACGCATGGAGGCTGGTGCCCCCTGCATGGACTGCAGCATGGCTGGTCTCCCCGTCTCAGCGCCCACGGCCCAAGCACAGACACAACCGAGGGTGTTCAGGAGAAGAACCACGGGGCCACGAGCTGGGAGCCACACACGACACCACACGGGCTCTCTGACACTACATTACAAACACAGGAGACCATGGCGTCATCACATCCGTTTTCGGATTTATGGCCATACTGCGTTCTCCTCTTAATTAGAAGAGTAGAGAGACAAACATCACCACCAAATCGTCTTAACCGCAAATGACATGGCATCCACAGGGTCTGTGGGGACAGGCCGAGCCTCTCCGGATGCCTTCTGAGGCTAAGGTCATGCTGGCCACGGTCCCCTGCTCGGGGACACCAGGTTCATTCACCTGCCCAGGCTGTTAAGGACTAAGAACGGGCATGAAACTTCCCACTCCCGACACCTGTCCCCATCCTGAGCCAAGGGACAAGCTGCCCTCGCTGTTAGACACCAGCCTTCCTTGTCTCTGCAGCCAGTTCCCCACCACATGCTAGCTGTCTTCGGGTTAAAAAATTATTTTTTTAAAAATTATTTTATTGAACTTTATTTATTTTAATTAGGCCAGAGAGGGGGAGGGAGAGGAGAGAGAGAGAGAGAGAGAGAGAGAGAGAGAGAGAGAGAGAGAGAAAGGGAGAAAGGAAGCTGCTGGGTCCAGGACTCTAACTGCATTGGGCCATGTGGGAGTCCAGCACCCTTAACCACCATGCCACCTGCCGGTCCCAGCCTACTATGTTTCAGTTCCTCTGGTAACCCACCATGTTTCAGCTGTCGTCTGCTAAACCCACTAGGTGCCAGCTGTCTTGTGGTAACCCACCGTTTTTCAGCTCCTCTGGTTAACCTGCCATGCCCCAGCTCTTCCCTAGTTACCCTCTGACATCTCATCAGCACGGCATGGTCTATGGGCTGCCTCCCCCCTGTCCATGGGGCATGGAGGGGCCCTCCCAGGCTGCTGTGTCCAGCTGCCGCCCCCAGAGCCATCATGCCACCACTCTCAGAGTGCCCGTGAGGCCTGCCCTCCTTCCTCTGAGTGGGAGCCCCAATCTTGAGAGGAACCACAGTTCTGCTGGTTTCTTGGACAGTCCTGGGAGCAGCCCTAAGAGAGGCCATGAGTGGGTGCTCCAGCCACCGCCCTGCCGGAGTCCAGCCCACAGCCTGTGCTGCCCCCTGTGGGTGAGTGAGGGAGGGAGCCAACAGCAGGCTTCATGACCCGGCTGATGCCGCCTGGAAACAACTGACCCACTACGTCCTGTGTGAGTTACAGGTTGGTAAGTGGCATGTGCTGTGTCATTGTGCTGAGACACTAAGGTGTGGGGTTGAGCGCTTCAGCAACAGGTGGCTTTGACACCTGCCTTTGATAAGGTACAACAAAGCATGACCCACACGGACGTCAACCTTCCCAACTCTTTGGAAGACAGTGCCAGGCATGAAGAGATGCCCAACTACTTCTTGAGTGAATGCATGAATAATTCACACGTAACTGCTGCTTATCGCAAACACAGCAAGACGCATGGCTCGTCCACTGCCCCCGCCACTCCATCCGGGGTCTGTGCTTCAGACAGGAGGGAGGTAGTATCCACTCCAAGGACGTTGGCTTGGAAGACAAAGAGTAATCGTTGACTATTGCTAAACACCTTCCTTTTTAAATTTTTACCATAGTGTGTGTGTGCTTGCCAGAGAGACGAAGAGAGGAAAAGTAAAAAATCACCCCCAGGGCATAGTCATGCTGCAATCCCTTCCCTTCATTCTCCTCCTGGGATTTTGGACACACGTGCACTCATGCCTGGCATGATTTTTCAATCTGCCAGGCCTGGGACTTGACCGGCCACGTGGGAGTCCAGTGCCTTAACCACCACTTATTTAATCAGGACACGTCGTAGAAGACAGCATGCTGCTGTTTTAGACACAGTTTGCAGGTGAGGGCAAGCACGTGGGCTTCGGAAGTCACTCGAGAAGGGCTAAAGCCTGAGGCAAATCCCCACAAAACCAGTTGTCGCCCCTCTCAGCTCTGCTCCAGCTCCTTCTCTAGGAAACACAGAGAAATGGGTGAAGATTAAGCACAGCCCTGACTGAAGGTAACCTCTCAGGAAGTGACAGATAGTATTCTTTCAATCACAGGGGTTGCAATGAAAACTGACTGGCTCAGTCCTTTGGCGGCGGTGAGTAAGAGAGTTTTACTGAGCAGCAGTTACGAGCCCATCGCCCGAGGAAAACGGACACCTTCTGCTTTCTGACGGGAAGGTGTTTCTTTTGGGCCGCAGGGTAAAGCGAGGCTCTCAGTCTTATCACGATTTTGTTCCAAATGTGGCGTGGCTCGGAATTTCTCTCTCCCCCAATTGGTTCCCAGACAGTATTTTTCTTGTGTGTGGTCAATACTTATTGACAAGTTCTATCCGACTTTCTTCCCTGGGGTCGCCAAAGAGCATCTTGTGTTAATATATTCTCTGGCATCGCTTTATAGACTTATCATTAAATATTAATTGTTCAAAATAAAGAATCATTTCCAAGATAAAAAGTAAGCCAGAAAAATGGCCAATTGACTCTTCGCCGATGGTCACAGCTTTGAGGTATGATCTGCACATCCTGGCTCAGAGGAGAGAGAGGCTCAGCTGACAGAATGGAGGTGCTGTGTGTCAGGGGGAGGACCGGCCCTCCTCAAGACTGCCCCAGATCAGTGGCCTTGATTCCAGGTAGAGAAGAGACCTGGGAATTGGCACCTCGTAGTCCGCGAAAGCAAATGACCTCTATTACAAAGAATGGGAGACTCCTTTGGCTCAGGTAGTAGGTGTGAAGGCGGGGTATAAAACACATGTGCGATATGGGTGTGACACCTGGGGAAACAAGAGGGTTAAATGGGTCATCCCTTAACAGCGGTTGTTTTGAGGCTGAGAGACTCTGATGACTTACTTATTTTTTAACCTATCATCTTAATTGTTGGTTGTCTATTTTAAATTTGTCAGATGGCAAAAGAGAGACACACAGAGAGAGAAAGTGAGAATGGCCATACCATAATCCCTTCTCCTTTTCTCTCTCCCCTTCTGGGATGTTGGGCATGTGCGTGGGCATGCGCGTGCGCACACACACACACACACACACCTGGTATGTTTTTTAAGCCACTGGGTCTGAACTCTCATAGTCAGACATGAGAGATCCACAATGCCATCGGCCGGCCCTGTTCGTTCTGAGGCCACCATTCTAATCTGGGCAGGAGTCATATCTCTCACGCCACAGCAGGCTGCTGCCCGTTAAACCTGTACTGGGATGGCGCCTCCCATGGTCACCCATGCTGGTCTCGTGGTGGCTCTGTGCGTCTGGATGTGTTGTGGACATCTCTGCGTCTTTGCAAGGAGTACTCCTTTCAATTCTAACAGTGACGACTAGATAGCAGGACTGGGGAAGCAGAAGGGCTCCGCCTAGTGCCATGGGGACGTGCCTGTCTGTGGCTCAGTGGCCTCCTTCTACGAGATGATCTCACTTCTGTTCACAATCCCCTCTGAGGCTGAAGCTAACACCTCCCTGTTGTGTCCCAGTTGCAAAGTTCCCAAAAGACTACCAGGGAGCCTTTCCGATGTAAGCACGTGAGGGTCGCTTTTATTCAGGCTTGAGCCAGGACTCCCAACCTCACCGGCACAGCAGGTCAGAGTTGAGAGCCCTGGTGTTAGTTGGGCTGGGTTTTTATTTGGCTGTTAGGTGGGAAGGTCGAGGGGTGCTGAGGAATGCACTCAGGCACTACACGTTGGCTGTAGATTACAGGGAGTGTAGCTGTTTCTGGCATCTCCTTTGTTTCTCTCAGCAGAAAAGTTACTTTAGGTTTCTGGTATCCTTTGTTTCTCTCATTGGTCAGTTCCAGTGGGGTGATGGTCTCATGACTTTTTCCTCCGTGACTGGCTGGCCTTCTTGAAATGGCGCCAATTCTCAACAAGGTAGGTTTAACAAAATGGAGTCGCCCCAAAAGAAATGGAGTCTCTCTGGCCCTTCATCCCCAGCAATCACTCTGTAAGTCCTGGAGCAGGCCTTTGGCCCGAAGCGCTGGAGTCTCACTTGCCTCACAGGCGGGGAATCACGTGCTCTGATGCAGTTGCCCAAGAGGCTGGCTTGGGTGAGGACAGAGCAGAGCAGGACATGGCAGCTTCCTCACCAGGACTCTGACATCTGGAAAGAGGCCCTGTCCTTTCAGGGAATGGACAGAAATGACAGAACATAACAGAGAGGTGGCCTGAGAGCCACGCGCAAGGACCAGCATCTGTCTGCACTTTGCTGGGAAGTCACCTTTGAAAATGCTCCTTGAACAGAGATTCCAGTGCCGATGACACTGCAGGAGCAGAAAACAAGGCCCAACCCCAAAGAGGAGTCCCAGGTCCACCATCAGGGCCGACCTCTACCTGGACGGTGATGTCTGGACCTTGGTTGGTCCCTGTGGCATGAGCTTGCTCGGCCTCCCAGAAGGCGTGCTCAAGGCCCTTTCATCTGATCACCCACGGAGGGCTGTGAGCAGGCAGACAAATGAGCCACAGAAGCTCCCGGGCTCCTTTTCCATCCTCCTTGGCAGGAAGGTGTCATGTGACTCTGTTTTGGTCAGCCAGAGGTAAAGTGAAAGCCTGCTGAGAATTTCTTGGGGAAAAAATTCCTGGTAAATTGTCCTGACCCGGGGGACAGTCGAACAGGTTTCCTGAGGGAAGGAGTGAGAGACGGGATGAACGACGCAGTGTTACAACACGGAGATGACGCAGTGTTACAACTCTTCAGGATTGTCCATTTATTGTAGGCAGCACGGAGACGACGCAGTGTCACAGCTCTTCAGGGTCGTCTGGTGATCGTGGGCCAGGGATCTGGTTGTACACATGTTGGTGGGCAGTGATTTGTTAAATGAAGGATTGTAAAAGGTGGGTTATGATTGGTTGCTTTTGTGGACCAATCATGAGGTACCAGATATGCAAATCTGAGGGATTCTAAGCTCACTGATTTGCTATGGGAAGTGGCCAGTCAGAGTATGGTTTTGAAGGTGAGGTTTTGAAGGGGAGCCAATCATGGCCTTTGTCATTGTTTGCTGAGAAACCGAAACCTAGGGGCGATATTCGCTGGTGCGCAGCCTCCCACAGTAAATGAAGAGAGAGGCAAGGAGGAAAGGAAGTGCTTTCATATTTGTTTTCTAATTTTAAAAAAAGCTTGTTTATTTCTTCTGGAACAGGCACCCTCATCAAAGTCCTCACACTGCCATCAACCCCACCGTCAGCTAGCCAGGGTCATGGGCACCTGTACACACACAGTATGTGCAAGAGGGCCCAGGACGGGAGCCTAGGACCTGCCCTTAGGACATCAGTGACACCGAGCACCGCGTACCAGCCATGCCACAGCAGCTGCCCAGGAGAGTCTTTGTGCTGTCCCTTCCTCATCCAGCCTTCAACTTCCTATCTGAATATAGCTGTCTGGAGCCAAGTAGGATAAAAAAAAAAGGAGCTTGGATGAAAATCCCAAGCCTGAGGATGTAGGAGCAGGAGGGGGGAAGAGCTGGGGTCAACTGTGATGCCATGCACCCGTGGACAGCAGAGCAGCCCTCGCTGACATAGACGTGTGCAATGAGGTCGGTCAGGCTGGGGCCATCTGAACCACTTTCGGGTGTGATTTCTGTTCTTGCAGCCAGATGGATCCCATTTGATAAGATATACCTCAACTAAAATTTCCATTATAAAAATATGTCAAAGGAATCTGCATCCTTTTTTGTCTATGAGAGGCATGAAATATAAAACATATGGAAGTTCAGCTTATTATCATATCTTATAGAAAAAGATTTGGTTGAAGTTAAAAGTATAATTAGCAATAGACATGTAAAGAAGGGCCTTATTCATAAATGGATGTAGGAAATTGGTAAGATTTCTCTCCTCACATGTGTAATCATTTTGTGAAATTCACAAAGACAATAGAGATGGCGAAACCATTAGACAGTCCTGGGACTTTTTTCTAAAGAGGCAGAGAGTAAATACTTTGGCTTTGTGAGCTAGACAGTCTTTGTGTGAATATTCAGCTCCCCCATTGAGCACAAATGGTACGTAAACAAATGAGCTTGGCTATGCTCCAACACATTTTATTTACAAAGACAGGTGGCATGCTGGATTTAGCCCCCAGCTAAAGCTTGCTGGCTCCAGAGAAAGATTCTTGGAAAGGGAAAGCAACAGACATTTCTGAGTGTTAGAAACCATCAAGGGTTTTACATGTATTTACCTTGTTCCTCATAAAATAGATGGCCAGGGCTCAGGGAATGCAATAAACTGCCCCGTGTTACTGACTTAGCAAACTATGGAGACCTAGGGACCAGGGCATGTCTGCTCATTTGGAGAATCCATGCTCCTCCCATCCTCGGGCATAATTTTTTAAAAAATTAATTTCAATTTTTTCATGCATTCAATCACGTTATTTAGCTTGCAAAGTGAATAGTCCAACATGAGTACATTTCTCAACAGTCCAGTTGACAATACTATAATGTTATCTTCAACAGATAATACCCCATTTCTTTGTCCCATAAATGTTTTGCCTCTCTATTTTTCTCCTTAATGCCCTTCCTCAGACTCTACTCCTTCACTCACCCTCCCCCCACACTGTATCTGGTATTCACAGCCATTTACTATGTTTCTATATCCTTTAGTCATTCAGTTTAGGTCATAGAGTGTGAACACTTGGTATCTATTAAGTGGAGACATACAATGTCTCCCCTTCATAGCCTGGCTTGCATCACTCAGCAGTAAATCTTCCATATTCATCCACTTTCTGTCAAAAGCCAGGGGCTTGTTTTTTTATGGCTGAGTAATATTCCATTTAGCATATGTGCCACAATTTTTCAATTCATTCATCTGTTCGTGGGCATTCAGGTTGGTTCTATGTCTTAGCAACTAGTGAATAATGCCACAATAAACATTGATTTGCAAGTATTTTTCTGATTAAGAATTCTTCTGTCCTTTGAGTAGATTCCAAAGAGTGGGATTGCTGGATCATATCTATTTGAAGATTTTTGAGGAATGTCCAAATTGTTTTCTACAGTGACTGGACCAATTTACATTCCCACCAGCAGTGTAGGAGAGTTCCCCTTTCACCACATCCCTGCCAGCACTTACCAATATTTTTTTTTAACCTTATTCATTCTGACTGGGGTTAGGTGGTATCTCATTGTGGTTTTGATCTGCATCTTCCTTATCATAAGAGATGTTGAGCATTTTTTCATATGCCTTTTGGCTATTTGTATGTCATCCTTAGAGAGTGTTTTTTTTTTTCAACTCATTCTCCCATCTTTAATAGGGTCCATCATCTTTTTTGGGGACAGCTGCTATAGTTACCTGTGTATTCTGGTTATCAGTCCCTTATCTGATGCATAGTTTACAAAAATATTTTCCCATTCTGAGGGCTGTTGACTCACACTAATTACTATGTCTTTTGCCAGGCAGAAACTTCTTAGTCTGATGTAATCCCACTTGTCTATTTTGGGGATTATTGACTGTACTTTGGAAGTCTTATTTAAGAAGTCTTTGCCTACCCCAATGTCTCCCAGAGTTTCCCCATTATTTTCCAGCAGCAGTTTTATAGTTTGAGGTCTTAGGTTTCGATCTCTGATCCACTTTGAGTTGATTTTTGTCAATGGTGAGAGGTAGGGGTTCAGATTCATCTTTCTGCAGGTGGAAATCCAGTTTTTTTCCCGCACCATTTGCTGAAGAAGTTTTCCTTTTTCCACTGGATTGACTGGTACCCTTTGTCAAAAATCAGTTGGCTGTATGTTTTGGTGTTTATTTCTGGGGACTCTATTCTGTTCCAGTGGTCCACCTGTCTGTTTCTGTGCCAATACCATGCTGTTTTGATTACCACAGTTTTGTAGTATATTTTTGAGTCAGGTAGTGAGATGCCACCCAATCTACTCTTTTTATGCAGGATTGCTTTGGCAATACGAGGTCTTTTATGATTCCAGACAAATTTTATGATTGTATTTTCTAGATCTGTGATGAATGTATCTGGTACTTTGATTGGGATTGTGTTAAATATGTAGATTAACTTGGGTAGAATTGCCATTTTGATTATATTAATTCTCCCAATCCAGAAACAAGGGATGTCCTTCCACTTTTTGTGTCATTTTCAATTACTTCTTTTAGCTTTTTGTAGTTTTCTTTGTGGAGGTCTTTAACTTCTTTGGTTAGATTTATTCCTAGGTATCAAATACTTTGTGTGGCTATGGTAAATGGAATTACTTTTTTCAGCTCTATTTCAGTCTGCCTGCTGTTTGTATATAGAAATGCTGTAGATTTCTGTATGTTGATTTTGTATCCTGCAACTTTACTGTATTCATGTATTACTTCCAGGAATTTTTTCATGGATAACATTGGGTCTTCTATGTATACAATCATGTCATCTGCAAATAGAGATAATTTCACCTCTACTTTTCCTATTCAAATGTCTTTTATTTTATTCTCTTTTCTGATTGCATTGGCAAGGACTTCCAGTACTATACTGAAAAGAAGTGGAGAAAGTGGGCATCTGTGTCTTGTATCAGTTTTTTAGAAAAGCTTTCAGCTTTTCTCCATTCAGGATGATGTTCACTATGGGTTTTTCATAGATAGCTTTTATCGTGTTGAGAAATGATCCTTCTATATTGATATTGCTGAGAGTCTTGATCATGAAGGGATGTTGTATCTTATCAAATGCTTTTTCTGCATCAATTGATATGATCGTATGGTTTTTATCTTTCTTTCTGTTAATATGGTGTATTACATTTGTGGTTTAGTGTATGTTGAACCAACCTTGCATTCCTGTAATAAAGCCTACCTGGACATGATGTATAATCTTTTTTATAAGTTGTTGGATACGATTTGCTTAGTATCTTGTTGAGAATCATCATGTCTATATTTATCAGAGATATTGGTCTATAGTTTTCCTTCCTTGTCCTGTACTTATTTGTTTTAAGGATAAGGGTGATGGAGGCTTCATAGAATGAATTAGGGAGAGATTTGCCCTTTTGGATCTTTAGAAATACCTTGGACAGAATGGAGGCTAGCTCTTCTTTAAAAGTTTTATAGAATTCAGAGGTGAAGCCATCAGGGTCAGGGCTTTTCTTTGTTGGTTGATTATTTGTTACCGATTCAATCTCCTGGCTTGTTATGGACCTATTCAGACTTTCTATAGCTTCCTGGCTCAATCTTGGTAGATTATATGCGTCCAGGAACCTGTCCATCTCATCCAGATTTTCTTGTTTCTTGGCATATAGTTGTTCATAGTATCCTCTAGTGATGTTCTGTATCTCTACTATGTCTTTTGTTATATTGCCTGCTTCATTTCAAATTTGATTTGCCTGGTTTCTCTCTCTCCTCTTCTTAATAAGTCTTGCTAGTGGTGTATCAATTTTGTTTATCTTTTCAAATAACCAGCTTTTACTTTCATTCATTTTCTGTATAGTTCATCTATTTTTTGTTTCATTTATTTCTGCTCAGATCTTTATTTTGTTTCATTTATTTCTGCTCAGATCTTTATTTCCTTTCTCCTGGGAGGTTTTTTTTTTTTTTTTTTTTTTTTTTTTTTTTTTTTTGAAGTTTTTTTGCTGTTGTTTTTCCAATTCTCCGAGGCATGATGTTAGGTGATCCATTTGCCTTCTTTCCATCTTCTTCTTATGTACACTAATTGCTATGAACTTCCCTCTTATGACTGCTTTAACAGTGTCCCAAAAATTATGAAAATTTTTGTCCTCATTGTCATTGGCTTCCATGAATCTTTTGATTTCAGTCTTTATTTAATTAATTTATTTATTGGATAGGTTTTTGCTATAGGGCACATGTGCTCGCCAGAAAGACAGAGAGAGAGAGACAGAAAGCGAGAAAGCCACGCCACAATCCCTTCTTCTCCATTCTCCTCTCAGGATCTTGGGCATGCACACACATGTGCCTGGCGTGAGTTTAAGCCACCGGGTCTGGGACTTGAACCGCGGTCGACTAGATGCGAGTCCAGCAACATAGCCATTACTCCAACTGCTGGTCCCGATTTCAGTCTTTATTTATTCAGTAGTTGTGAAGTCACTCAGGAGTAGGTTATTTAGTTTCCATGTATTTTTGAGGATTTCTCTTGAAATTAAAATCAAGTTTAATTCCATCATGGTTGGAGAAGATGCTGGATAGTTTTTATGCCTCTTAATCTGTAGAGGCCTGCCTTGTGCCCTAATATATGGTCAATTTTTGTAAAGATTCTGTGTGGGGGTGAGAAAAAAAGTGTACCTCAAGGGTTTTGAGTGGAAAGTTCTATAGCTGTCTGTTAAGTCCATTTGATTTATGATGCCATTTAACTTCTTTATTTCTTTACTTATTTTTTGTCTAGATGATCTGTCCAGAGGAGATAGTGGGATATTGAGATCTCCAACAATTAGTGTGCTGGAGTCTATCTCTCCTTTTAGATCTAACAGTCTTTCCTCCACACAGGAGGGTGCTCCTATGTTAGGTGCATAGATATTTATAAGCGTTATATCTTCCTGATCAATTAACCCTTTTACTAGAATATAATGCCCTTCTTTGTCTCTTCGAACAGTTTTTGTTTTAAAACCTATTTTGTCAGAAATTAGTATCATGACTGCAGCTTTCTTTTTGGTTCCTATTTGCATGGGATACCTTTTTCCAGCTCTTCACTTTTAGTCTATGTATATCTTTATCCACCAGATGTGTTTCTTGTAGGCAACAGATAGAGGGTTTCTGTTTTTTGTTTGTTTGTTTTGTTTTTTAATACATTCAGCCAGTCTGTGTCTCTTGATTGGAGAATTTAATCCATTAACATTCAATGTTATTATTGATATTTCTGGACTTGTCCTTACATTTAAGTTGGCCATTGTCTTGGTTGTCTTTTATGCCTTTATTTCTGGATATTAATTCTTTAGTTTTCCTGAAACAGTACTCTCTTCAGAGTTTCTTTTTTCTTTTTTTTTTTTTTTTTTGAGAGATTTTCGCTATAGGGCGCATGCATTCGCCAGACAGACAGAGAGAGACATTAGAGACAGAAAGCGAGAAATCACCCCCCAGGGGTGATGGTCACGTCGCAATCCCTTCTCCACCATTCTCTTCTCGGGATCTTGGGCACGCACGCACATGTGCCCGGCGTGAGTTTTAAGCCACCAGGCCCGGGACACGAACCGCAGTCGACTACGTGGGAGTCCAGCGACATAGCCATTATGCTAACTGCTGGTTCCCTCTTCAGAGTTTCTTAAAGAGCTGGTCTGGTGTTGGCAAATTCTTTCAGGTTTTCTTTGAAAAGATTTTAATCTTTTTTTTTTTCCATATGGAAGATAATCATGCTGGATATAATAATCTTAAGTTGAAATTTTTTTCTCTCTTAACACTTTCAATTTGTCTTCCCATTCTTTCCTTGCTTGCATTGTTTCCATTGAATGGTCCAGGGTTAGCCTGATGGGATGATCTTTGTAAGTCACTTGTAGTTTCTCTCTTGCCAATTTTAGTATCTTGTCTTTATCTATGGTCTTGGTCAGTCTGGCTAAGATGTGCCTTGGGGAAGATCTTCTTGGGTTGATTCTATTTGGGGTACTTTGTATTTCTTGGGTCTAGATGTTTGAGTGCTTCTCTAGACTTGGAAGTTTTCTTCCAGGATTTCATGGAATAGATTTTCCATTCCCTTATTAGTTTCTTCACCTTCTGGGATACCAGTTATTTGGATGTTTGGCTGTTTAATGGAATCTAGTATTTCTCTTATATTATCCCTTTTTTTAAAAATTTTCTCTATCTTTTTGGTGTTTTTTTTTTTTTTTTTTTCCCTAGATCAGAGGTTTTATCTTCTATGTTAGAGATTTAATCTTCAGCATGGTCTAATCGACTTTTAATACTTTCAAGAAAGTTTTTGATTTCCTATAATACAGGCTTCATCTCTAATAATTCCATCTGATTCTTTCTTATAGTGTCCATTTCTTCTTTCATATCATGGAAGGACTTTTTTTTTTTTTTTTTTTTTGAGAAGTTTTTGCTATAGGGCGCCTGCGCTCGCCACACAGACAGAGAGAGACAGAGAGAAAGAAAGCGAGAAATCACCCCCAGGGAGGATGGCCATGCCACAATCCCTTCTCCTCCATTCTCCTCTCGGGATCTTGGGCACGCACACACATGCACTCGGCGTGAGTTTAAGCCACCGGATCCGGGACTTGAACCATGGTCGACTACATGGGAGTCCAGCAACATAGCCATTATGCTAAGTCCCAATGGAAGGACTTCCTAATGTCCTGTAGTTCATTGTCTCTTTTCTTAGAATTTTGTCACTATGAATGTTCTAAATTCTTTCTCTGACATTTTGGTAACTTCTCTTATTTACTTTTTTTCAAGAGATGAAGGGAAGTTATTGTGTTCTGTTGATGGAGACATATTTCCTGGTTTATTCAAACCTGAGGCTCTTCTTCTACTTCTAGCCATTGGGAGATGTATTCACTTTTGGATACCTTTTAGGAGAATGTTTCTTCGACTGAGAACAAGTGTGTTTCTCTTTTGCTGTGGGCGGATGTGTGCCGAAGTCTCTCTTCTGCTGTGTTTAGCAATGTGGTTCCCACAGGAGGAGACTTCTATTCAAGTGTCTGAGGAGCAGTATCTCCTTTTTCACAGGTGGTTCAATAAAAGGAGAATCCCAGGGAGCTTCATAATACTAGGGGGGTTGGAGATGAAACTGGGGTCTGCTGGCTAGCTGAGGGCTGTCCTGTGGGTTAAGGAGGAGTAGGAAATGAATAAAAACAAGAAGAAGAGAAAAAAAAAAAGATGTCTACCTTCCTGAGAGGGGGATCTCTGGGGTTGGGAGAGCTGGAGCTGAGACTGGGGCCAGAGACTGGCTCTGCCTCAGGGTCCCTTGCTGGTCAGGAGGCTGGAGATCGAACTGGGGCTCTGGTGGAGAGCTGAGGGCTGTCCTGTGGGGTAAGGATGAGTAGACCCCAGGTGTAATATAATATGACCAATGAAATATCCAGAGAAGACACTTAAAAACTATGAAGCATGATAGTTTATTTTATGATGGACTTAGATGCTCACCTTCCTCCCTGCTGGAACAATTGCTTTGCTTAAGGTCTTTTGTACCACTAAGAAAGGAGCACTGTGGCCAGCTGGAGGATCTGTGGACTGGTGTCTGGTGTAAGTACCTACAGTCTCACACTTGAGCACTGTTTAGTGTGGTGAAGGCAGTCTCCACTAGTCCCTGCATGGTGCTCGAAGGAAGCATGCACGTGCACATACGCACACACACACATGCACAAACGCTGTATCTAGTACAGGCTGGATGGTGGCACAGTGTGGAATGTGACACTCTGGAGGCTGATCCATATGGGAAGTTTCAGAGTTTCTGTCCGGAGACCTCCTTGACTCCACCAGGCTTGGGATCCGTCCATAAGGGTCTGATTGATCGTGAGGCTTGCTCAAGATCTAGGGCTAGGAGTGGATGGTGGCAGGGGGGCCCTGTGGGGGGTGCTATCTCTCTGTTTCTCTTTTCTGTGTACCTCTCTTGCTTAAGTAAATAAATAAACTTGGAAAAATATCTAGAATTGGGGCCAGCAGATGGCGTAGCAGTTACATCACTGGACTTCCACATGGTTGACTGCAGTTCAAGTCCTAGACCCAGTGGTTTGAAAATCATGCTGGGCATGCATGTGTGTGCGTGCCCAAGATCCCAGGAGAAGAATAGAGAAGACGGGGTTGTGGTGTGGCCATCTCCCTTGGGAGTGATTTCTTACTTTCCCTCTTATTATGTCTTTATCTCTCTAGTAAGCACACATGCCCTAAGGCAAAAACCTCTCAAAAACAAAGAAAAGAAAAAGGAGACAATATAGTATCTAATAGGATAACTACAGTAATAATTTATCCAGGCATGGCTGTGTCTGTGAATATTTGGTTTATTTTCAATTTCCTTTTTTTTCTTTTTTTTAATTTTTTTTTTTCGGAGAGGTTTTTTGCTATAGGGCACGTGCGCTCGCCAGACAGACAGAGAGAGACACAGAGACAGAAAGCGAGAAATCACCCCCCAGGGGGAATGGTCGTGCCGCAATCCCTTCTCCTCCATTCTCCTCTCGGGATCTTGGGCACACATGAACACATGCCTGGAGTGAGTTTTAAGCCACCGGGTCCGGGACACGAACCGTGGTTGACTACGTGGGAGTCCAGCGACATAGCCATTACACTAACTGCTGGTTCCCTTATTTCCAATTTCTGACTTGCTACTTGTTAACTAAGCCACAGTAGTGTCCTGGTGCTACCTTTCTTCAGTAGTGAGAGTAGCCAGGGCCCGGTCACCTCCCCAAATGCCCACCACTTTGTACTACTGAAGAGAACATTCCAGGACTCAAATTTCTCTCTGTCTTGGTTGTAGTCAGGCAGAGGTCAGGTGTTACTTCACCTTGAGTCCTTTTACTGGACTCAGACTCAGCCCTCCCAGGCAAACAATCTCATAAATGATGTCTCGAACTAACACACTGTGTTATCTTCTCTTCCCTGTGGTGTTCTTTCAAATCTCCCTAAGGAAGGAAAAAGGATGAAAGCAAAGGTTTACCACCAGCAGCGGGGAGTTTACCAGTGTTGGAGCACAGGGCAGGAAGGCTTTCGGATAGAATGAAAGGGGCTCCCCTCCGACATGATCTCCCGTGCCTATACAGGGGGCGGGATTGTACGGGCCTACAGAAATGACACAATTAACCAAGGGACACCCGACCTCTTGTCTCTGGGATTTTAATTTCTCCTACCTAGCTCAGCTGCTCTGACCCATGTGTGTGTGTGTGTGTGTTTGTGTGTGTGTGTGTATCTTATACGAGAGAAGGGAAAAAAGAAGTATAAAGTTGATTCAGCTGTGGGGTAAGCCACACACACAAAGGCTTTGCTTTATTTTATTTCATTCTCATGTATTTATGCACCATAGGAGAGGTGAAAAATGTATATTTAATGCCCAGTCAATGACTGTTATTAATCTTTGAGAAGTTTGCCAATGTGACAGGTGAAGTACCATCGTTAACGTCGCTGCTGCTTCCCAGGTTCCACTCCCCATGTTTATTGGCCACTTGAATTGCCTTTATGGGGAATAACATGGTTTTATGCAGTATAATGATTTTCTGTAAAGTTACTGTTATTTTTCTTGCTTATTGTAGTACCTGTTTTATACCATTCTGCCAATTACAAATGTTAGAAATATTTGCCCTTGTTGTATTTTTGCTTTTAATTGAATTATTTTGCCCTTCAGAAAATTTTAATTTTTGTTTGGTTAAATTGATTCATTTTTTTGGTTTTATTGCTTCTAGATTTTATGTGTTGCTTCGAGGGCTTTTTCCACTTCAAAAATGTGTAGGCATTCTGCTACAGCTTCTTTTATTTCTTCTCCCCTGATGCACACCTTACAAATTAAGTTTATGCATGTAACGATCTCATCAAGTGTTTTGTTATATTTGGCTCATTAATTAATCCAGAATTAACTGTCATATGGAATATGAGGTGAACATCTTTTTCTTTTTCAAATTTGTATTAGTTTTCTATTGCTACTGGAAAAATTATCAACAATTTTGTATCTTCGGTAAAACAAAGTTTTTTTTACATTATGATTTCATGGCTCAAAAGTTGAGCATGGGTCTTACTGCACTAAAATCAAAATTTTGGTAAGACTAGTCTTTTCTGGTGTATTCTGGGGGCTGATCTGCACTTGATCTTAACCAAAAAGGCCAAGAAGAGGTCCTGGGGGCTGATCTGTTTCCTGTTTTTTTCTGACTTCTAGGCCAACCCCCCACACTCACTGCCTCATGGCCCCCATGCTCAAAGCCAGCAACATCCCGTCTCTGAGACCTTTCTTTCCTTTTTTTTTTTTTTTAAATATTTATTTATTTATTTCTACATTTTCTCACAAACATTTACTTTACATGTCAAAAACTTTTTGCTCACACTCCATAGTTCTTGACAGTTAATAAACAACTTTCAAAAAACTGAATTTTAAAAATAATGTTCAAAATATTTGTTATAATTTTGTTTGTGACTCTATAACAACAGAGACAGTATCGTTTTAAATATTTTATTTTATTTTTTTTGGAGAGGTTTTTGCTATAGGGTGCGTGCGCTCGCCAGACAGACAGAGAGAGACAGAGAGACACAGAGAGAGAAATCACCCCCCAGGAGGGATGGCCATGCCGCAATCCGTTCTCCTCCATTCTCCTCTCAGATCTTGGGCACGCACGCACACGTGTGTGCCCGGCGTGAGTTTTAAGCCACCGGGTCTAGGACTCGAACCACGATCAACTACATGGGAGTCCAGCGACATAGCCATTACTCTAACTGCTGGTCCCTGGTTTTAAATATGTTTGAAAAAATAGTTACATGTCAACTACTCAAACTGTTGGAAAGCAAACGCCCAGTACACAAGTCACACATAAACCTTCTCAGTTCAGCCCTGCCTACCAAGTACTCTGTGATATACCATCTGCTAGCAAAAATCAGTCTCTTTTTCTTCCTTCAAAGTCTTCCTCAAGGTAATCTTCTGGTTGTGGTTGCTCTTTTGCAATCTCTACTGATTACAGTGCTGGGCTGGAAAAGTCCAGCATTTTATGGTACAAATTCTTTCATATAGCTTCTCTAATCCTCTCTGCCAGGTAGAACTGTTTATGGTGCCAGGCAATCTTTCCAAGAGCTTCTGTTGGTTTACTTGAGATATACCTCAGTTCCACAGTTTTCTGATTAATCTTCAGCTATGACAGTTCAGTCAAAGCCCTGTCCAATAATGAGTATTTCATTTCTGATTCAATGCAACAGGTATTATTGAACTTATGCAAACAACCCTTCTGCCACAAAATAAGAATACTCCCAAATATTTTCCAATTCCAGAGGGGTTAGAAAGGAAGAAAAGTTTATGTTTCCATTTAAAGAAACAAAAAAAAAGAGGAAAAATTATTTTAACAAATTGCTGAACCTATCAATAGTTCAAAAGAAAGTAAAATCCTTAAATTGGGAAAACAAAGCATAATAAAAAAATTAGTGATGTTTTACTCAAAAGTCATAAAACTCTATTTCACCAGTTCAGTCTTACGTAGTTAATCTTTCTTCTGTTGAATGTTTAGTGTTACTGTGGTCCAAACTTTTCATTTAAATCCTGGAAGTTAACCTTCATTGTTATTATTGATATTTCTTGTCCCTAGCATTAAGTTGGTCATTTCCTTGGTTGCTTTTTATTCTCTTATTTCTGTATGTATGTCTTTAGTTTTCCTGGTAGAGCACTCCTTTCAGAACTTCTTGAAGCGTGGGTCTGGTATTGGCAAATTCTTTCAGGTCTTGTTTATCTGAGAATGTTTTTATCCTTTCTTTTCATATGAAGGATAATCTTGCTGGGTATAGTATTCTTGGTTGAAACTGTTTTTCAGTGAACACTTTCAATATATTTCCCCATTCTTTCCTTGCTTGCATTGGACCTGATGAGACATCTGATGTTAGCCTGATGGAATAACCTTCATAAGTTACCTGACGTTTCTCTCTTGCCAATTTTAGTATCTTGTATTTGTCTGTGGATTTGGCTAATCTGGCTATGATGTACCTTGGAGAAGATCTTCTTGGGTTGATTCTATTAGGGGTCCTTTGTATTTCTTGGGTCTGGGTAGTTGAATGCCTCCCTAGATTTGGAAAGTTTTCTTCTAGGATGTCATGAAACAGATTATCAATGCCCTTAGTTTCTTCACCTTCTGGCATAGTGATTATCTGGATGTTTGGGCACTTAATGATATCTAGTATTTCTTGTATAGTATTCTCATTTTGGGGTGTTATTTTTTCAGTTTTTTGGTCATTTTTACTAGATGAGAGGTTTTGCCTTCATCTGAGATTCGATCTTCTGCATGAACTAATCTGCTATTAATACTTTTTTTTTAATTTAATTTTATTTATTTATTTTTTGGAGAGTTTTTTTTTTTTCTCTCTAGGGCGCGTGCGCTTGCCAGATAGAGAGAGACAGAGACAGAAAGCGAGAAATCACCCCCCAGAGGGGATGGTCACGCCGCAATCCCTTCTCCTCCATTCTCCTCTCGGGATCTTGGGCACGCACACACATGCGCTCGGCGTGAGTTCTAAGCCACCGGGTCTGGGACACGAACCGTGGTCAACCATGTGGGAGTCCAGAGACATAGCCATTATGCTAACTGCTGGTTCCCTGCTATTAATACTTTTGAGAGAGATTTTGATTTCCTGAATTGCAACCTTCATCTCTGATAGCTTCATTTGATTCTTTTTTATGGTGTGTATCTCCTCTTTAGATAGTGCAAGAAATTCCTCACCTCCTGGAACTCGTTGTCTCTTTTCTCCTGCATCTTCTGGGGTTCATTGTCTCTCAGCTCTTGCATCTCATTTAGTTTAGTCACGATGAATATTCTGAATTCTCTATCAGACATTTCCACGAGTTCTACTGTAGTGTCTGTGGATGATGAAGGATTGATTGTTCTTCTCACTTAAGAGAGAGATATTTTCTTGGTTTCTCATATTTCTTGTGCCTCTGTGATGGTTTCTGGTCATTCTGTGAAAAAAATCTCTCTTCGGTATCAGCAGTTGACATAATGGCTATGTTACTGGACTCCCATGTAGTTGACCACAGTTCAAGTCCAGGACCCAGTGGCTTAAACTCATACTGGGCTCATGTGTGTGCGTGCCCAAGATCCTGAGGGAATGGAGGAGAAGGGATTGCGCCATGGCCATCCCCCCCGGGGGTTGATTTCTCACTTTCTGTCTCTGTCGCTCTCTTTCTGGTGAGCACACATGCCCTATAGCAAAAACCTCCCAAAAAAAAAAAAAATCTCTCCTCTACTGTGCTTTGCAATGTGGTATTCACAGAAAGAGATTATGAGTTCAGATTTATAAAAAAGAAGTTTCTTCCTTAAAGCAAGAGGATCAATAAGCATTGAGGATTTCAATTACTCTAAAAGTATTAAATGCTTGGCTACTGTGCACCTAGGCCTATTTAGACACCCAGTGTGTGGAGAGTGAAGACTAGAGTGAAAAAGTAAGGTTAAAAAGAAAAAAAGCAAAAGGAAAAGAAAAAAAAAAAAACCAACTAGACAAAAACAACCAAAAAACAGAACAAAAAAAATTTGTTTAAGGTCAAAAATGAAAACGCCACACGAACATGCCAGGACACACCACAGATTTAAAATGGCTTCTGAAATTAGCAAGAGAAAGAAAAGGCCTGAGGGTAAGGGAAGCGATTTAAAAATTAAGAAATAAAATATAATAAAAATTTTAAAGAGAGAGAGAGAGGTGTGAGACAGACAGACAGACAGACAGAGACAGAGAGTAGTCTGAGGTTGCCCTACCTTGTCTAAGTATTTCGGGAGTCTAGAAGATGGAGTTTAGAGCATAACTTCCCTGGGCACGTTGGGACACCTCTGTGACCTTTCTTCACATCCTGTCAGTGATCACAGCCAGGAAAGCTCCCTTACTTTTACTGACTCGGGCTATTTGTTTGGGTCACTTGGCCAACCCAGGATAGTCTTATTATCTAAAGATCTATAACCTTAATCACACCTGCAAAATCTTATTGACTGAATAAGGTAACATGTTCTAGGGATTTGTGTGTGGACATCTTTGAAGGCTATAATTCTGCCTCCTGAAAATAAAGTAGGATTTTCCTGGGAACCAGCAGTTAGCATAATGGCTATGTCACTGGACTCCCACGTAGTCGACCGCGGTTCGCGTCCCAGACCCGGTGGCTTAAAACTCACGCCGGGCGAGTGTGCGTGCGTGCCCAAGATCCCGAGAGGAGAATGGAGGAGAAGGGATTGTGGCGTGACCATCCCCCCTGCGGGGTGATTTCTTGCTTTCTGTCTCTATGTCTCTCTCTGTCTGGCGAGCGCACGCACCCTATAGCGGAAACCTCTCCAAAAAAAAAAAAACTCACGCCGAGTGTGTGTGCGTGCATGCCCAAGATCCTGAAAGGAGAGTGGAGGAGAAGGGATTGTGGCATGACCAACCCCCTGGGGGTTGATTTCTTGCTTTCTGTCTCTATGTCTCTCTCTCTCTCTCTGGTGAGCACACACGCCCTATAGCGGGAAAAAAAAAAAAAAAAAAAAAAAAAAAAAACTCTCCAAAAAAGTAGGATTTTCCTAATAGAATCTGTTGAATAATCTTTTTCCCCACTCTTCCAAAACATGTGTATTTTCACATACATTTGTTCCTGAACAATCTGTTCTATGCCACTCAATTGTTAGCCCTGAGTCAATACCACACAGATTTAATTACTAGAACTTTACTGTCTACTTTCATATCTGGTGGGGCAATTATCTCATTAATGTTAATATTTTAAACATTGCTAGCTATTCTTTTATAGTTTTTCTTCCATGTTAATGTTATAAGACACTTTGCTGAGGTTCATTAAAAATGATCACGATGGGGAGAGGGGCCAGCAGGTGATGTAATGGTTAAGGCACTAGACTCCCACATGGCCGACTGTGCTTTGAGTCCTGCACCCAGTGGGTTGAAAATCACACTTGGCACATATGTGTGTGTATATGCTCCAAACCCCAGAAAAATGAAGAAGGAATTGGGGTACGGCCATCTCCCCAGGAGGTGATTTCTCATTTCCCTCTCTCCATCTCTGCTCAGCAATCACATGTGATCTATGGTTTAAAAAAAAATTCATGAGGCCAGTCACAGTGGTACAGTGGTAACGTAACATTCCGTGACGTTAAATGCACATGGGATGGCCCTGGGTTCTTGTCCCAAGGTCTTCCTATATGCACATGCCTGCGATCTGTGCTGACTGGGAAAGGCTAAGGGTAGGACTACAGACTTAGACCGTGGCAGCATGTTTGCTTTCTCACACTCCTGAAATAAATAAACTTTAAAATGTTATGATACAGATTAGTTATAATTTATATTCACTGATTAATTTAAAGACATTGACATATTTAGAGTGTTGGAGCTTCTTTTTCAGGAGTAAGGGCCTGTGTATCCGTTCCTCTGCTTCATGGCATGTTTCTGTAGTGCTGTGTGTAGATACATGTAAGGGTGGAGTTTTAAACCCACGGTCTGTGCATTTTCTAATTTGCTTTTTCCTGGGTATTTTATCGCGTTGTCACGCCCCTGGCTGTGATCTTTTTTGCCCTGATTGTTGTCAGTGAACACAGGAATGCTGATTTCCGTATGCCGAGATG